>CM050424.1:19140044-19680044 GCA_027564155.1 Gymnocypris eckloni scoliostomus | reverse complement strand
AGAACTATTTCAGTAAATGAATAAGAATAATATAGGGGGTTTACAGTGTTGACCATTACAGTAACGAAGACACAGTAACTAATTATAGTGTGGACAACAGTATGGCTAAGCTGCCCCTGCTTATATTATGTGCACATGTGATCATCCAACCACCTGTTTATTCCCTCCATATCAGACAGAAGGTCAAATCTGACTTTGGTAATATGAGCTACCATTTGTTTTATTCTAAATGAACAAGTACTGTTGGTAGAAATCAGTCAGACTGTAATTTAAATGTATTTGAGAGCAGTGATATGATTTATAGAGGGAAGTTTATCTGTACAGGGAGTCATATGGCTCCCTTTATTTAGTACACTAGGACAAACATGTGTTAGTCAAGTAAGGGCAGAGGAAGATCTCCCAAACACACTCCTGCCCCTGCACATTTGGTAGACATGTGTTGTCATTTGTCTCCGCAGCTGCTGGGACAACACCTCATATCTAAACCCCTGTGCCAGTAAGTGTTGGGACATTTAGGGGACACAAGCAGCTTTTTGTCAGCCGAAGTGTTTTAAACAAGTAGTTGTGATGGATTCTCGGCTGTCGAAACAGATCCAGTGTTCGGTGTGTTTAGGAGACTTCACAGATCCAGTGAGCCTGCTTTGCGACCACACGTTCTGCCGACAGTGTATCAGCAATCATTCCCAAAGCTGCCGCCTGAAACAGTGTCCGGAATGCAGGCGACCCTATACCATGTGGGACCTCCGGTCCAACCGAGTGCTGCGGAATATGGTGACTGCCGTGAGGGAACATTTGAGTGAGCAGCAGGCCCTCAGTGACGGGAATGTAGCGGCTTGTGGAGCCGGAGTGAGAGTGTTTGAGGAACCAGAGAAGCTTGTGTGTTCAGATCATCAGGAGAGACTCAAGCTGTTCTGTGAGACAGATCAGAAACTGGTGTGTCTGATCTGTAGGGACGGTGAGAGACATCAGGGACATCGTTCAAACCTGTGGAGGAGGCAGCGGAGCCCAGACAGGTCAGTGAGGACTGAAACGTCAAACTGTAGATACCTTTATAAGCCTTACTGTATGTTTTGAGTTTGACGCTGCTCAAATTTCAGGTCATACCCAGATCAGCCATACGAAAGCAGAAGTTCATTTGGTTTCTATTTTGAATCTAATTCCACGTACTGACTGGGGTTCTGTTTGGGGGTCAGTGAGACACTGCAGCCACATGCCAGCTATGCCTAAAATGTTGTTGCGCGTCTACATGGCGTGAAGCCATTGAAGGATCACAAATGTTATTCTATGTTTGATTTGAATTCACGTCCTGACTAAGAGGTGTCGGGCAAGGCAAAGGTGCTTGAGATTGTTTCCTGACCATTTGGGCTTGGGACAGCTGTGCCTTTTGTAATGGTAAGATCAAGGAGTTAGACTACTGAGAGATTCAACCTTTGTTAGGTTTATTGGACCACGGGAAGGTTCCTGTAATTAACTAACGCCTCCCTCAGATGTTTGCTTTGTTTGATGTTTGTCTCCACCTCTAAGAATCCCTCCTCCAAAAATACCTATAAGATACCCTGTAAAAATGACTTAAGAAGAGATCTTCGATGACTGCAGATAACAACACATGTCATAGAATAAAGAAATTCTGCTGACGATCGAATCCGAAGTCTCCTGGTCTTCTCTTCTGAGTTTTCTACTTTAGAAGAACAGAGTTTTCAACAGATGCTGCCGTGAACCCGGATAGAGTTCCAGCTTTCTCACCTGAAAGACTTCAAGCTCAAACAAAGATCTGCATCTTTTGGAATCCAGCGAAACTTCAAACTGAACAAGGATTCCCAGACTGAAATTTTCTCTCTGGTGAGTGCTGTCTCTAATCCGAAAGAACCTAAGACCAGTACAAATTTTTGTATCCTCTGTGCCGTCAGAGAAGAGTTAACATACATCTGTAGGGTTTTGTTTAACTAAAAGTTATCCTCTGTCCAGGCAGGGAAGGTTAGCATTTCATGCTAATAATTTTGTTTTATCCTCTGTTCTTGTAGGCAGGGACGTTTATCCTCTGTTTTCAGACAGGGAAGAGTTTATCCTCTAAAGTTCTGCTTTTAGAGATGAAATTTTATCCTCTGTTCTTTCAGGCAGGGAAGATTTTGGCATTTACGTGCTAATTTTTGGTTTATCCTCTGTTGTTTCAGGCAGGGAAGGTTATTTAGCATTACGTGCTAATATTTGTTATCCTCTGTTTTGGCAGGGAAGAATTGGTTATCCTCTGTTCATGCAGGGAAGATTAGCGTAAAGTGCTAGTGAATTGTGTTATCCTCTGCTTTGCCAGGGAAGGTTAACAATAGTTGATCTGTGTTAACAAGTGTACCCTCTGTTGATCAGAGAAGTTTTAGTGTTTTGATTGTGTGATAACAAAGAAACTCACAAAATGTTTAGAAAGAATGCTAGACTGATCCCCACAACTGAAAAAGGTGGTCTAGCGACTCCTTTGTGGTCAGATAGCGAATTCAAATCACTTTTAGGAGTGCAAATGAACATAATAGTCACTGAGAAAGTTAGACAAGAACTAACTCAGAAATATGAGATCCATCCAGACAAGACTTGGTCTGTAGATGAGTGTAAAAAGGTACTAGGAGCAAGTATTCGTAAGAACAATGTGAAAGGCATTATCTGTTGTCACAGAGAATTCAGTGTAACGCTAGCGACACAACAGTCTCAGCGTATTTCAGAGCTAGAGAAACAGAACAATGAACTCCGTGCTAGAATATACACTTTGACCAAGAAATTGAACCTCAAGAAAGAGGCAAAAACTGATGTGGAAGTAAGTCAGCCTGATAACATTTACCCTGATTTACAAGCGTTTTTTGAAACAGATGTAGCTCTCCAATCAGTAACTGATGTGCCTGTAAATTCCTTCAATGTGTGTGGTGCGAGGAGGAGATCTCAGGGATTGAGGAAACTGATCGTGTTCCTCTCAATTCTTCTGTGGTGCAAATACAAACTGTTGCCAAAGCTTTAGGTCCTAAAGATATAGAGACTATCTCAAAGTTTACCAGCACGCACACATTTTTCTGAATTTAGAAGAACATTGATCAGTAAAATGCGTCTTTATGACATGTCGTTGACAGAAGTCACGCAGCTGATGTCACAAATACTAACTGAATCTGAATTCAACAGTTTTGAATCTGCTGTCACTTCTGAACTGCGAAATGCCAGTAAGGGTGATTTAAGAGAAGGTATTTTGAAAATCCTAAAGAATATCTTAGGACACAAAATAGATTGGTCTAGAATTACTACCTGTGTGCAAAGGAAAGAAGAAACTGTGAGTGAATATACTGAGAGATTTTGTCAGTCAGCTGTAATCTACAGTGGAATTGTTGATGACCCTGAAAGTGTGCTAGATGACAAGGGACCCTTGGTTCGTATCTGGTCAGATGGCCTTGTAGCCGAATACAGAAAAGCTTTACCATTCTTAGATCTAACTTGGTCTAACAGAACTCTCAGAAGTAACCTAGACAGGTTAACTACATGGGAAAGAGATGCTGATGTCAAAGCAAAAGTAAGAGTAGCAGCAGCTACGTTTAACACAACGAAACAAGACAATAGATGGTCTAAAAGAGAAAGCAAATGCAAATACTGTGAAAAATTTGGACATTGGGAGAAAGAGTGTAGGAAGAAGTTGCAAGATAGTAAAAGAAATGCTATGCATAATTCTGCTCCTTCTCAGCCTGCACACAACCCTGAAGTAGTTCCGCCAGTGACCACTGAAACTATAGGACAGTTAGTTCAGGCTCTTCTAAGAGCACAACAAGACCAGGAAAAACTAATTATTGGGGCTGTGAGTAGCTACCTTTCCCTGTAATCCAACACAATGACCAAAGAATTTTTGTGAAAGGTAGCATAAAGAGAAAGAGATTGATTTTTGCTTGATACAGGTGCAGAAATTACAGTAATTCCTACAAAATTGGCACAAGGTTTAAACATCCCATACAAGAAAACCAAACTTTGTTTAACTGGTGTAATAGGTGAAGATTCTGTTTTGTATGAAACTCCGCCCATAGAGGTACAATTTGGCCCAAAAACTCTGACTACAAAATTGCTATGCTCCATTAAATACAGGTGCCATTTTAGGCATGGATCTTCTGAGACAAATAAATCTAACTTTAGACATGTCCTCAGAATCTACTAGCATAAAAATTTCCTCAGCACAGATTTCTACCAATAATGCAACCCCTCCCGAGTATGTTTTCTTACAGAATCATCCAATTTGGGCTAAAGACAAGGATGATTGTGGGTTGTTGACAGGTGTAGAACCAGTTAAATTGACAGGAACTCCACCTCCGGTCACCAAACAATATCCGATTAATAAGGAAGCTATACAGGAATCAAACTTATTGTAGAAAATTTGCTGACGCAAGGAGTGCTAGTTAAAACCAACAGTCCATGTAATTCACCCATATGGCCCATCAAGAAATCTAATGGGACATGGAGACTTACAATAGACTACAGAGTAGCCAATAAACATATTGAAAAATCACCCCTAGTGGCAGATCCATCTACAATTTGTAATGGCTTACCATTAGATTGTAAGATTTTTCAGTAATTGATATGTCTAATGGATTCTTTTCTGTACCGTTGCACTCTGACAGCCAGCCATGGTTAGCTTTCACAGTTGACTATGAACAATACCAGTGGACACGATTGCCACAGGGATTTCAAAACTCCCCAACCATATATCATCAGGCTGTCAGACGTGATTTGTGTGACCCAGAATGTCCGGTAAAACAGTCCACTATGATCCAATATGTCGATGATATTTTGATTGCCTCAACAGATCATGAGGTACATCAAACTGAATTGGCATCATTGTTGGACTATTTGCATAAAAAAGGACACAAATGCAGCTTTCACAAAGCTCAAGTTGCTAAAAAGCAAGTCACATTTCTGGGTCAAACAATTGGTGCAGGAAATAGATCCATTACACAGGATCGAGCGGCTTCAGTCAAAGCCATACCTCCGCCTAATACCATTAAAACACTCCGCTCATTTTTAGGAACAACAGGTTATTGTAGACCTTGGATTGAAGACTATGCCTCGATTGCTCAGCCTCTCTATGATTTGTTGAAAGGCCATGGTAAAGATTCAGATACTGTTTGTATGGAAGAACTTCATCTTAAAGCTTTTAATGATTTGAAGAGAGCACTATGTCAAGCACCAGCATTAGGAATTGCCCAATCTGATAGACCCTTTGTGCTTTATGTCCATGAACACTTAGGCTTTATGACTGCATGTCTAATGCAAGATCATGGGGGCAGCTTACGGCCAATTCATTACTATTCCGGTAAACTTGACATAGTCGCTCAAGGTATGGGCCCATGCCTCAGAGCAGTACAGGCAGTTCATCTAGCGCTTCAGGCTTCATCAGGAATGGTGTTAGGTCAGACTGTAAACGTAAAATGCCCTCACACAGTGTCCGCACTAATGAATCAAGCAAAAGTCACTTCTGTCACCTCCTCCCGTTGGGGAAATTGGTTAGCAACTCTCACAGCCCCGAATATTGTTATACAGCGTGCACCAGTCACGAACCCATCCTCATGTATGATGTCTGCAATGACTGAATTTGTGTTAGAGGATGAAGGCGAAATGACTCATGATTGTGTTACGCTTACATATGCAGCGACAAGTGAAATAGCAGAAACTCCCATAGAGAACGCAGAATTGGAGTTGTTTGTTGATGGTTCAGCTCAAGTTATTGAAGGTAACAGACGAGCAGGATATGCAGTAACTTCCACCACTGAAGTAGTTGCTTCAGGTCGTCTTCAGATCATTTTTCAGCTCAAGCTGCAGAACTAGTAGCCTTAACTAGAGCATGCACGCTAGCTTCAGGATCGGTTGCAAATATCTACACAGATTCCAGGTATGCTTTTGGGGTAATTCATGATTTTGGTGTCATTTGGCAAACCAGAAAATTTCTAACTTCTGCTGGATCCCCATTAAGCATGCTGGATTAGTGAAAGATTTAATGTTTGCCATGAAACTCCCAAAGAAATTAGCAGTGATCAAAGTGAAAGCACATCTCACAACTAATACTACGGAAGCTAAAGGTAATGCTCTTGCTGATGTAGCGGCTAAACAGGCTTGTTTCTATGCAACTGTACAAGTGTGTTCAGGTAGTACAGCACAGAAGATAATTCTACCTCCTGAATCAATCGTTGATCTGTATAAAGACGTTCCTCTATATGAAGCATGGACATGGTTAGACAAAGGAGCCACTGTGGATTCATCCGGCTGCTGGACCAAAGGGGAAAGTATGTTGCTCCCGAATCACTGTTGCCATATTTGGCTCAACAAATACACAGTTTGGGTCATAGTGGTCCAGCAACGATGAATCACAGGTTCTCAAATCAATGGTGGAATCCAAAATTCAGAAACGCAGCCACTGAAACAGTCAAGAGATGTGTTACATGTCAGAAAAATAATGATGTACCAGCAACCATTACACCAGCAGCACATACCCCAGCTCCACCAGGGCCATTTCGTCACCTGCAAGTTGATTACATATCGTTGCCCCCTTGTAAAGGAAAAACTGACGTTTTGGTAGTAATAGACAAGTTCTCAAGATGGGTAGAAGCTTATCCAACAGGGCGTGCTACAGCTGCACATACTGCTAAATGTCTTGTCACTGATTTCATTCCCAGATGGGGATTACCAGATTGCATTGACTCAGATCAAGGTACCCACTTCACAGGACAGGTAGTCAAGGAAGTGTCTAGAATGTTGAAGATTAAGTGGAACCTTCACTGCCCCTATAGGCCACAAGCATCAGGACAGGTTGAACGATCAAACAGAACAATCAAAACCAGGCTAAGCAAAATGCATCAGGAAGGAGTACCATGGGTTGAAGCACTGCCCGCAGTACTGTGTAGTATGAGAGCATCACCTAACAGATCAGTAGGACTGAGCCCTCATGAGATTATTACTGGGCGCCCAATGCAGATGCCAGGTGTGATTGATCTTAGAAATGCTGATGTGCACATTGCTTCAGATGCCCTGATCGCTTACTGTGAAAACCTCACAAAGGCAGTGCAGAGTGCCAAAGAGAGAGTTGAGTCGTGTTGGCAGACTCCACCAGAAGGGGGACACACAATCGTCCCAGGTCAATGGGTCATGATAAAGACATTCAAAAACAAGCCATTAGAGCCTAAGTACGGACCACATCAAGTGATGTTGATTACAGCAGCTGCAGTATTGTGTCAGGAAGGAAAACTTGGACTCATGTGTCACATATAAGGTTGTTCCTCCCCTGCAGGGATAGGATAGGGCAGACACAAGAACCAGTGAGGAGCCCAGGGAAGAACCGAAAGCAACAGGCTTCGGGGGCCAACCCTGAGGTGAAGATTTCCTCATAGGCCTTTCCCCTCCATTAGTCCATCCTTTCCTCACTGTTCTTTAGGTGTCGCAGGAATTGAGAAATAGGGAAAGAAGGAACAACCATAGCAGACTATCATTTGAACAGAGGATACAACCCTAATGTATGCAGACTCTACAAATACTGCTCTGTGCCGTTGTTCTCTCTTGTTTGTGTTTCTTTCTTCCTCTGTGCAGATACCATTTGATGGCTGTCCTGAGATCCATATGCACCACCCTTCTCACCTGCGGATAAAGCCACAACCTCTAGAACACAACTAGACCCATTACCGAGCCAACTATCACACAAGAAAAAGAAAAAAAAAAAAAAACGCAGAGACTCACATACGGGAACTTCAGTCATCCATCAACATGATCAAGATTTTCGTACTATTAACCATCATGGACATCACGCAAAGTGTAGACCCCAGAAACAACATATTCGTAGAGCTGATGAATATGTCAAGAAATGCCTTGTTTGCTGGAAAGAATGTTTGCATGCCGCGCACCTTCAGTAGGAGCAGGAATCCCATGGGTGGCACACCCTATCTCCAAATGTGACACGTGTACCTTATTCGATCATCATACCAGTGGATTACACAACAAGGATACATGTCACAACGTAACAATTCCTCCAGCTTCGTCGTGTTGCATTCCTGGACTACCATCCTGCAACCTAACTTCAGCTACTCCCATCATGACAGATCTACTCATGCCAAGGATGTTCTATTGGTGCATGGAAAATCATGCTCCAGCATCGACTACACTGGGTGAAATTCCTCGTGAGCGTTGCAGCTTTGTGATTGAAAGAAGAACCCGAATTCGATGTGTATGCGTTACTACATCAGATACGAAGAGGAGAATGATTTAAAGAGTGTCTCTGGGAACCCATCCCTACCGAAACTTTGCCATAAATCAGTGGTGTATGATTCCTCCACCGACTGGCACTTTGTGGTTATGTGGGACTTCTGTCTACAGCATCCTACCCAGCCAATTCAATGGCAGGTGCACCCTGGTTTATGTCCTACCAGCCATCAGAGAAAATACACACTCCACCTCAAGTTCTCCACATCTACAAAATTCAGCTTCTACCAACAAAGATGGCTGCATTCCAGGACTCACTTGTGTACAAACGTGGTGGTCAAGAACTCTTGGAGCATTAATCCCATCGTATGGTGTCATGCAGGCTCTCGATCAAGTCAGAAGCCTGTCGGATTCTGTACAGAAATTGGCCAATGATACGGTTTTGGCCCTGGGCAACATCAAGGACACTCTTGCCTCGCACAAGATGATGATCTTACAGAACAGAGTGGCCTTGGATTACATTCTTGCAACACAAGGGAGCCTGTACCATTATCGGTCCTGAATGCTGCACGGGTTAATGGATCCAACAGAGAACTTGAACAAAATCCAACAAGACATTCTTGGTCTTTCAGAAAAATTACGCCAGATGACTGAAGATAATTCTTCATGGTTCGGAAACTTGTTAGGTAAACCCTGGCTGTGGATCAAGGAAATAGCAATTCTGCTGTTGTTTCTCCTACTTGCGTACTATCTATGCATCCACAGTATCAAGTGTTTCTGTCAGCAAATGACGCCCGCCTCTCACAAGGAAATGACAGTTCCAACCAGAAAAGATTATTACCCGTAAAATCTTCACGGACCCTAATTGCATGTTTTGTTTCTGTGTCAGCATGCAATTACATATAAGCAACACAGAACATGTACAATGTGCCTGTAACGATTACAAGTTACAAGAATTAACTTTTAAGTGTCTAAATTTGTATTTTTGTGAGAGTTATTAGAACTCTCAAAGAGGGATTGAAGGATCACAAATGTTATTCTATGTTTGATTTGAATTCACGTCCTGACTAAGAGGTGTCGGGCAAGGCAAAGGTGCTTGAGATTGTTTCCTGACCATTTGGGCTTGGGACAGCTGTGCCTTTTGTAATGGTAAGATCAAGGAGTTAGACTACTGAGAGATTCAACCTTTGTTAGGTTTATTGGACCACGGAAGGTTCCTGTAATTAACTAACGCCTCCCTCAGATGTTTGCTTTGTTTGATGTTTGTCTCCACCTCTAAGAATCCCTCCTCCAAAAATACCTATAAGATACCCTGTAAAAATGACTTAAGAAGAGATCTTCGATGACTGCAGATAACAACACATGTCATAGAATAAAGAAATTCTGCTGACGATCGAATCCGAAGTCTCCTGGTCTTCTCTTCTGAGTTTTCTACTTTAGAAGAACAGAGTTTTCAACACCATGCCATAGCCATGAAGCTTCGAAACCTTTGCAAGTCTTTTTTTTCCAAGAATGATTGCTTATCAAACTGAAACCACAGTCAGTTAATTGATAATAATAGGCAGATTAAAAAAAACTTTATAGGCACTTCTTGTTCAATGGTATTTGTCTATACACACATTTTAACAATTCATAAGAATATAAAATCTATTTGTTTTCTGCAAACTCCTTCAGATTCTTGTTCTGCGTCCCTCCTAGTACCTCTGAGGTGATTCTCATGTTGTTTTACTTAATAATTGCATGCTCAAATCAAGACAAATGCTATTTATTACCTCACTGTATCACATATTTAAAAAAAAATTAACAAATACAAAAAACAGAAAATCAGTTTGCAGAAAACAAATAGATTTGATATTTGTATTAATTTTTTTTAATATGTGATAAAGTGAGGTAATAAATAGCTAATTTTTACATGTACATCATTGGATCTCTAGGATTTCAAGAATAAGAACAGTTAAGTCAGTCTCAAAAAACCTGAGGAACAAACAGAAATAAAAACTGAAATTAAAGAATTGTTCACCCAAAAATGAAAATTTGCTGAAAATCCTCAAGTTGTTCCAAACCTGTATGAGTTTCTTTCCTCTGCTGAACACAAAAGAAGATATTTTGAAACATGTTGGTGTCTCCTTTGACTTCCATATGAAAAAATACAATAGGGGCAAAAAACAACTGAGTATAATTTTTTCAGGTTTCTTTGATACATCAAAAATGTAGAAGAACAACATTTATCTGAAGTGGATGAAGTGGAAATCTTTTGTAATATTATAAATGTCTTTATCGTCAATTTTGATCAATTCAAAACATCCTTGTCAAAACATCCCCCACCCCCCAAATAAAAATGGATCAAATAAATGCAGGCTTGGTGAGCAGAAGATAATTCTTTAAAAAAAACTTACTGGTCAAAAACTTTTGACTGGAAGTGTATCAAAATGCATAAAATACTTCAAGTCCGAAGTGCTCTTTATGCTCGTCTGCAGGAGCAGGGATCTCTAGGAACAGCACTGAAGGTAATGTCTGAAATATTCATGTCAAACGCCCACCGGTCTGTCCTGTGTGTTGTAGAATTTATTGTTAGAGCCTCTGAGCTTCCTGTCGAAGGAGAATGAAGAGATGCAGGCTCTTATCAAGAAACAGACGAATGTGATCTCTAAAACTGAGGTGAAAAATAACAGTCAAACAAATCACACAATCCATCTAAAGACTATATAAAGGAGCGCCGCAGGGTTCATTACTAACGGTCATGTACTTTGTTTCTCAGGAAAGGTCTCGGCAGCTCTCTGCTCAGATCTCTGCTCAGTTTGAGGAGATGCACCAGTTTCTGAAGAAAAAGGAAGAGGAAGTGAAGAAAACGCTGGAGAGAGAAGAGAAGGATATGATAGAAAAGATGAAAAGAAACAGGGCAGAAATAGAAGAGAAGCTGAATGATGGAAGAGAGAAGGAAGGGGTTCTACGCTCAGTCTTTGAGACTGATCAGCCAGTCGGCTTTCTGCAGGTTCAAACAAACAATTGCATTCAGTACAGTTTGTCCAATTATATTAAAAAGTACCTTAAGAGGAATAACAACTTGCCACTGCACGTGCCCTTAAAGGGACACCTTTGTATCTTAATTTGTACTCTTAAAGGTTTTTCTGAATATCTTAAAATAAGAATATTTACTACTAGAATGAACATTGAATATAGAGAATGAAAAAGCAAGTTTAAGAATGTGATTTTTTGGAGTCGGCAGAAAAAACTATGTACATAATTTGTGTATATATGTAACATTGGGTTATTCATAGCTGCGATTCTCACAATAATAACCATGTTCTTTGTCTGCTTCTACTTCTCCTGTAGTGGTGGACTGAGAAAGGGCTGGACTTTGTCGAGGAGATGAAAGAGAAAGAAAGCTGCTGTGAAAATACTGACATTGCTTCTCAAACAACCAAGTATGACAATATACTGTAATGCTTCAGATAAACATAACCAGCACTGTACAGTAAATATCCATCAGTTACATGCATCTCCTGCATTGTAGGTTCAAATCAGCAGTGAAAAGCGTGAATTTGACACCTAACTCTCTGTTCCTTGGCCTTCATGAGACTCACTTGCAGTTTATTGTGTGGAAGGAGATGCTGAGCTTCATCAAACCAGGTGAGAACATCTGATTTCTATATGTGGACCGTGTATTCAAATTAATGTAAAAGTTTATACATTTCTATTATGAAAATTCACATTTAGCAAATTTACAATATCAATATTTATACACTCAAAAGTTTGAATAATTGTGTTTTTAATAATTGAGAATAATTCAGTTTTGTAGAAACTGTGATGCATGTTTTTAGGATTATTTTAAGTGCTCAGTTATTAATAATAGTTCTTATCATCAATGTAAAAAACAGTTTTTGCCATTGAATATTTTTGTGGCAACTGTCATGCATGTTTTAGTCATCTTTGCAGAATAAAAGTATTAATTTCCTTCCAAAAATATTTTAAATATATTACAGTTTCCACATTTTGCATTATGATAATAATAAAATATGAGATAATACCGAGCAAATCGGCATATTAGAATGATTTCTGAAGAATCTTGTGACACTGAAGACTGGAGTAATGGCTGATGAAAATGTATACCATTACAAAAATAAATAACTAGAAATTAGGAATAAATGAGGAATACATTTTCATAATATATTAATAGTACAACAGAAAACAGTTATTTTAAAATGTAATAATATTACACAATATGACTACTATTTTTTAATCAAATAAATGCAACCTTGGAAAGACTTGTTTTGAAAACTTTTGACCAATAGTGTATGATAAACTAAGCTGTGTTTATCTTTCCCGGTCTGTCTTTCTTAGTCCCTGATCGTAATGTCGTACATGACTGTCACGACCCATACCTGAGAGTCTCCTCTGATGGTCGCAGTGTCATCCGCACATCCAAAAAGGGGATTTTCTTGCGTCACAAAGACTACAGGCCTCTGTCCAGGACCCACAAGACCTTCCAGTCAGGGCAGCACTACTGGGAGGTGGACGTAGGAGCAAAGATAGACTGGAGCGTGGGCTTCGATGGTGGGTGCATAAGCAACTTAAACAAGGACATTGGGCTTCACCTTAAGCATGACCAAGGCTACTGCATCAAAGAGTATGAGACCGTGACAGAGCTCGATCTGACGGTGAAACCACGCAGGATAGGGCTGTACCTGGACTGTGACCGCTGTCAGGTGTGCTTCTATAACGCTGATGACATGACTCTACTGCACTCCTCCACATACCCTTCATCCATCCCTTACTCCCTCAGCCTCTCTCCAGGAGCTTATCTGGGAGAGAAGAATGCTGATCCGCTCACAGTGACCTGGAACTGATCCGTCCGGGAAATAATCGGACACTTTAGTAAGATGGCTATAAGAAATTATCCATTTATGGTTTTTGAGGTGATGTAATAGTGCTCGAGAGAGTAGTTTTTGGCTGCTGTATTCACTTGCTCAGTTTGTTAGTGGGTGGTTTGCTTTATTTTTTCTAAGAATATTTGTGACAGGCACTATACGCATTAATTCTGAAAACACATAAAAGACCACTTGTCTTCATTCTTTTGTCCTTTTAGAGCTATTTGTGCTACATTAGAAGAAGAAAAGTATTATTTAACTATAATTACTTTAATTAACATACCTTCAAAATGTTGTATAACATACCTTTAAAAAAATTACTAAGTCGTAATTATACACTATAAGATATAAAGTCAAAATTATGACAGAGTTATGTCTAAATTATGACATACTAAGCCATAATTATGAGTAAAAGTTTTATGATTCTTACATAGTAATTATCACTTTTTATCTCAATTTCAACTTTGTATCATTTCACTTTTTATACCATAATTATGACTTTATGCCAAAACTGTTATGTCATAATGACTGTTTGTTTCATAGTTATGACTGTTTATGTCATAATTATGACTGTAATAATTATATTATGTCATAATGTCTGTTTATGTCATAATTATGACTGTCATAATGTCTGTTGTCATAATGTCTGTTTATGTCATAATTATGTTATGTCATAATGTCTAAGTCATAATTATGTTATGGCCTAATGACTGTTTATGTCATAATTATGTTATGTCATAATGTCTGTTTATGTCATAATTATGATTGTCATAATTATGTTGTCAAATTGTTTGTATATGTCATAATTATGTTGTCATAATGTCTTTTTATGTCATAATTATATTATGTCATAATGTCTGTTTATGTCATAATGACTGTTTGTTTCATAGTTATGACTGTTTATGTCATAATTATGACTGTAATAATTATATTATGTCATAATGTCTGTTTATGTCATAATTATGACTGTCATAATGTCTGTTGTCATAATGTCTGTTTATGTCATAATTATGTTATGTCATAATGTCTATGTCATAATTATGTTATGTCATAATGTCTGTTTATGTCATAATTATGATTGTCATAATTATGTTGTCATATTGTTTGTATATGTCATAATTATGTTGTCATAATGTCTTTTTATGTCATAATTATATTATGTCATAATGTCTGTTTATGTCATATAATGACTGTTTTGTCATAATTATACAAACATGTTCATAATATATCTACCTGTATTTATGGTATATTCAAAAGAGAAATGTTTCTTTATGTGTCATAAGAGGGCAGCGTTATAAATGTACAGTGAGAACACAGGGACTAGCTCTAGAAATCATGGTGTGGGATCAAAATATCTTAATAACGAAAATTAAATGTCTATGAATCACAAACTCACATAAAATGGGTTTGATATTATATCCCAAAGTGCGTATAAAGTGAAAGCACTTAAGGCATGTGCAAATATGGAGTTTAGGAATATTATCTGCACTGAAATATGGTCTTGAGGTTTGATCTTGTCTAAGTTTAACTTGTTTTATATTATAAGTTGCTTGTTCTGAATGTGACGTGACATTAAACACATCACAACAGTGCAGGAGTCGTCTTAAATTTGTCATTTTGTTCATTTAATGTCATCTTAATGTGATCTGTGGTATTGCAGTTGACATAAACACTGTACATCCGTGTTCACCACAACATCACACGTCTTCAGCATCACACTCTTTGCACATTGTTTCTTTTAATATTTTATTGGGTATATTTACAAACACCAACATGCATAGAGCTGATTCACAGGGAATTACAGAACTCAAGAGTTGGTACAGTAAGTGTGCTATCAGTGATGGGCATTACCACACAGAGCTACGCAACTCATTACCACACACAGGAGATAGATAGAGAGATAGACAAGAGGAACAGATAAAAGCAGAGCAATAGTATGGTATACAAACCACAAACAATAAGCACACTATATTTATAATGCAACATAGCTGTTTCTTTCCTCAAAAGATATTCATGAAATTCAAATGTCACGATAATAAATGCACAGTCATAATGAAAATGACAACTACAAGAACTAAAAATAATAATAAATAATGATAATAGTAATTAAAAAAATAAATCATGCATCACTGCAGTTTGCCCTGTGAGGTAAGACTATTACACTAAATATTTTTTTTTTTTTTACTGAACCCCTGCTGCTTGCTTACTTCTCAAACCATAAGCTTTTATTATATTTTCTTTGTTTTTAAAACAGGGATATCAAAACTCAAGCCAATTGCAAAGCTATCTTCTCAAGGAGCTAAATCTCAGACTGTTGTCTCCTACACTATATCCTAAAACTATCAACTGTCCCCTGACATACTCATACATACATTAATCCCATACATTAATTTTACTTATATATACAGAAATGTGAATCGGTTACTTCTACTGTAGCCCACTGCTTTTTTGCTATTGGTTGGAATAATCCAGAAGGCATATCATCAAGTGGTGTGATGGGCAAAGCTGTGCTCCATGCGGACTGGCACGCTAACGTCACCGGATTATTCTTTCATTTCACCTAAATATATTTATGATTAGCAGTGTCAGAGGAGTGATAAAATTCATACATGTGGGAAACACAGAGGGCCATTTAATGAATAGCAATAAGCAAGCTCTATTTAAACCCCCTTCCCACTACAGCCACTAAAACCCTGGCCTATCCCTTCAGCACGAAGCTCACAAATGAGTTGTGTTAATGAATACCTGACGTCTGCTACACACATTCATGCAGGTTTAGTATGTAAACCCCTGATTCAAGGCGTTATACGGATGCAGAATATCCATTGGAAAGAAAATCATGAATGCTATCAATCATATACGGTTTCTCCAGCAACAAGCCTCATGAACAGTACAGAACAGAGTATGCATAGTCACTATCAAGCTCATGATGATACAGATCTTACCACAGTAGCCATCACACTGTTAGAAATAGAAAATAATCATCTACACACTACCACTCTATTACGTATATCTGACTGTTACCATTGAGTTACAATAATAACGATAAGAGAATAATAATGTCAGTCTTCAAACAGAATGTTTTTACTGGTAAGTGAGATAATAAAAGGGTGTATATAAGGGCATCTTCAGGCAATACCAAGAGTTCATCTATTAATGATGGATGTACAAATTAGGACAACAAAGTATTAATATTATGAGGAAAAAAATTATATTAAAATTTTAAAGCTGTTTTTAGACTGATAAGCCAGTAATTTCTTATTAAATAGATCATTAAAAATGTAACATTACTTGTATAATAAGTTAAAGAGTTAACTTGAGTAAATCTGTCATTTACGTTCTAATGCAGACCCAAATTAACCAAAACTCGTGCCGTTGCAATAATGAAGACGTGCTTGCCTTCGGGCTGATGATGTGGGAACAAATACACAGAAAATACTCGGGAAGAAAATAGGTTGAATATGCATATTGGTTGTTTGTTATACTTAAAATTAAATAATTAAATAATGGTTTATTAATATATGTAATTTTGCGCTGAGCTTTTTAAGTAAGGTGAGCTGTTTTTTATGGCAACACCTAATAATAAATACACTATGATAGTTTTTTTTTTATTCATTTCCCATTTCTATTTCTTGTTTATCTGCCTATCTATCTTTCCAAAATCTAAATATATATTTATGATTTATACAGTAATTGTGTTTCCTATACATCACAGAAAATATTCCAGACGCCACAAACCAGGCAACGAGGGTCAGAGATAATCAGATACATAACACGGCTACTAATAACTACATCTATATATGGTCTTTTTCTTTATACATTATCCCCTGATATTCTTTGACACAAACATACAGGCAAAATTAAAGATACGTCACATGACAAGTGAAGCATAACCAATGGGAACAAGGCCTTCCTCGTGACCTTGACGGCAGCGAATCCAGTCGTGGTCCATGCCTCCCAACAGGACAAGCTCCTCCCCCTTCCTGAAGCTCAGCTCTGTTCCAGTGCCTGTGTGGTCACACAGAGTTCTGACCATCCTGACCAATCAGAACACAAGACTCAGCGTATTGTTGATCGTAAAAGCTTCAGAGACTTTTCAGAGACTGCTTTATGGGTCAACATATTAAACTGTCAAAGATCAATCTAACAATGTAAATGTGGTAAAAGATAATGGCATGTTTTGCTAACACTTTGAATATTTGCGAGTGTACACATCCTATGAATGATAAAAAACAATAAATGTAAATATTACAATATAATTTTTTTTTGTAATATCATGAATTATTCATGTTTAAATATTATTATATTTTTGACACCACATTATACAATGTTAAATAACCTTGGCATGTCATTGAAAAAAAGTTGAAATTATCTGATATTTTAAGAGACTTACTGACCTTGACACACAGCAGGGTGATATTATGATAATCTATGATATGCTACTCTCTGATATAATTTCCTTTTTTATGTTTTTTTCAATGTTTGTTAGCTTGCATAAATAAATAAAATACACTTAAAAATTTATACAAGTGTATTTAAGTCATTATAATGACTTGAATACACTTGTATATTTTTATTCATGAATGAATGCATGATTTTCATTGTATTTATTTATTTTTGTATTTCTGAATAAATTAATAGACAAAAAAATAACATTGTGTCATTGACCTAAATAACCACAAGCCCTTCAAAAGCACTTCATTTTTTTTTACCATAAAAGGTCTGAACGTATCTCATAAAATGCAGAACTATAAATCTGTTAAGAATATGAATATTCTAACAGAAACTTTACCTCAGGGGCTTTGGCTGGTCTCTGGTTTCATTAATCTCTTCCTTCTCATCTTCCTGCTTATCTTTGCTTCTCTGGGGCTCTCTCTTCTCAGTCGGAGAATCCTGGCCAAGATTCACTATGCGGGAAAGGACAGATACGCCTGGGGACAGCCACTGAGATGGGCGTCTACTGTATAAAAGAAGATATAAAGATACATCACATAAATAAACTTGACAAATCTGAAATATACTAAGCAGATATTTAAAAAAACAACATCAAACCTGCTTGCTGGTGGGTTGTTGGGGCTCTTAGAAGCTCCAAAGAGCCGTCCCAGACCCCAGGGAACAGCAGCTCCACTATCCTTCAAGGAAAGGTTGTCTATTGGTTGCTGCCTGTTTTCATCTGCACTTTTTGGATTCAGAGAGAAGCCAGTCTTGAAGTCAACTGGTAAGTTTGGACTTTCATAATCCTCTGTGGTGGTAGCCAAACTAAAGTTCTGCCCTAAACGCTCCCCAAAACGCATTACTGCACCCCAGCCTTGGTGAAGAGCCTGGCCTGCCTGCTGGGAAAGGCTTCCGGCATTAAGAGGTACAGAGATCTCATTCCCTTTAAACCATGATAATGGTGGACTGGCTTCATCCTTGGTGATGCCTGATGACAGCGAAATTGGATTGCGATAGGCTGACAGATCAAGAATGTGACTCGTGAGACCTGAATTAGGATTGGTGTCTAAACCCAAACTGCCATGGTCGTGCGCTAACACGCTTCCAAAATGATGGCTACTTCCTTGGAAAAGCCCTTGGGTGACAAGTGGAAGCTGAAGTCTTCATTGGTGGGCTATATATCTCAGATGTGTGACTGGCTGGAGTGAGAGATGGGGAGGAGGGGTCAAGGTGGTGATGCTGAAACAGCAGGTCAAGGTTAAAGGTCAGAAGAGAGAGAGGCTGCAGTAGGAGGAGAAGCTCCTCGAAAAGAGGCTGGCAAGAAGTTAGTGAGAGACGCATGAAGGAAGTGGGGCGGTAATATGTCTCCAACACATCTGTGGGAGTGAGTCAAAAGAAAATACAAAGGTAAAAATTATGATAAAGAAAGATAAATGTATATTGATATACATTTTAAATTAATTAAAAAAATATCTAGATCTACTACTGTGACGCTTAAGAAATTCCATTCATTAAGGGTTATCAAACAAATGTATATAATTACATTTTAGGGAGTACTAAAAAAGGACATTTTGGTAATTTTGTTTTACTCAACAGGTAAATCAATACCTTTTACGTGTATTATATGTAAAATATAAAAAAATATATAAATGTGTTACTATTTTGTTTATACACTCAGGGCCCTATCATACACCCGGCGCAATGCGGCGCAGCTTAAGTGTTTTTGCTAGTTTCATCCCGACGCAGTTCTCATTTTCACGTCCTGCGCTGCGTTGTTTAAATAGAAAATGCATTTGCGCCTATTTGTGCACCTATGGGCGTGCAGTTCTGAAAACGAGGTGTGTTCAGGCCATTGTTGGCCTGCTATTTTGAGGAACTGAAAATAGACTGCGCCATAGACCAACTCAAACCTGGTCTAAAGTCTGAAGTCAATGGCGCAATATTTTTTTGTTATTTAAAGAGCGTGTTAGTAGAAAATGCGCCTCTGGGCGGATCCACAACGCGCGTTCACTTTGCTTATTACACACAGGGACGCGCAGCAGCACACAAACATGCCAAATATTGAAAATTAAAGGATTACAATGTAAAGGAATATTATTGTGTATCAGAATGAGGCTACATATTTTCTCGCGCATGAGCAGATCTGTTTGCTCTCTTGAGACGCATTCAGTCTGTGCGCCTTAAATTCTGCCTTTTAAATAGCGAATCCATCCTGGCGCGAGCACAACTCGCTCTTAAAGGGAATGAGAGATGAGAATCTGATTGGTTTATTGCACGTTATGCCCAAAAACACCCATTGCTCATTAAGAGAATAGGGACAACCCGTTTAGACCATGTTTAGACCGTTTTCCTGTTGTTAAACTAGTAAAAGTGGATTCTGACACGCCCTGAGTGCACTTGCACCATACGCTTTAGACCATGCACTTAGATCATTAAAATAGGGCCCTCAGTTTGTTTACTCTATTCAGTTTAACAAGATTGAAAGCAGTCTTGGGAAAGTTGAGTTGGGCTGATAATAATGTTTTGGAATATGGTAGCTAATCTAACCTTGTCATTAGCGGTTTAAAGATGGTTGAATCTAGCTTGATCACCTAAAGCTGGTTATACAAGTAATTGGTTTGTTGGCAGTCCAAGATGGTCCACTAGCTGCCATTGTTCCAAAAACCAGCTTGAGATGGATTTTCCAGCAAGGACAACTGGAGAACAACAGTTAATATGAACACTTACCACTGCAGGACTGCAGATGTGAAAGCCAGTAATCCAGGAGCTTGACACTTCATGACAGATTAGAAGAAGAATATAATAAATCAATGGAGAATAAAAAGAAGAGAGAGACAATCAATATCTTGTAAATAAAATATTTTTTTAGATGAGCCAAGGACATTTCTGGCTTACTTGAGAAGGCCAAACAGGAACGCGTTGAACTTGTGTCTGCTCTGCTTAAGCTGGGGAAGCCCTGCTACTTTAATCTGAAGGTTGTGCAAAGCCTGTGTGCTCGGGCCTAAAGGACCACAATAAATTATGATTTTTAAAAGATCCATGTAAGTTATCACAAGCAAACCATTGATTATGAAATGCTAGGAAAGGCAAGAGAATGAATGTGTACCATGGTAGACAAAGTATCGAAATCCTGCTAATGCTACAGAAAATATAAGACAATGAAAATGAGCAGCAAAAGAATGAATACTGAGGGAGAAAACCAAGGAATATTTAAAGAATGGAAGTATGACAGACATGGGTGAGTCAATATTGCAGGGATTCATGGTGCCAGAAAATCTATAGAACGAAACAAGTGTGAGGATAAGAGATGGAGAGAGAGAAAAATGTCTAGTATGCCAGGTCCAGATGTCTTATACCTGGTTTGGTGGAGGCCTGAACCAATCCCCAGGGCGAATTTGGCCTTCTGCCTGCAATGAGGTCACTCTGGTGGGGCTTGAGTCCATCAGAGAGCAGGTTGCGCAGGGCTGGGCAAAGGCACTGTAGTACCAGGCGACCCAGACAGGGATTTACACTGCTGTCTCCAGAAAGAGTCTGTCAACAGAGGTCAAAAAGGGCAATGGATGATATGCAGACAAGAGGGGGGGAGAGACGGAGAGAAATAATAAAAAATACACATAGCAATGGAAGATATATGATATATAAAGTGTTTAAGTTAAATAAAAGAGGTAGAGAGAGTGAATATGAAAATAGGAGAAAGAGGTGAAAGGTGCATGAGGTTAGTGTGAAAATAAGTTATTCGCAAAGCTCATGTTTATGAACTTTGAAGTACCTTATCCACTGAGTGAAACTGAAGAAAGAAAAAGGAAGAGATAAGCCAAGTGCATGGAAGTGGCGTGGAGAGAGAGGAAAAAACAGGTACGGTTTACTAATATATACTAATATTCTATTAACGTTCACTTTTACTTTTCTGTGGGAATGTTTATCTTAAACTAACATGGAGTTTAAGATGCCAAGTTTGAGAACAAACGTTTGCACAAAACTGACCTTCTGTACAACAGTCCTGGATGAACTGAACTGAGCCAAAATTGCTTCCACTGCCACACTGACTGAATTAACAAGAGCTGAAAAAATACAGAACAAATACAAAATATCAACAACTATTTACAAAAGCAAAATAAAGACAAATACGGACCAAATGTTTCTGAGGTATACTATACTGCATTACTTTTCTTTTCTTGCAGGCAGGCAGAGGACAGTCCTTCAGCACTCAGTGAGGGCCTCACATCTTTTCCCATCCAGGCCGTGTTCATCTGCTCAGAGCCGGCAAATGAGAAGCTGCGAACAGCTATTAGGAGACAAAGACAGCAGGGTGGGGTTAGAAACTCGATTAACGGAAGATAATGTATTACAGTTGATCTTGACCCAATCCAATGCAGTACATGACAGCAGCTCGTGAGGAACGTGTATAGATCTGATACAAATATTCATGAATAAATTATGAAAGATGTTTATTCATTTCAGTCATATTTGGACTTGATTTGACATATTTGGGTTTGTCACATGCAAAAGCAAAACATGCTGAGTAGCATAAAAATAAACACCAATGTCTTTAAAATCAACAAAAATATACGGTAAATGTCAGGGGTAAAAAATAAAATAAAATAATTAAAATGTCAAATGTAGATATTGTACAGCCATAAAAAAAATGAATGAGAGCAATAATATAAAATTATTAAAGTACTAAATTTATAATCAAATATTTCAGGCAAAAAAAAACAGTTGATCAGTAAATAACAAAAATAAGCCACATATTATCATTTTTAAGGTTCTGATGCCACCATGCAACAGACAACCACATATTTCACACTGTCACAAACACACACAGTGCTACAATATCCACAGGATATAAATGGAGACATAGCGACAAACAGACATGGTGCTTTTACAATCGAAGAAAGTGGAAAGAAGTGGAAGAAAGTGAGAGAAATGAGAATGCACTGATCTCTTACTCAAAGTGAGCGGTGGTGGACTCTGCTGAGAGTGAAGTATGGTGACCGATGGCTCCCGCAGAGGGGCTTGAATAGGGGTGTGTACAGGTAAGGGTAGTAAAGGGGGCGGCAAGGGCAGGAAGGGTGTGACTGGGGAACAAGGGTGAACAGAGATGGGCAACATCTGTGCCTGGAACTGGAGGCCCGGACCTGTGGGGAGGCGAGATCGCTCCTATGGGGGAAAGCCGTGGGGGCGCCTTTATGCAAGGGGCAGTTTTTGGGGTGATAAAGGTAGTAAGCAGGGAAAGTTACAAGCTGCTGTTTGTTCTGTGTTGTGTTTTCATTGCTGTTGTGGTCAAAAACAGGTTTATTGGTGGTTTTGAGTCATCAATGTTGTCGGAGTTCAAATCAAACAGCGAGTCAACATCTTTATAACTGTTTTTGTTCACATAGCTCTGATTTTTGAGGTTCCGCATAGTTATGTAAGTCTGCATGTCAATGTTTTTGTATGGCGTTATGTCGCCATCAGTGAGAGTGTTAATGTTAGTTGGTGGTTCAGGGTCAGTGAACTTCAGGCTGCTTCTTGTGTATCTGGCATCACTGTAAAGTGAATCATCATTTCTGACTGAATCGACTCCACTGTTATGAGGACAGAAGCAGTTTTTTGCGCTGTCAAGATCATGCCCACAGATGTATAAAGAGTCTAGGAAGCTGTCAGCATGATTACAGCGGTGGTACAGAGAATCCATGTTACCATTGAGATCATTTTCTTGTTTACAGAACAAAAACGTATTGTTTTCTGGGCCAGCACAATACAGAGAGTCGGTATAGTCATCTTTGCTGCAGTCAAAAGTGGAATTTATGTGTAACGGGTTTGAGATGTTTATAGAACCCTCACAATGGGTCACGGCACGATCCCTGTTGGTGTCAGTGTAGTAAAACTGGGACAGGGGAGCAGAGTGCAGGTAATAAGGTGAGGTCAGGGAGAGGGACAAGGGAGGTGAGGACACTTTTACGGTTATTAAGGGTGAAGAATTATGAAAGTATAACAATGGAGGAGTTTCAGAATCAAAAGGATGGGCAGAATGGTAAAACAGCAAACAGTGAAGAAAGAGGGAGAAAAAGAGAGAATGGAAAAAATGTTAGTGTCATTTAGAAGAAGAGAGAATGCACTTATGCTGAAACGGATGAGAGAGAACTCCGAGCTTTTTCTGTGTTATAATAATCATACAAACATTAGAACACAGCACAACATGCCATATGGGGAAATATTGTCTAAAGATGCGATTTTGAGCAAATTTTTTCCGATTTTTCCAAAATTTTGATAAAAATAATAATACATAATAATAATAATAACCATTTTATCCTAAACAAGTAAATAAGACACAAGCATAAAATATCATTGTACATACAAATCCATAAAAGCTAATCAGTCAAGTAATCAAATTTTCCTTCTTATAACTGCACAGAGTACTGAGTGACATCTATCTTTTCTTTGCTGTTTTTTAACTGCTAAAACAAACACACACACTCACACGCGCACACACAATTTTCAGTATATGGTGTGCAAAGCCTAATAGCACTTTATCTGATCTGTAAACATTCGACCGTGTGCAGGAAACCAGATTCTATCTAGAATCTCCCTAGGAGCTGCACTAGGCTCACATTTCACCTGCAATGGCAACTTTGCCTTGAAAGACAAGCTACAAGGCCTAACTGTATTTAAAATAAGCTCTTTCAGATCTAGAACACCTTCTGATTTATATCAGTAGATTGCATGTTGCTTTTCAATGGGTTATGCTGAACCATACAATTGAATTCTCAGTCAGTCAAAAAGTGTAATTTTTCACCATACAATACATATCGCTAGAGAATTATGATTTACTGATAAAAACCCCATTCTACTTTACCTTAACTTGCCAGATATTTTCCTCTCTCAAATGAAGTCAGTTTGACTCAGCACTTCCTGTTTCCCTGTTGCTGTATTGTGATTGGTGTAAAGGTTTGAGTCACACCTTTTCTACACTTAAAGGCATAAGGTCATGTTTTGAGCTGACTGACACAGCCAGAAATATGAGTCATGAAGGATGTAACGATTCAATAAAACAGTGATTTACTAACACAAAATAAAACAAACGTACACAACTTGAAGAACTAAACCCAAAACTAAATTCATGAATATTAGTATCCCAGAATAGCGTTAGGAGAGTTGTGTGATGTGCTAACCTTGTAAACAAAAATGAGAGCTCCATCAAATGTATTTGCTACTCAATTTACAGGCACATTAGAGGCCATTTATATCTAAAGTCAAAAGAGATGTAATCTGATCCAAGCAAATTAGCATTTTCCATTTGGCAGACAAACAGTACAGAAAGGAGCAGAGCAAAAGAGAAATGGCAAATTGAAAATAATGTAATGAGAGAATAACAAGCACAGGAGTATCAATTTAATAATAGGAAACAGGCAGAGAAGTGTGAGGTGTGCATTATGACTTTTGTATAAGACAATATTTGTGTTAGTAATATCAAGACAATATTTATGATAGTAATATAATTTCAAGTTTTGAAATGCCAATTTGTTTGAATTTAGCTCAGCTAAAATAGAAAATACTGACTGAAAAATAGGAAGGTTGATCGAGGAAAGTATGAAACATAATGTGTGCCAGCCAGGGCAAAGGAAGAGAGGATGAGAGGAAAAGAGAATTAGCCTGCTGAGGAGGATGAATAATTAAAAGCTTTGTGACATCATGAGAAACAACATAGCTTTAAGCCTGCTGCATTCTGAAAATCCCCCCAGTCTTGCTCTGCTGATTCATGTACCATGTATCATGTATCTGCCTGCGTGACTCTCATCTTGGCTCACCACTTTCCATGTCATCAGACTACTGTTCTTTTACTTTCTCCTTAATATTCCACAAAATTTGTAGTTTTATTGTGTGGATGGATGAGCTCTCTAAGACAAAACATGAACTATATTTATGAAACGCAACTTTACCTGATGTCCTGGTTTCCAGAGTCCATGCTCCATCTGCCATTCCCCTAACTTCCACTTTATCTTCATCATCCATCTTCTTGGTGTGAACAGCTTTATCTCTTTCATCACAAAGAGTCCTAAGGCTGCCTTCACTTACTGAACAGCCAATTTGTTGGGACACTTTGGGTTCTACTGGGCAATCTTCTTGTATTTTCAGACGGCACATTTGCCTAAAGAGGGACAATGAGGCAGGAGTGGGTGGCGGCTGAAGAAATGAGGCTTGTGCTTGGGAAGTATATTCCCAGCCATCCCCATCAATCTTCTCTCTTCTCCATTTGAGGTTGTATAGGAAATCAGGGTCTGGGGTGATAACAGTTGGATCAGGTTCTGGTTGAACAGGAGCTGGCTGGGAGCTCTGTTTGCTTCTGTTGCGTAATTCTTTAAAGGTTGTGACTTTTGAGCCTGAAGTTGAAGCTGGGCCTTTTTGCAACGTGCCACCGTTCGACGATTTTCGTATCTCAAGAGGTGGCGACTCTGTATCTGGGGTGAAGGCAATCAGCCAGTCAAACCTATCTGAGCGAGATGCATTGGCAGGAAGAGTGCAAGACTTAAGAGGAGGAAGTTCAGGAGGATTGGAGGAAATTGGTGGACAAGGGGGCAATGGTCGTGGAGGTGGAGGAGGAGGGGTATCTGAAATCACTGAAGAATAATCAAAACTTCCAAAGCTAACATTCGGGATGTTTGTATTGCAAAGATCAGTGCTATAATATGAGTTGGGAGATAGGCTAACATTGGATCCAAAACCACAGCTGCAGCTATGATTACAGTGTCCACCATTTCTCTTACGTCGTCTTGCCATTTCTGTGAAGGATGTTGTCCTGTTTGCTTCCTTCTGTTCATCTTTACAAACTTCCTTTTCACTGAGATTATCTAATTCATTTACACCTGAAGACCAGTCTTTCCCAAATCTGGATCCTTCTTTCAATCTGGAATGAAACCCCTTATCTACACCTTCTTCCTTTTGTGTCCAGTTTACACTGATTTCTCCAATACGAGAGACATCAGACATTGGCTGTTGCTCATTCTCCAGGACAACATCTACACAGACACCCAACTCGGGACTAAGTTGAAGCAATTCAGCTTGGGTGAGGCCTGCTAGTGCAAGCAACTTTCGGATTTCCACATCCAGAGCATGAAAAGATGGAGGCGGCGGGAGTGATGGTGGAGGTGGAATAGGTGGAGGTGAGAACATCGCAGGTGGAGGTGGCAATGGAGGAGGTCTGGACATTGGCGGTGGAAGGGACAGAGGAGTCTTTTCTTTTTTAAGCTCAGCAAGTCTCAGAGCCTCTAAACGGGCTTTATGACGTCTTCTCGGAGGAGGAATGGGTGGTGTGGAGGAGAAGAGCAGGTCTGTCTGTATTTAGGGTGAAGTAGGGCACAGGCTGTGATGGAGGAGGAGGAAGGGCAGGAGGTTTAAAAGCTGGGGGTGAGGATGACAATGCAGGCAAGGTAGGAACAGGAACACTTGTAGAGAAATTAGTAGCATCATTGGTGGATGAGACTGAGAAGACATGTCCGCTGATGTTCTCGTAAGTGTGTGATTCTGGGTGGGCACTCACATGCCTCGTTGGAGGTTTTGGGGGCCGAGGAGGAGGCTCCAATGGCGATGAAGCAAGTGAATTAGAGTCAGGGGTTTCATCAAGATCAGAAGGGACAGTCAGATCTACCCCTGCATCAGAAAATTCCTGGGATTCACTTGATTTGTTTCTTTTATACAACTTCCATGCAATGTCAATGTTACCCATTTCATTCAAAACTCCAGTGATATCCTCATTGTCAAAGTCTAACCCTTCCTCCTGAAGTTTCACAAGATAAGCCAACTTCACCTCTTTGTTAACCCTCTGAAGCTTCTGCTGGTGATCCAATCTATCTCTGACAATCAGCTCACCATCCAGTTCCCAGTGTGCCAGCCTAACAATGCGGTAGAACTGATCTACTTTTCCCAACTCTTCTATGGAGTCTAAAAAATGGAGGAGATCCACTTTAATACATTTTCCTTCTTCTGATCCCTTGCTATCTGTGTAGTCAGAGGACGGAGAGCAAGGGCTGAGGGATAGCCTTCATCAGAAGAGCAAGGTGATCTTGCAGAAGTGTTGAGATCCAGTGGTAAGATATTGGACTGAAAGGCAGGGCAGTTGGAAACCGGGGAATGAGATGATGGACAGCATTCAGTGGCCTCTTGGTCCTGGGATGACAATGAAAATGTCTCAGGACAGTCACACTCCAGATCTGAGCAACTGCTGATGGATGTGGATGAAGATGAGGTAGAAGATGTAAGGGAGAAGTCCAGCATGGATTCTGGACAGTTGCAGCAAGAAGGGACAAGAGTATCATCATCATCATCGTCGTCATCGTCGTCATCATCTTCACCATTACAATTGCCATTGCCATTCTCATCAACATTAGCTTTAACATTCACACTGCCGTCATCATTTTTGAGCTGACCACCCTCTTTTTCATCCACATTGCCATTGTCCTCCTCTCTCTCCTCCACTGGGATGACATGAGGTTGCTTTGCCTCTGGCTTACTCTCATCTTCTTTGATGTCTTGTTTTGGAACTGCCAATTCCTTCTGTGGAGGTGGCGGTGGCATTTCCATTTGTTGCCTGATGTTTACAGTGTTATTATTGTTATGGTTATGATTAAAAAGGCTGTTGCTATCCTGGGGTGAATGGCCATCACAACACAGACAAGGTAGGCTGGGCTCATTGCAGTTTGGATCCACAGCTGGGACTAGGTTTGATACAGTGTGTCCACTTTTTGGTTTTGAGATTGCTGGTATTGCGTGAGCACCATTCTTCTGTGGCCGCACCAGTTTGGATTGAATCACTGGGGCTCGTGCACCTTGACCGGGGCCCTTCAACCTGGAAGACTCAGGTGGTCCCCGAGTGCCACGACGAGGGGATGAAGATGCAGTGTATATGTTTTTGTCCTCCCTCTTAGCCCCTTGGCTTGGTTTTACCTCTATTCGCTTATTGTCAAACCTGCGGGAACGTGGGGGCACAGAGGGACGGGAGGAGGGGTGCATGGTGGGATAGTTTTTATGTCCTGATTATTATTCTGGTGTTTTTCTAAGGAGTGTGTAAACATATGGGGTCACATCTTGGATCTAGTTAGTACCTGAAATATCAAGAAAGACAGATTTTGTTTAGAAACACAAAAATATACAACCTTTCTTGAGCAACACAAAAAAATTGTTCACAATTTAGCATCACCTGGCTCCATAAAGTCGCAAAACTCTGGACTCTTGGTAGTACCTAGGATAGCAAAGTCCACTAAAGGAGGTAGAACTTTTTCATATTTGGCTCCCAAACTCTGGAATAGCCTAACGTTTGGAGTTCAGACACACTCTCTCTATTTAAATCTAGATTAAAGACACATGTCTTTAGCCAAGCATTCATATAATACATCTCACAATCTTGTACTGCAGGTATATCTGATCAAACGCACATCATTATGCTTTAGCTTGGGTTGAACAGATCATTTCATCCAGGGTTGTTCCTGGATGGAACAACTGCTAATTGTCTTTATTTGTTTCTCTGTTTCTGCCATGGGATTAACATCCCGTGGTAACTAGGAATTACACAAGCTTCAGTCTGGATCCAACCCTTAAATGATCTGAGATGACCGAACACCTGAGAAGAGATGATGACAACCCCTCGGAGGACCTCAGAGGAAGCCAACCATCAGCGATTATACTGAATTAACCAAATTTTGCCATAAGTTAATTATATTGAGTTTCTACAATACAAATCTATTTTAGAAACTTAATTTCCAGTGAAGTTGCTTTGCAATGATTGTATCGTAAAAAGCGCTATACAAATAATCTTGAATTGAATTGAACCTGGTAAATACCATAGATAATGTAGCACTTCTTTGTTGCTCCAGACTAATATTTAACACAATATTATTTCCAATTTCTCAGAGCATAAAAATCTGTCACTGAAACAAATGTACTTATCTTATCGTACACACCAGCTTTGTAGAAACTGCTTGCATGCTCAGCACTAATATGCAATTTCTTGTCTAAAAAAATTATAAAAATTTAATAATAATTTCAATAATACACATAATTTTATTTATATTTTTATATAACAGTATTTGATTTAGGTAAATTATTTCAATATTACTAACACATTATGTTTAAGAGTAAAAAATGCCTACTAATTACATTAAAAGATTGGCATCTTATAAGTCTTTTAATGCATTCACCCAAGCCATGATGACCTCAAATAAGAACATATTTTAATTAATTTGCGGAATTTGCACATTACTTGAATAGGCTACTCTAAATAGCCTATATTCTCATGGTCATAACAGAGAGAACACACTTATTACATATAAGATAATCAACGTTTCCTTAAAATATCCAGAAATCTCTTTATGCTACTATACACAATCTGTGCCTTTTCTCTGCGTGAGGCATGTGGAGCAGAAAATCATTTCTGTTTTTGCTCTTCACGAACACCGTGGGCAATGCACTGCTCGCGCACAATGTCCTTGGATACAGAGGATGTAAATCTAGGCCTTGCGCGCGTTTAGTAAATAAACTCATGATTGAAATAAATATAATACAACATCTGAACATCACGTAACCTAAGACGCATTGTGTGTTATTTATTTGTTGGTGGCTAATATATTAAATAATTATAGAGAGTATTAAAATTATGTCTAATAAGATGTGATGACATACGAGTTGTGATGACACCTCCTCCGTAATGATACTGACTCAATACAGGAGACTACAATTTCACGATCATAACGTATCTGTTTATGATTTATCTTAGAATACCTTACCTTATAAAGAAAACAACAGATTCATCAGCAAAACCCGGCAATAAAACAAAACGCACAAAATCCAGCAGACAATACAATGCGAAAGAATTACCTCATTTCCAGAAGGATGTGAAGGACGCGTTCTTCTTGATCTCGATCTCTATTCCATCGCACAAGCCATGACTCTGAAATGATTATATGCCGTTCTTCTCTTTCCTCCTGTCTATCGCTCCGTCATCCACCCTCCTTCCTCCCCTCTCATCCCATCCTGAGACCACACCCCTGAGCAGCATCCCTCCTCTGCCTGGACCAAACCGAGAGCAGCGAGCCCTCAAAGTACTCAATCAATCACCTCTTCACACAGAAAAGTGCACGGTTAAAGCATGTTAATCAGAGTTCTTTATTAAAAGCTCATTGCTTGTCTTTGTACAATCCAAATTTACAGCAATGATGGGGAATGATGAATGACCGAATACATGAGACTGACATTCTGGTATAGTGTATAAATGTGATGTACAACCTAACAGTGACAGGTTTCACAAAAACTAAAAATATATAAAGGATCCATAAAGCGTTCCTGTGGCAGATATTTTCTTTGCTAATTTAATTTATTAAACACTTAAGTTGTTTGTCTGTGAGGAATATGTGCATCTATTCACTGTGATTGCATTTGATCAGTAGTTTGTTGGTTTTCATTCTCACAATATCAATTTTCTTTTGTAAATGTTTATTTTAATCTATACATCTTCTCTTTCTCATTTATCGAAAGGCGTTGAAAACACCACCCAAAAACCTGATGAAAATATATTGTTTATACATAGATATACCCCAGGTGAAAAACTGGCAGGTGGTGTTTATGTGTGCTATTTGGGCAGACCTCTGAATCAAATTATTGTTTTGTTTTCTGCAAGAACAAAATTGGGGAAAACACAAATAATTATGAAAAATAACTCAACTCTTGACAGTATATTTAAAGTGCGGATAAAATCTACCGTTTCCATATTTACACAACTTCTAAAAATCCCTCATTGCATATTTATCACAAGTCTGCGTGCCTAAAAATACTGAACTCCAATCGTGAAGTCCTTTAGTTTCTATGAACCACACCTTATTTGTTTCTCTTATATATTTTCTTGGCAAAATTAAGAAACATGGCGTGAGGCAGATTCTTGGCATGAAGCTGGATGAGTTTTTGAAGACGGCGATAGCTCTCCTCCTCGTGTTGATGGTATCGGATAGGCATTTCCAGAGTATCATACAAAGCCTTGACCCGTTCAACACTTTCAGCATCACTACGTCCGTAACATGCCTGAAAGAAAGAGGGGAAATCTGTTAACTTGTCCACATTTGTCTGTTGCTTTCTGGAATTATTTCCCTTTTGAAACCATCCTACATTTTCTCACCTCAAGCTCTGCCCTCTGTTCAGGTGTCATGATGCCCAGTGCGCTCACCACCAGCCAGCTGCATTTGTTGTCCTGGATATCCGTGCCAATCTTTCCAGTCACTGCGGGGTCGCCGTAACAATCCAGGTAGTCATCCTGTCAATGACAAACATGTTGTGAATGTTTTGGTATATTACAACCAGAGAAGATTTGAGGCTTCAATAGTGTTGCTTTATTTTACTAATACCTGTATCTGAAAGAACTCTCCCATCTCAAGTAAAATTGTTTTAGCATTGTTGTGTTCAGCCTCATTTTCAATCCCTGCCTGTAATCAATGAAAAAATGATTACAAAAATTTAGATTTTTTTATGAAAAAATTAATAAATAAGACAAGAACTGTATGCAAAACCCACCATGTACATGGCTGCAGCCACAGGGAGATAGAAGGAGTAGAATGCGGTCTTGTATTTCACAATGGCTTTGTACCTGAAGCAAATACACTCTGAATCAGTCAAGGAAAAGTGAATTGGCAAATAATATTTAGTTTTAACAGGTTTCATGCAATAGAAATTACAGACACCCTCATCTTCTCACCTCTCCATGGTGAAGCGATCAAGGTCAATTTTGTGTGGAGGTGCCGTCATCAGATCTAGGGTTTGTCCCAGCTCTGTCTGGAAAGAGGTCTAGAAAAAAATAAAAAATCAGGTTTAAGACAGCTCACACATATCAGTATCTATTAAACAATGTGCAGCTAATCATGTGATAGAAACGGCATAATAGTCTTTTGTTTATTTGTATAATAATAAGTTTAAATGTGTGTACATGTAATACATTGCTGTAACAGAGTAATGAAGCATTTGGATGCGTTACCTCAGTAAAAAGCTCAAGCAGATGGACATAGTAGCGCTGTCCTCTGCAATGTCTGCGAAGAAGGCGGTAGATCGCCCCTTCCAGGAGAAAAGCATCATTGATGGCATCCAAACCAATACCTTCCTGACAAATACAAAAATAACAGTTTCTTGCAGATATTCAATACTCCACACAATTGATATACACTAGTATAATGTAACACACAAACATTCTTCTTATAAAAGTACCGTAAATTAAAATAATTTTACAAATTTGTTCATTTAAATATTCTCTACAAATTTTAATATTTCAGAGGCAAGAAAATCACTATATTTCATAATCTGGAATGGGATGACTAGAAACAGTTTTTTAAAGGTTCCTCTTCAATGGATAAATCTTAAATTGACTGGAATATCATTATAGCATATCCATATTTACCAATATACACTACTTTTAATGCAATTTTACAGCATATATCTCTAAACAATCATAAATCAATCAATCAATCACCTTCTTATACCAACAGGGTTGACCTCTTCTTGTCAGGGATGAATCCATAATGTCATCAGCCACCAGGAAAAATGCCTGAAGCTAGGGAGAAAACAGAAAAGGTTTGCACTGCACAATTCTCTATTTTTCGTTTGCATTGCAATTGACCTTAAAACAGATAAATGGCTAACAGCACAAATAGCCAATTAAATTGCTTTACTGAGAAGCCTTGTTGCTATTTTGTCTATCAAGCTTTAAATTCTGTTATGGTGTTATTATGCCACATGTAATCTGGATACTAGGTATCCAGAGGGGCTAGTTAATGAAGTTTTGTTCATTCCTTTCTTTAAATCAGCCAGTAATCTTGAATAATGCATGAGATGAATCAGACTCGTCTTTCTTCATGACATTGACACCTTCATTCATTTTACACTTCTGTGATTGTTTTATATATATTCAAGTACTTAGTATGTCCTCCATTTTCACATCTGCCCTGTTTAACTCCTGGAGGACGACCTTCTTGAATGCTCTGGTCTTTAATGGGGAGTTTTGCTTAGCTCGTCTCTACAGAACTCCCCACAGCTGCTCAAGAGCATTACGATTTAAAAAAAAGTTTTATTTAGTAATTAATTCATTTTTGCAACACAACATTTTATCACTTTGATAAGAGAATCTTATTTTGCTGAATAATTTTGACATTCTTCTTTGGTAATTTATCAAGCAGGCTTGTTGGAGCATTATATCTCCAAAGAACCCTAAAATGTCATCAAGTAAAAAGTAATTGCAGAATTTGTAACGTTTTAGAGGGGTGTACTTATTTATGCTGTGCACTGTAATTATCACCAGATGTAATTTAGGTGTTTACCTGAAATTTTATATGCCAGTATGTTTTATGGTCAGAAAAATTAAGGAGGATGTTTGGTTTATTTCCTCTTTCCATCTCTTTCTACAGTTAGATAGATACAAATGTATACTAAATGCAAATTCACTTCATCCAAGATACTTGTTCATCTGTTGACATCTTATATGTGGTTATTTCATAGTTATTTCTCATTTTTGCACAATGATGAACTCTGATAAACTGCTTGTAAAGTAATTAATTCCAGAATAATCTGGTACACCAGTGAGCGACGTGTGTCATCAGTAACCATTGTCATAATATATATTAAAAATATCAATTTCACACACCAGTTCAATGCACCATCCAACCAAAAGGGCTCTGTGAACTTCATCAGGAGGCAGTTCAGAGGGAGAGACCAGCTCGCGTAGTGATCCAATCACTGACAAGCCTCGGTTTCTCTTGCCTCCAGGAGCATTGTACCGAAGCACCTAGAAAAAATAATAATCAAAATACAAAATACATGTATTTTTTTATAAATAATCTAATTAATTCCATAGTGTGTTGTTTCAGAATGGTTTCAGATCTGTTCTAGGTTTTAAATTTCAGATAGATTGTGTGCCATCTTAACGATTTGTCTTCATGTGGATTTCCTCGCTCCAAACAGGCTGTGAGAGGTTTACTCTACCTCTCGGAGTCTGTTGATGGCATCAGTCAGAACTGGATCAGTGAAGTCCTGCTCTGTAAGTTCAGACACAAACTTTTCAAACTCCAAATCAAAGAGCTGAGCATCTGACAACATCTTGCCCTTCTGCTGGACACCGTTACTGCACCTGCTGTCCCCCTGAAGTGACGGAGCACACATATATAGTGTGATGACAGAGACATAAATCAGAAACAGGCAAACATTAGACATACTACACTAACGTTACTTGGAAAATACGTAAATAATATTATGTCCTAAATTGAAAATACACACTATCTGCAGCTTGATAATTTATTGGGATAAAGCCTTTTTTTAAGAGGAACATTAACTTACTTAGCACAATCACACACAAGCAATGTAAACAGGGTAAACATGATCACATAAACTTAGCTAGCTTCGCTAAGAGAGCAGCACTAGCATTAACATTATTTATATAGTATTTGAGATTAACCGGATCATAATACACTTTTATCAAGTAAGCGGTTTACTTTAACTTACCATCACGAATCTGTCCTTGCTCAGACTACTGTCACATATCACTGTGTGCTTTTATTTCACCTGCAGTATGAAAAGTCAAGACGGCCCATAAGATCGAAGGCGTACCGCATATTGTAGTTTTTTGTAGATTTGTTTCAGCCTGAAGGCTTCCTTTTTAAACCTCTAATACCGAAATGCTTTGCGCATGATCTGTTGGGGCGTGTACGCAAAAGCTCATATGACATCATGAACGTCCATTGGTTACAGTAATCGAACGAGGATGGGCTCCAGAGAAATAAGCCAATGAGAAGAGGCTATCCACGATGCAAAGGGTGGAGTGAATAGAAGGGAACCTATCAACATTTAAAAACTCTCGTAGCATGATGCACGATAGATTGAGAGCAAACAGTTATTTCTTCATTATTGGATCCCATAATGTTAGTTACTTCGCATGGTTGAAGTAGCTGTAATCTTTTCTAAAATACTTTTGGACTGGTTTGTAAGAAGGACTTTGCAGAGCTATATCATTTTCTGACTTGCTTCAGAATATTTAGTATGCAAGTCCATGTCCAACTTTCTGGTTAAAGTAGCCCCCAAAAGTAGCGCAATGACCATATCCCATATCAAAACTCAAAATATGCCTTTCCAAAACTAAAAGTTTACAGTAACTAACTATTTACAGTCAACGTTTTGCAGATTGATTTTGAACACAGCTAAAAGGCTTCCTACTAGTGGCCATCCTTCACAAAACTTATCTACCACTGTTTTATCATAGGTAGAATGCAATTTTTTTAATTAGAACTACAACAAAGAAAAAAATATACAATTATATCAAGACATCCAAATAAAAATACATAAATAAAATGTTAAATAAACATGGGTTTACAGTCTACATTGCAGATACAAATATACAAATATACATTTTGACAAGAATACAAAGAAAAGACAGCAACTAAATGCCAATAATCCAAAAGACAGGATATATTAGATCACTTTTCAATTAAATTCAGCTCTTTAGCAAATATTCAATTCAATTCAAGATTATTTGTATAGCGCTTTTAACGATACAATCGGTGCAAAGCTACTTCACAGGGAATTGAGTTTCTAAAATAGATTTATATTGTAGAAACTCAATATAATTAACTTATGGCAAATTTGGTTAATTCAGTATAATCACTGATGGTTGGCTTCCTCTGAGGTTCTCCGAGGGGGTTGGCATCATCTCTTCTCATGTGTTCGGTCATCTCAGATCATTTAAGGGTTGTGGCAGAAACAGAGAAACAAATAAAGACAATTAGCGTAGATGTTGTTCCATCCAGGAACAACCCTCGATGAAATTATCTGTTCAACCCAAGCTAAAGCATAATAATGTGCGTTTGATCAGATTCAATTGTATCTTTAAATGTTTTACTATCAATAAACTGAAGAGTCCATGTATGAATGTACATCATATTATTATTTGTTGTACTTTTATGAAAATGAAACTTACATTTACATTTATTAATTTAGCAGACGCTTTTATCCAAAGCGACTTACAATTGAGGAATACAATAAGCGATACATTATAAAGAGGCAAACAGACACAGGAAGTGCTTGTAATACAAATTCTTGCTAGAAGGTAAGAGTTTAAGGGAAAGAGAGCAAAGTTAAGGAAAGAGAGTGAAGTTTTTTTTTTTAAGATGAAGTCAAGTGATGACGGTAGAGATGAGTTTTCAGCTGTTGCTTGAAAATTGACAGGGATTCAGCATTCTGGATGGGGGAGTGGGAAGTTCATTCCACCAGCCAGGAACGGTGAATGAAAACGTTCTGGAGAGTGATTTTGTGCATCTTTGTGATGGTACCACGAGGCGTCGCTCACTCGCAGATCTCAGACTTCTGGAGGGGATGTAGATTGTTATAAGTGAGTGGAAGCAAGGGCGTCGCTAGGCCATTTTTAGGGGGGCTTTAGCAAGAGGAAGACATGTGTCAGGAGAAAGAGAAGGACAGATATGCAGAGAAAGAAATGTACCCAGATGAAGCACACATAGCAACTGCACCTTTAGCTGCTTTAGATCAGTTTGACTTAGGTGAAATGGACACAGGCCCAAAACAGCCCAAATTACACCATTATCCCAAGGAGCACTTTGGCTTGCAAAAAAGATCATTCCAGCCAAACTGGTTTCAGACTTTTGCTTGGCTCGAGTACTCAGAGAAGAAAGATTCTGCCTACTGCTTTGCTTGTCGTGTGTTTGGTAAAAATTTGAAGCAAGATATATTTGTGAGTAGTGGATTCAAAAATTGGAAAAAGGCGCTCAATGCATTTCACAAACATGAGGGGACCCAATCACACAAGGACTGTATTGTCTCTTGGAACAGTTACAAGGCTAGTGCGTTACGAGGAAATGTTGTACAGCAGATTGAAGCAGCAAGTGCTGATGAAATTAGACAAAGAAGGGAGTACATGCGACGTATTGTGGCCGTGACCTGCATGTTAGGGAAGCAAGGGCTTCCATTCAGGGGTCATGATGAAATCAGGTCAGGTAGACTTGTATTTGGCTTATTCAGTACTCGGATGTTATACCCATCTATGCAATACAGTGGAATACTGCAATAAGTTTAGTATACCATCCTACCCTATTAATCAATTTTTTTGTAAATATTTATTTATTTTTTATTATTATACCCTCATTGGGGGCTGAGCCACCCTAAAATGAAAATCCTAGAATCGCCCCTGAGTGGAAGTATGAGGGTGCTGAGCCTGTGGCTGTTCTATATGCAAGCATCAGTGTCTTGAACTTGATGCGAGCTGCAACCGGGAGCCAATGCAAGAAGATAAAGAGAGGTGTGACATGAGCTCTTTTGGGTTCGCTGAAGACCGGTTGTGCTGCTGCATTCTGAATCATCTGTAAAGGTTTGATTGTGCATGATGGAATTCAAGCTAGAAGAGCATTGCAGTAGTCCAGTCTAGAAATGACAAGGGCCTGGACAAGAAGTTGAGCTGCATGCGGTGTAAGGAAGGGCCTGATCTTTCTGATGTTGTGCAATCCAAACCGGCAAGATCGAGCAGTTATTGCAATGTGGTCTTTGAAAGTCAGCTGGTCATTGAAAATTACACCAACATTTCTGACTGAACTTGATGGGGTAATTGTAGAAGAACCTATCTGGATGGTGAAATTATGCTGTAGAGTTGGAGTGGCAGTGAAGACAAGAAGCTCAGTCTTTGTCAGGTTGAGCTGTAGGTGATGTTCTTTCATCCACACAGAGATGTAGGCCAGGCCAGGCAGCCTGAGATCCGTGCAGCTACCGTTGGATCATCTGGTCGAAACGAGAGATAGAGCTGTGTGTCATCAGCGTAGCAATGGTATGAGAAACCATGTGCCTGTATGATGGGACCCAGTGATGAAGTGTATGTGGAGAAGAGGAGGGGTCCAAGAACCGATCCCTCAGGAACCCCAGTGACCAGGCTGGTGTTCTGTGGATACCTCCCCTTCCCAGGCCACCCTGAAAGAACTGCCATTGAGATAGGATTCAAACCAGCGAAGTGGAATCCCTGTGATGCCCAGTGATGAGAGGGTGGACAGGAGGATCTGATGATTGACAGTGTCAGAAGCAGCAGATAGATCCAGCAGAATGAGGACTGATGATTTGGAATCAGCTTTTGCAATTCGCAGGGCTTCAGTGGCTGAGAGTAGCGCAGTCTCAGTTCAATGTCCTGATTGGTTAGCATCCAGAGGATTTTGCTTTGACAGAAATAAGGATAACTGGTTGAAAACAACTCGTTCAAGCGTTTTCGATATGAATGGAAGGAGAGAGACAGGTCTGTTGTTATCTGTAATCTGTATCTGTATCTGCATGTAGCTATCTGTAAGTGAAGTGTAGTGTAGACTTTGTGAGAATCTCCGTTTCATAACCCTCCGCTCTCGGCTTGAGGTGTGTGAAGGAGTCTTCCATTTTTCCCCGTCACGGCCCCGAGGCCTCCGCGGCTTAGCGTGAATCCGCGGTCTCTTGTGAGCTCACGACCTGGGGTTCGGATGTTGAGCTCGAGGAGATGGAGAGTGAGCAGACAGGCCTCGCCTTTTCTCTCCCGAGCGTGTTCGCGGATTATCTTTTTCCTAGCCCGAGGGCACGTGATACCGTTTCCTTCGGGATAGATGATATTCTGCTAACAACGGCCTCCGACTCCGAGGATTTCGGGCCTGCTTTAGCCGATGCTTTCCCACCTAGCGGTCAGGAGGCGCGGCCCTCTCCGGCCTACTCTGAACTCGTGGACGTGCTTTCGCGCGCCACTGAGAAGCTCACGCTGGATTGGCCCGACGAGCCCCGCGAGTCTCGGTCCTCGAAACTCGACGAGCGGTTTCTTAGCGGTTCGAATTCCAAGCCCGAGCAGAGGAAGCTGCCGTTTTTCGGTGATCTGCATCAGGAGATCTCCAGATCCTGGAAACAGCCGTTATCTTCCCGCCTTACTAACGCGGCGGCCGCTGACTTCACCAACCTTGTGGGTTCTGTGGAACAGGGCTACACCGCCATGCCTGTGGTAGAGGACACTTTGGCCTCCCACCTTTCGCCCTCTTTGGCGCCTTCTTGGAAGTCCCGCCCCCTCCTTCCTGCCAAACCGTGTAGGCCTACTTCCGCGCTCATCGGGAAGTCCTACACCGCAAAAGCGTTTCTGCCCGCCTCAAACGCGCTCTCCTTGGCGTGCAGAACGAGTTCGCCCTAATTTTTCCTCGGTCTGGCAGTTGGGGTCCATCTTTCCCCCTCTACAATCCGTCCTTTCGCCGCCAGCGGGCCGCGTGCTTGGGGACACAGTCGGTTCTCTCCTGCAGCGTTCGAACCCCGTGCCGGCCACCTGTCAGTCCAGCACTTCACTCTCCATCAATCCGAATGGTTCTCCGCACGATTCGGTCCGGCTACACACTTCAGTTTGGGAGAAATCCCCTCCGCTTCGACGGGGTTCGACTGACAATAGTAAACAGCGCCTCCAAGGCTTCTGTTCTACAGCTAGAGCTTTCCTCCCTCCTACAGAAAGGAGCGATAGAGGAAATAACTTAGTCGGACATCGAACGAGGGTTCTTTAGCCATTACTTCCTTGTTCCAAAAAGGGACGGCGGCCTGAGGCCCATCCTGGATCTGCGGTGTCTGAATTTTTCTCTTTACAAAGGGAAGTTTAAGATGCTGACGATGAAAACCATCATGGCCCAGATTCAAGGAGGGGACTGGTTTGTCACTAACGACCTAAAGGATGCCTATTTCCACATCCAGGTCGTTCAGCGACACAGAAGGTTCCTTCGGTTTGCCTTCGGAGGGAAGGCTTACCAATACAAGGTCCTTACCTTCGGCCTGGCCTTGGCGCCAAGAACATTCACGAAATGCATGGATGCTGCACTGGCCCCTTTGAGGCTCCAGGGCATTCGTGGGCTGAACTACCTGGACAACTGGCTCATTCTGGCTCACTCCAGGGAGCTAGTGAGTCGTCACAGAGATATTGTTCTGCGCTACATCCATTCTCTTGGCCTCAGGATGAACGCCAAGAAGAGTGTGCTCCTCCCATCTCAGCGAACCCTGTTTCTGGGGGTTCATTTGGATTCCATTCAGATGCAGGCCCGTTTGGCTCCTGCCCGGATATCCAATTTTACAGCATGTCTGGCCCGCTTCAAGCTAGGCCGTCATGTCTCTGTAGGTTCATGCCGCAGGCTGCTAGGCCTCATGGCAGCGGCCTCCCCTGTGTTGCCCCTAGGGTTGCTTCACATGAGGCTGTTCCTTTGGTGGATGAAGGAGCTGAGGTTACACCCCACTGTACCAGCCACTCGCCTTATCAGGGTGTCGCGCGGTTGCTCTCGACCCCTTTTACAATGGCGGGACCCCGCTTTTCTTCAGAGCGGGGTAAGAATAGGTGCGATCCACCGTCGCCATATGGTCACGACTGACGCATCAATGACGGGCTGGGGAGCGGTCTTCGAAGGCAGACCGGCGAGTGGGGAATGGACAGGAGAGTTCCTCTCTTGGCACATAAACTGCCTGGAACTCAGGGCTGTCTTCTTGGCTTTGATGTATTTTCTCCCCGTCCTCGGGGGGCATCATATCAGAGTCAGAACGGACAACATGGCGGTTGTGTCCCACATAAACTGTCAGGGGTGTTCACGGTCGTGCACCCTGGACAGGCTTGCGCACCATCTTCTCCATTGGTCTCAGGACAAGTTCCTGTCCTTGAGGGCAGTTCACATTCCGGGGATACTGAACCTCGTGGCCGATTTTCTGTCGAGACAGAAACTCAGGCCGGGAGAATGGACGTTAAACCGTCAGACGGTATCCCAGATTTGGGATCTGTTTGGCAAAGCGGAAGTGAACCTCTTTGCTTCTCAAGAGTCATCCCAGTGCCCGCTCTGGTTCTCCCTGAGTTTCCCGATGACTCTGGGCATAGATGTGTTCGCCCACCCATGGCCGAATGTCATTCTGTACGTGTTTCCGCCAATAAAGTTGATTCCGGCAGTACTATGCAGAGTAAAGGTGAGCAGTGCCCGTCTCCTTCTCATAGCCCCATTCTGGCCATCCCAGACTTGGTTCTCGGAGTTAACTCGCCTCTTGTATCGGTCCCCTTGGGAGATTCCGATCAGGCGGGACTTACTGTCCCAGCTTCAGAGCAGAATCTGGCATCCTCAACCAGAGCTCTGGAAGCTGTGGGTATGGCCCATACAGGGCCAAGGGCCGTGATGGATGTTTTACCTGTTGAGGTTCAGGAGACCATCGCCAGTGCCAGAACCCCCGCTACTAGGAAGCTGTACTCTTCCAAGTGGGGCATCTTTGAGTCATGGTGTTTAGCTCGAGCAATAGACCCAGTTAACTGCCCTGTTGGTCCAGTGCTGGAGTTTTTGCAAGAGAGGCTGACAGCAGGGGTGGCTGCTACCAACCTTAGGGTTTAAGTAGCGGCCATCATAGCTCGGAGAGAGCTGGATGAGATCCCCCTGGGGAGGCATTGGATGGTCTCTGCCTTTATGCGTGGAGTCAGACGGCTTAGGCCGGCTTGCCCCATGGCAGTTCCTTCTTGGGACTTATCAGTCGTCCTCGAAGATCTGGTGACGGCCCCTTTCGAGCCCTTGGAGTCAGCTTCAGAACGGATACTGACTCTTAAGGTTGTTCTTTTGCTGGCGCTTACGTCACTGAAAAGGGTTGGAAATTTGCAGGCTCTCTCTGTCAGTGAGACGTGTATGGACTTTGCCCCAGGTCTAGTCAAAGTGACCCTGCGGCCTAGGCCTGGTTATGTTCCCAAGGTCTTGTCCACATCGTTTCGCTCTCAGGTGGTCACACTTCACTCTTTCCATCCTCCTCCCTTTGCTTCGAGTGAGGATGAGAGACTCCACATGCTCTGCCCGGTTCGGGCGTTAAAGCTGTATGTGGATCACTCCAAGTTTTGTAGAAAAACCTCCCAGTTACTGGTGTGTTTTGGTGTTGGCCGCCGCGGGCTTGCCACGTCAAAGCAGAGGATTTCCCACTGGGTGAGAGACGCCATTTCGCTGGCTTACGAGGCACGGAACCTTCCTTCACCTCTTAGTCTTCGGGCGCATTCTACTAGGGGCGTAGCCTCCTCTCAAGCTCTTTTTAGAGGGGTACCCCTGGAGGATATTTGTGTTGCGGCAGGATGGTCCTCTCCGCACACCTTTGTCAGGTTTTATAACCTCGACATTGATAAGGCTCCGAGTTCTCAGATCCTGTCTGTTTGAACCGGCCGTATCTTGGTGGTTCATTATTGGACCAGATGGGCAGCGTTTTTAGCTTGGCATGTTTGGTATATCGTTCCCAAAGCATGAAGAGCTTTTCACACAGCGTCGAGTTAACCTATGAAAGAGAACGTCTCGGGTTACTCACGTAACCCTTGTTCTCTGAATAGGGAACGAGACGCTGCGTTCGCTGCCAATTTCCTCACGCTGCCGACAGGGTTTTTTTCGGCAGAGAAATCTGAGGAGTAGATGGCGCGTTCTCCAGTATAAGCTGACGACGTGATTGCGTCAGAGACGGCGTTGCGCCATCAGCCAATGAATTGGCATGATTCTATAGGGGCTTCAGACATCGGTCACGCAGTGGGCGTTCCCAAAGCGTGAAGAGCTTTTCACGCAGCGTCTCGTTCCCTATTCAGAGAACAAGGGTTACGCGAGTAACCCGAGACGATTCAGCATATTTTTTATTAAAAATAAAATAATTATTAAAAATTATTATAAAAATAAATAATATTTTGAAGTTAGATCACAACTATAATAATTTTTGCTTGGACATACAGGGATATGTCTCCCCAAACTTTTTGAATGGTTACGCTCATAAAAAATATGTACCAATTTTTCTGGTTGGTCTGAACAAAATGAGCAGAGGTAGAATGCAAATTATTTCAAAAGAGAATAAGGAGTTACGTCACATTCTTTTCAACTCCTCGTTGCATTTCGGGATATTAGTAGATATATACTAATGTGTCCGTTTCCATGGTTAATTCTCATTCTTTATCCACCTTTTTCTTCAATGCGGAAGTAAGCCAATGTGCCGCATAATAGAGAAATAACAAGAAGAATAACAATGTGCAGTACACAGTAAAACTGTTAGCATTACAAACCAGTGTGTTCATAATTAACATAATACATAAAATGTATATGATAAGACACACCAATTCTCAATATCAAGCAGAAAAACGAATGTTTTCGTACAGCTAAAAATAGCTGGAGGCGGATGAGACCCAAAGAATTTGCAAATTGCAGCACCCATTTTCCCATTTTTACAGCAAGAAAAAGGTGGCTAAAGCATGCATTTTACCTGCTAAAGAAGAGACTACAGAATAAAACAAACAACAATTCAAAGAGGCTGTGGTGAAAGCCTGAAAAAGAATCATAAAAGAAAAATGCAGAAGTTTGGAGATGTCAGTGGATCACAGGTTCGATGTAGTTATTGCAAGCAAAGTATTTCCACCAAATATGAAGTCTTATTCACTTAGTTTAAGTCAATCTGTTCCAATACTTTTGGTCACATGAGTAATGGGTGGATTCAAACAAAAGGTGCTATCTTCTAAGTTGTGTATCAGATTCAGATGTAAATACCTGGAAATAAAAGCTGAAACATTTAGCTCTCGTCTTATATTCATCTTTTGATGTCAAACCCAAATATTTTCAGTATACAGCAAAAACTTCTCCTTCTCATGAATCTCTGTGAGGTTAAGCCACAAATGGCGCTCTGCGGCCACCGAGCCAGCCATAGAGCACCCCACGGCATGTGCAGTGTGCTTGGTGGCTCTCAGAGCCAGGTCAGTGGCCCTGCGCAGTTACTTGACCGCTTCTGGAGTCAGACTAGCCCCTTTGTCCATCTCTTTTAGGACATCAGCCTGGTAGGCTTGGAGGATGGCCATAGTGTGGAGGGCCATGCCTGCCTGGCCAGCCGCGATGTAGGACTCCCGATAAGGGCGGACGTGGTCCTACATGGCTTAGTCGGAAGGAGTGGGCGAGACTTCCAAGAAGGTACAAAGGAAGGTGAAAGGTGGGAGGCTAGAGTATCCTCGACCATCGGGATGGCGGTATAGCCCTGCTCCACAGAACCCACCAGGTTGGTGAAGTCAGCGGCTGCCGCGTTAGTAAGGCGGGAGGAAAAAGGGTGTTTCTAGGATCTGGAGATCTCGTGATTCAGATCACTGAAAAACTGTAGCTTCCTCCATTCAGGCCTAGAGTTCGGGCCGCTAAGGAACCGCTCGTCGAACGGGCCAATCCAAAGAGAGCTTCTCAGTGGCGCGGGAAAGCACGTCCACGAGCTCGGAGTAGGCCGCACCTCCTGACCGCTAGGTGGGAAAGCATCGGCTAAAGCAGGCCCGAAATCCTCAGAGTCGGAGGCTGCTGTTAGCAACACATCATCTAGCCCGAAGGAGACGGTGTCACGTGCCTCCGGGCTAGGATATAAATAATCGTGCGCGAATTCAACTGGAGAATTCGCGCGCACATGCTCAGGTGAGAGAGGGAGAGAAAAGGCGAGGCCCGTCTGCTTACTCTCCATCGCCTCCAGCTCCACATCCGAACCCCAGGTCGCGGACTCACGGAGGGCCGCGGAGGCCTCCGGGGCGCAACGGGGAAAAACGGATGATTCCCTATCAAAGACCTCAAGCCTAGAGCGGAGGGATCTGAGATGGAAATTTCCACAAAATTAGCATTTCGATATCCCGTAAACCGCCTCGCGTGCATGCGAATACCCCAAACATTTAACACACTTACGGTGCGGGTCGACGCTCGCGATAAAGCGAGCACACGGCGGTTGACAACGGCGATACTCCATGGCACTTCACTGCGAGTAAAATAAAGTTCTGCTCATCCACGAATAGATGAAAAATTTTTGGGCCAGAAAAATCGCAACAGAAGGGCTGATATGGCACCTTCGTGAAGGCAGAGAAATCTGAAGAGCAGATGGCGCGTTCGCCAGTATAGGCTGACGACGTGAGTGCATCAGGGGCGGCTTTCGCGGTATCAGCCAATGAATCGGCGTGATTCCATACGGGTTTTAGACAATCGGCACACCTAGGGGCGTTCCCAAAGCGTGATAAAGCTCACGCTCACGCGTTGAGTGAACCTATGATAGAGAACTTAGTTCAGTATTAAGGCGCTGTTTGACGGATTTTTTCATGCATTTGCTTTGTGTGTACAGCTAAATCGCTGGTGTAAAACTTTCAGGGACGGTGTAAAATTAACAGTGTTAACATTGTTTTAACACTGCATGGTGATAAAATAACACTGCTGTTGTTATTTGTAAGACAGTGTCAGTGTGAAATTTAAGTGTATTTTCAAATTTCACCCAAAGTGTCGTAAATAAGCCACGCCTACACTTAACGCCAGCCCAACAGTCTGTGTTCGCCATTGTCTTTTACTTGAAGTCGAAGAAAAAGCAGGGAAATCAAATTCTCAAACAATATAGCTGGTTATTAATAAATAATAAATGGTTATTTTTTATATACGGAGCCCTGCACATGAGTAGATGTCGTGGACACGTTTGATCAATTTGTTCCCTTATTAAGATAAATCGGGGCCATGTTGTACTAATTTGATAACGTTACCTCAGCAGTTCAGCATGAGCAAAACAAGCAAGTTTAATGTTTGTAACTGTAAAAAAGCTGAGTTGTACAGAAGATAAAATATCAAGGACAGGAGGTGAATTTACAGGGGATAAAAACTATTGAAAGAATTGAGGCCTGGCGGATGAAGCCGTGACGCTGCGTGAGCTTTTGACGCTTTGGGAACGCCCTTGGGCTAGGGTTAGGGTACGTGCTCAGGTGAGAGAGGGAGAGAACGAACTGGCGAACGCGGCATCTGCTCCTCAGATTTCTCTGCCTTCAAAGAAGCGGCCTTATTAGCCCTTCTGTTGCGATTTGTCTGGCCCATTCTTTCTATCATTTCGTGGATTTCTCCATTTGCACTTCGGCGACTGCATCAGCTGAACTTTGTTCTCCTCGTGGTGAAGTGCGTATCGCCGTTGTCAACCACCGCGGCTTTATCATGAGCGACGACCCGCACAGTAAGTGTTTGGGGTTTTCGCATGCACGCGAAGCGGGTTACGGTATATCAAAATGAAAATTTTGTGAAAATCTCCATCACAGAACCCTCCGCTCTAGGCTTGAGGTTTTTGATAAGGAGTCATCCGTTTTTCCCCGGAGGCCTCCGCAGCCCTCCGTGAGTCCGCTACCTGGGGTTCTGATGTGGAGCTCTAGGCGATGGAGAGTGAGCAGATGGGCCTCACCATTTCTCTCCCTCTCTCACCTGAGCACGTGCGCGCGAATTCTCCAGTTGAATTCGCACACGATTATTTATATCCAACCCGGAGGCAAGTGACACCCTCTCCTTCGGGCTAGATGATGTGTTGCTAACAGCAGCCTCCGACTCTGAGGATTTCGGGCCTGCTTTAGCTGATGCTTTCCCGCCTAGCGGCCAGGAGGCGCAGCCTTCTGCGGCTTGTGGACGCAGAAGGCTTGTGGACGTGCTTTCCCGCGCCACTGAGAAGCTCTCTTTGGATTGGCCCGATGAGCCCTGCGAGTCTCAGTCGTCGAAGCTCAACGAGCGGTTCCTTAGCGGCCCGAACTCTAGGCCTGAACGGAGGAAGCTACCGTTTTTCAGTGATCTGCATCACGAGATCTCCAGATCCTGGAAACAGCCTTTTTCCTCCTGCCTTACTAACGCGGCAGCCGCTGACTTCACCAACCTGGTGGGTTCTGTGGAGCAGGGCTATATCACCATCCCGGTGGTCGAGGACACTCTAGCCTCCTACCTTTCACCATCCTTGGCACCTTCTTGGAAGTCCCGCCCCCTCCTTCCGACTAAGCCATGTAGGACCACATCTGCCCTTATCGGGAAGTCCTACATCGTGGCTGGTCAGGCAGGTATGGCCCTCCACACTATGGCCATCCTTCAAGCCTACCAGGCTGATGTCCTCAAAGAGATGGACAACGGGGCTGGTCTCACTCCGGAAGCGGTCAAGGAGCTGCGCAGGGCCACTGACTTGGCTCTGAGAGCCACCAAGCACACTGCATGTGCCGTGGGGAGTTCTATGGCTGGCTCGGTGGCCGCAGAGTGCCATTTGTGGCTTAACCTCACAGAGATTCGTGAGAAGGAGGAGGTGTTCCTGCTGGATGCCCCCATCTCGCAATCTGGGATATTTGGAGAGGCGGTTAGCTCGGTGGTGGAGAAATTCCGCTCCGCCAAAACACAGTCGGCTGCTCTTAAGCAGTTCATGCCTAGAAGGATGAGGGACCACTCCACTCCCTCCTACTCTATGTCTAGGGAGCACTCCTTACCTAGAAAGGAGTCTACTGGTAGGAGCTGCGCCCCGGCACATCCTCCCCCGACCATGGTCTGGGGAGCCCGTGGCCGACCATTTCCCCACCAACGACCACGTAGGCGGGTTGACCTGAAGCGGCCCGTCAGGCCTGCCGCTTCGGCTCCTCAGAGTCGTTCCTGTTCCTTAGGTCGGGATGAGGAGAGCCTTTTCAACGCTAAGAGGCGAGACTAGACCGCTAAAGCGTATCTGTCCTCCTCCAACATGCTCTCCTCACTCAGATCTGTCATACACACCCCTCAGGGTTCGGTGTGCAGAAAGAGTCCACCAGCATCACTCTTCTTCGGTCTGGCAGTTGGGGGACGCATCGGGCCTTCCCCCTCTACCATCCATCCCTTTGCCGCCAGCGGATCGCGTGATAGGAGACACACTCAGTTATCTCCTACAGCTTACGGGCCCTGCTTTGGCCACTTTTCAGTCCAGTGCTTCACTCTCCATCATTCCAAACAAAGACACCGAGGGCTTTCCTTCGTGGTGGACAGAGGTGGAAAGTAACGAATTACATTTACTCGCGTTACTGTAATTGAGTAGCTTTTTTGTGTACTTGTACTTTTTTAAGTAATTTTTTTTATCTGTAATTTTACTTTTACTTAAGTATATTTTGTGTGAAGTATTGTACTTCGCTACATTTTAAAACACATTCGTTACTGAGTAAAAAAAAAAATCGCTCCGTGGAAACAACTGCAGCAAATAATGGGCAGAAGAAGAAACTGGCGCTAAAATCACAAGAAAGATGCAGACGGACAAGACAGGCGTTAATGGTGCAGACCCAGCTGAAAACCAGACCCCGTCGTACTCTACTGAAGTTGAACTCGAAGGAATTAAGTGAACCCCTGGCCATATTCATGCTCTATTATGCAGTGTTAGCTGTGTTTGCCTCGGGAGACCGAACTAGCAGCTTATAACATCTCGACATCGCCCTTCGCAAGCATGTAGAGATAAGGTAAATACTTGCATCATTGCATTGGTGGTTAAAATGAAGCTTTGACGGTTTTGCACAAATGAGCCAAAAAGACAGTGGTGCAGGGTGTGCAATATCATCTGAGATAATATAGTAATTGTTGTTTTAAAGATGTGCGATTTGACATTATCAGTATTTTGCTCAAAACCAAACAAATCACTCTAAACAGTGTGCCGTGAAATCTAGTTAGATTAGACTAATCCGCGTGCATCTGGAGTGCTTTCTTTCACTGCGTGATTCAGTCTGTTAAAATGCGTTTAGAATGATCACAACATTGAAGATATAGAAGCAGAAAATGTATATATTTATATAATTTAATATAGTAAGTCAACATCACATGAAGAATGCCTGTAGTTTTTCTTATTACAACAGTTCAAAAAACATAAGTTAATTAAGAGACTTGCGTTTTAGTCACCATATTGCCTGTTTTTGCTCTATTTCGACAACAAAAATAATACCAAACACAGCCTCCATACACAGTTTTGCGTCTCTGAGCGATGACGGTGTTTTGTTCCTGAATGTATTAACCGTTTAAATGATTCTGTTCAATCGCAATGACTCACTTATCAGTGACTTGCTGACACCTACTGGTGGTTCTAATTTAACATTTAAAGTATCTTTTAATTTTTTTATTTCAAATGACTATTTAACATTTGTGACCCTGGCCTGGAGCACAAAACCAGTCTTAAGTCGCTGGGGTATATTTGTAGCAATAGCCAACAATACATTGTATGGGTCAAAATTATACATTTTCTTTTATGCCAAAAATCATTAGCATATTAAGTAAAGATCATATTCCATTAATATATTTTGTACATTTCCTACTGTAAATATATCAAAACTAAGAGCTTAATTTGAACAACTTTAAAGGAGATTTTCTCAATATTTGGATTTTTTGCACCCTCAGATTCCAGATTTTCAAATATTGTCCGATCATAACAAACCACACATCAATGGACATATTATTTATTCAGCTTTCAGATGATGTATAAATCGCAATTTAGGAAAATGGACCCTTAGGGTTTTGTGGTTCAGGGTCACATGTTATGTCTTATTTATCAAAACATTATTTCTGCATTTGTAACTGCAGGCTGAATGCATTCATGCCAGTGTGTAATACATCTACGCCACTTCAGATGAAGCTTCTGCGTTTCCTCTGCATTGCAAAGATGAATTTTGTTGATACTGATTTAATTTCCCTGGTAACAGCCTAAATGTGTTATTATTCTAAATAACTGATTCCTTTAATTAAAAACACCTAGTTTGAGATTTATAGGCCCATATCCCAGGTGTGTCAAACTCAGTTCCTGGAGGGCCACAGCCCTAAAGAGTTTATTTCCAATCCTGCTCCAACACATACCATCTAGTTTTCAAATAAGCCTAAATGATTAGTTTAGCTTGATCAGATGTGTTTAATTAGGGTAATATCTACACTGTGTAGGGCTGTGGCCCTCCAGGTACTGAGTTTGACATCTTTGGTCTTTCCCATTTTTTCCTCCCTCCCATTGTTAAAATGTAACTAAGTACTTTTTACTCTGAGTAAATTTTAAATGAGCTACTTTTTACTTTTACTTGAGTATATTTTTAGACTGGTACTTTTACTTGTACTTAAGTAAAATTTCAGTAATGTAATGGTACTTTTACTTGAGTACAATATTTTTGTACTCTTTCCACCTCTGGTGGTGGAGGACGTCACCTCTCCCAGATCTTCTCGACACCCCAAGTCAGGTATGTCTTCCTCAGCACGACACTCTGCTTCCTCTATCGCATTTATTTTACCAATGGGAGCGTCTACCAGGAGTATCGCTTTGGGTTCTCCGCACAGTTCGGTCTGGCTACACACTTCAGTTTGGGCGAAATCCCCCCCACTTCGACGGGGTTCAGCTGACAGTAGTAAACAGCACCTCAAAGGCTTCTGTGCTACAGCAAGAACTTTCCTCCCTCCTACTAAAGGGAGCAATAGAGGAAGTACATCAGTCGGACATCGAGCAAGGCTTTTTCAGCCGCTACTTCCTCGTACCAAAAAGAGACGGTGGCCTAAGACCCATTCTGGACCTGCGTTTACTCCCTTTACAAAGGGAAGTTCAAGATGTTGACGTTGAAGACTATCCTGTCCCAGATTCAGGGAGGGGACTGGTTCGTCACTATCGACCTGAAGGATGCCTATTTTCACATCCAGGTTGTCCGGCGGCAGAGGAAGTTCATTCGGTTTGCCTTTGGAGGGAAGGCTTACCAATACAAGGTCCTTCCCTTTGGCCTGGCCTTGGTGCCGAGAACATTCATGAAGTGCATGGATGCTGCGCTGGTCCCTTTGAGGCTCCAGGGCATTCGCGTGCTCAACTACTTGGACGACTGGCTCATTCTGGCCCACTCCAGGGAGTTAGTGAGTCATCACAGGGATATCGTTCTCTTGGCCTCAGAATGAACGCCAAGAAGAGTGTTCTCTTCCCCTCTCAGCAAACTGTATTTTCGGGGTGCACTTGGATTCCGTTCAGATGCAGGCCCGTCTGGCTCCTGCCCGGATTTCCAATTTCGCAGCATGTCTGGCCCGCTTCAAGCTAGGCCATCATGTCTCAGTGAGTACTTGCCGCAGGTTAGTAGGCCTCATGGCAGTGGCCTCCCCTGTGCTGCCCCTAGGGTTGCTCCACATGAGGCCGTTCCTTTGGTGGATGAAAGTGCTGAAGGATCCACCCCACAGTACCAGCAACTCGCCTAATCAGGGTGTCGCGCAGTTGCTTTTGTGCCCTCTTAAAATGGCGGGACCCCACTTTTCTCCAGAGTGGTGTCGGAATGGCTGCAATTCACCATCACCATATGATTACGACGGACGCATCGATGACAGGCTGGGGCGCAGTCTTCGAGGGTAGACCGGCGCGCTAGGAATGGACAGGAGAGTTCCTTTCCTGGCACATAACCTGCCAGGAGCTCAGAGCCGTCTTCTTGGCTTTGATTCATTTTCTCCCCGTTCTTGGGAAGCATCATGTAATAGTCAGGACGGACAACATGGCAGTAGTGTCCCACATAAATCGCCACAAGTTCCTTTCCTTAAGGGCAGTTCACGTTCCGGGAGTCTTGAACCTCGCGGCCGACTTTCTGTCGAGACAGAAACTCAGGCCGGGAGAGTGGATGTTGAACCGTCAGACGGTATCCCAGATTTGGGATCTGTTTGGCAAAGCGGAAGTGGATCTTTTTGCTTCCCAGGAGTCGTCCCAATGACCACTTTGGTTCTCTCTAAGTTCCCCGGCAACTCTGGGCATGGATGCATTCGCCCATCCGTGTCCGAACATGAGACTGTATGCATTACCGCCAGTCAAGCTGATTCCGGCAGTCCTATGCAGGGTGAAGGTGAGTGGTGTCCACCAGACGTGGTTCTTAGAGCTGGTTCCTCTTCTGTATCAGCCCCCTTGGGAGATTCCGATCAGGCGGGACCTGCTCTCTCAGCTTCAGGGCAGGATCTGGCAACCTCAGCCAGAGATCTGGAAGCTGTGGGTATGGCCTATACAGGGTCACGGGCTTTGATATCTAGTAGGGATGAGCGAGTACAGCATTATCTGTATCTGTATCTGTATCTGTTAACCATATGAATTATCTGTATCCGTATCTGTACTCGGACTGGGCGGGGCCTAACCCGGAAGTGGGCGGGATTTAACCTGGAAGTGGGTCGGGTTGTCTTGAAATGGGCGGGGCTTTATGTTATTTTAAGCATGCAATTGATATGGGTTGATCAGAAATTGTTATATTTATTGCTGATTAGAAAACTATTTACATGACAGCATCAGCATTGAGCTTCAGATCAATGGTTTTGATCACGATTAGGGGTCGACCGATATGTGTTTTTCAGGGCCGATACCGATACCGATTATTACAGATCAAGTAGACCGATAACCGATATTTTGAACCGATATACGTGTCTGGTGTAAAAATGAAAATTAATGCCAAAATTAATAATAACAAGAGCTCTGACAAAAAACGTTCTTTAAATGCTTTTAAACATGTCTTTAATTCTGAAAAATGTTAATAACAACAACATTTCCGTTGGTTTTAATTTACAGTACAGTGCAAATGAAGGCATAAAACATTAATTTAATTTATCTTTTAATCAAATGAGAGTTAGACTTTATTTTTGGCAAACAAATGAGTTTACTATTAAAATTAAAACATGGAAGAAATAGCGTATTGTGTTATTATTCTCAACAAAAGTTGTAATAATTGTTGTAGTTGTATTACGTATACAGTAATATATTCGGCTAAACCGAACTTATATTCGACAGGTTGCCATGAGGACCTTTTAAGTTTCTGTAGCCTATGTATATATGATATGACGATCGTTTTACTCAAATGAAACGGTCAAATGCTCATCAAGTGACTCTCGGAGCAGTTCTGGGGATGTTGTTCGTGTATTTATGTCCTCATTTAGTGAGACGGCAGATGCTGAAAACACCGCGAGCTTCACACGCTCTTCATGTATGTGTGCAGTAAACGAAACCGCACGTCTGTGTCATTCATTAACAGAGATGCAGAACATGCAGGATTCATATTTAAAGTGTTTTTGCGGCTTAATATTTATAGATACTAGTCCATAGCGCGAGTCGATTTAAGTGTACTGACCTAGTTTTGATTAATTCATCCAAACTTCGACACATTCCGCGACATTCCGCGTTATACGGTAAATTCCATTATATGACTGCATTCCGCGATTCCGCCCGCATTTTCCGCATCGCGGACATCATAGGTTATATTGAGGTGTTTTGCAACTTCAGCAACGTCTGCTGCTGCCTTACCTTTGAGAGACAACTGATGCGTGATCACTGAGGCAGCTCCAGTTAGCATGTGCTTTCGGTGTGAGACTGCCTTCAGTTTTCCGCGTTGATTGGTCGGACTCGTGACTCTCAACATATCAGATGAGCGGAGATTGCTCTCAGAGATTGAGAGATCGCCTCACTCTCACAGAGTGTTGAGCTCAGACAGGCTGCATCGAGCCAAATAGTGCATTTAAACATTAAATAATTTCACCTGTATTATTTAGTCACCAATAAATAATGTCACCTGTGCATTATAAAAAAAAATATATATATATATATATAAAAAATATATCGGCAAATATGTTTTGAAAATGGCCGATATCGATAATCGGTAAAATGCTTAATATCGGCGATATAATCGGCCAGGCCGATAATCGGTCGACCCTAATCACGATAACAAACGAACTATATACAGAACAAGTTTTGCAACAGTGAATGCGGTTGCAATTATGAAGTAAAATGTAATGAACAAGAGTTTTCATCTCAACATAACTTTCTTTTTAACTTTTAATTTTTATGATCAGTGTGATTTTTTTGGGGGTTCTTTTTATTTTTTATTTCCACACCAGGTATGTGTGTGTGTGTAGCTAATTAATTTGTAATATAGTTTTATACCACAACTACCTTTATTTTTTTAATAAAATACAGCAAGAAAGTGTCAGACACTCAGTGCGTGAAGTAAAAACCTGGTTAGAGCCAGCTGACGGTTTAAAAAGAAAAAAAATCTCCGACAGGCAGAGACGAGTCGCATTCTACCAAGCACCACATCTGAACAAACCCCACGTTTACCAAAACTCTACTGGTTAATAAGTAAGTACTACAAACCAAAGTAAAAAAACAAACCTGAAGCTGAAGAAACCCTAAACGTTAACGGAAAAAACCCGCGAACCTGAGTGACTGAGGGAGAGACAGAGAGCGAGCACGCGCTGTTCTCTTCTCAGTGTTCTGTGTGAGTGAGCAGAGCGGGACACAGCAACACAATACATCTGTGTGTGGGGAGGCGCTGTGACTAGCCTATCACAGAACGCAGACACAGTTAGCTACCCAATGAGAATTTTTATTTAATCCGAGCACAGATATTGACTCGTATTACTCGTATGATACTCGTACTCAGCAAAAGTGCTTTATCCGTACCGGATACTCGTTTCAGCCGAGTATCCGGCTCAACTCTAATATCTAGTCTGCCTGTCGAGGTTCAGGAGACCATCGCTAGTGCCAGAGCCCCCACTACGAGGAAGCTGTATTCTTATAAATGGTGTGTCTTTGAGTCTTGGAGTTTGGCCCGTGCAATAGATCCGGTTAACTGCCCTGTCGGTCCAGTACTGGAGTTTTTGCAGGAGAAACTGACAACAGGGGCGGCCGCGACCAACTTAAGGGTTTATGTCGCGGCCATTGCGGCCCGGAGAGAGCTTGATGAGATTCCCCTGGGAAGGCATCGGATGGTCTCTGCGTTTATGCATGGTGTCAGGCGACTGAGACCAGTACGCCAGTACTATTGGAGTTCCTTATTGGGACCTGTCAGTCGTCCTTGAAGGTCTAGTGGCAGCCCCTTTTGAGCCCCTAGAGTCAGCTCCGGAATGGATCCTGACTCTTAAGGTAACTCTTTTGATGGCGCTTACGTCATTAAAGAGAGTTGGGGACTTGCAGGCCCTCTCTATCAGTGAAATGTGTATGGACTTCGCCCCGGATCTGGTCAAGGTGACCCTGCCGCCTAGGCCTGGCTATGTTCCCAAGGTCTTATCCGCATCGTTTCGGTCTCAGGTGGTCACACTTCACTCTTTCCATCCTCCTCCCTTTGCTTCAAGTGAGGATGAAAGGCTTCACATGCTCTGTCCAGTTCGAGCTTGGAAGAGATATGTGGACCACTCCAACATTTGGAGAAAATCTCCCCAGTTGCTGGTGTGTTTTGGTGCTGGCCGCCGTGGGCTTGCCACATCAAAGCAAAGAATTTCTCACTAGGTGAGAGACGCTATCTCACTGGCTTACGAGGTGCGTGGCCTTCCTTCACCTCTCAGCGTTCGGGCACATTCTACTAGGAGCGTGGCCTCCTCTCAAGCTCTTTTCAGAGGGGTTCCTCTAGAGGAAATTTGTGTAGTGGCAGGATGGTCCTCTCTGCACACTTTCATCAGGTTCTACAACCTGGATCTTGATACGGCTCCGGGTTCTCAGGTTCTGTCTGTTTGAACAAGCCGTATTTGCTGTTTGGTTCGTAAGTGGACCAGATATATCGTTCCCAAAGCGTGAAAAGCTCACGTGGCGTCTTGTTCCCTATTCAGAGAACAAGGGTTACGCGAGTAACCCGAGACGTTTCATTCCGAAGAAATGCTGGTTCAAGTGGAGTGTAAAGGGAACCCGAAATGGACCCGGATGCCAGTGAAAAATGATTGTTTTGACTTCTGTGCATTTGTAACACCCCCTCCCGGGTCCACACTATCCCAACTCGTTCTTGCTCCGAGCAGGTCTCGAACCCGGGATTCCGGCGCGGGAGGCGGGTGCTCTAACAAGGAACGCCAAAGGCTACAGCCTCTAGCATCATTCGCTAGAGCACCTCTTTTTGAGGTCAGGGGAGTGAGGTTTACACACAGCCCTTACTGGCATACATCCGTTACACTCACCCCCCTAAACCTCACTCCCATCCTGGTCACGGCACCAATGTAACACCCCCTGCCAGGTCCACACCATCCCAACTCGTTCTTGCTTCGAGCGGGTCTTGAACCCAGGATTCCCACTACGAGGCAGGCGAATAACATATAATGTGTACTTAAAATTACTCTAAATGTAAAAACCTTACCTTCTTTAATGAATGTGTAACGGATGTATGCCAGTAAGGGCTGTGTGTAAACCTCACTCCCCTGACCTCAAAAAGGCGCTCTGGCGACTGATGCTAGAGGCTGTAGCCTCTAGCATCAGGAGGTCAGGGAGTGAGGGGAGTCAGGTTTACACACAGCCCTTACTGGCATACATCCGTTACACATTCATTAAAGAAGGTAAGGTTTACATTTAGAGTAATTTTAAGTACATTATGACAGTGTTATTCGCTTTGAAATCAATGATTCTTATTCATATTAAAAAGTAGGAGTCATAATATATCATAATATATATATAATTTTTGCATTAGACATTTAGTGTATTATAAATGGACTTAATCCCAAATAATATTCTGATCACACTAAAGTGGTGTTTTCTATATAATTGTTTGCATATTATATATATATATATATATGAAGAGCTCTTTTCCAAAACGCTATAAATCCATTTTATTAGTTTTCATGAAAATGACATTTTTTTACCTAGACCCATACATTTTGTTAATATTCAATTTATCCTGTTAAAATGGTCTGTTGGCTCAGTCTGAACATGTTAAACAATGATTGTTAAATGAAACAACAATATTGTCGATTATAAATGCAAAGGTGTTTTTTTGTTGTTTTTCAAAACGCTACAAATCCATCCTTTTTTTAAATGTTGGTTTATGTCTTAAAAAAAAAAGAGAACATGCAACATATGACATCAGGGACTCGTACTATAAACCCACCAGCCTTGTGTTGATGTAACCTTCGCACCATCACACCGAGCGGGTCTCAAACCCGGGTTTCCGGTGCGGGATGCGGGCGCTCTAACGAGGAACGCTAAAGGCTACAGCCTCTAGCGTCAATCGGTTAAACACCACCTTTTATTTATTTATCAAAAGTGTTATTAGAGTTTAAAGCACTCATTTTGAAGACTGAGCACAAACAAACGCTTCAAAGCGTCGTCATGTTGGATTGCATCGAACTAATTCTGATTGGTCCAGAGGATATATCGCATTTAGGCTAAAAACAGGTTTGGCGCTTATAGCGGTTTGGAAAAGAACTGCAGCTTGCAGTACATTTTAAACAAGGAAATATAGCGATTTGGCATGAAACATTGATGGAGCAGTGAATAGGTTCAGTACACAGCAAAATGGCATGACGAACTCATTTTTTTTTTATTTGGCGTTTATCGCGTTTTGGAAAAGAGCTCTTAATATATATATAATGTATATACAAATAATGTTAACAAATCTTTGTACATTTCAATTCATTTGACTGTAATTCTAGCCTACTGATCTGAATAATTATTTATTTTATTGTATTGCATTAGATAAAAAAAAAATATTACTTTCATTTGAAAATAATACCAAGCAAGTTAAATGTTGTAATTTAATTTGTTTTTACTTCTAAGCTTCTGCAAAGTTCAACTTGCCACATGGAGCTAATGTGGTTCTTAAAGACTCTGCAGGAGTTTATGTTGATGCTGATCTTTTTGATGAGCTTGTGAGAACATCGAAGGTGTCCTTCAAAATTGTGGATGGTGATAAATCAGGTAAGAAACTCATGGCCTGCTGCCATGTTAAAAAATGTATATTCTATTTTGTATTCTTTCTTCACAATACATGATTATAGCATCTGTCTTTTAATGTTCATATTGTCTTGTATTGTCATATTGTCTTGTATTGTCTTTTATATTTGCTGTATGTGATTCTGAGATAATGTTCCGCAAGCTGAGATGATTTCGCTGAGCCCTCATGCCCAGAGTCGTCATTTTCATCAGTGAAATCAGAAAGTTCAGATTCCAAAGTGATTCCACAGTCTTCAAAGGCACGCGAAAAGCGATTCTTAGAAGAACCTTCTGACTGCAATGTGTCAAAAGATGTCAGTTATTTTTCCTCTTAAGTTTTGTCCTTGAATGATATATGTTTTGATACTGTATCAATAATCTTACCAACATTAGTATATCAAAGACTGGGTTTATTTACATTCAACCTCTTTATTTTTTATAGCGAGTTTATGCAGCGTTGCACTCAAAACCAGGAGGCTCTGATATATTGAAGGAGTATGAACAAATAAAGAGCCTGTCTGACAAGACACGAAAAAAGCTGGTAAACATCCTTGTGGCTGATATTGTAGAGAAGTATGGCTAAGTGACCAATAAAATAATCATCAATCTAGTTTATATATTGATCACCATTGCATTTTATATGTAATGTTAACGTCTTTTATTTATTCAAATTATAATTTTTTGTCATGCTGTGGTGTAGGAGACTTCCGCCAGTCAGTATCCATATAAGCTCAGTGTTGCCAGATTGGGCGGGTTGCCGCCCAATTGGGCTTCTTTTGATCGGCTTGGACCGGAGAATAACGCATTGGGCGGGTAGACCAAATTTGGGCTGCTTTTAAAAAACTAAAAACCACCCAATCAGCTGCTTTTTTCTTCACTTTTATCTTAGTCACGTTATTTTAATATGCTCGAGCTCAAAGTATCACAGCAAAATAATGTTTAGTGCAGTCATCAACTAATTTTTCCTTAACGCAACCCTTTTTGGTTTATTTTAACAGAGACTTGTCAATCAATTTACCATCTTTTATGTTGGTGAGATGTGATGACCCTGTTTTGATCCATGTTCCTGTGAAATTTATTTATATTTATTACCTTTTTTTCATCATTATTTTATTTTGAGGAGAAAAAAATGGTCCTTATTAATCTTGATTGACATGGTAATAAAATCATATCACATTATTTTGGCAGTTAAAATTTTGGGCTGGATTTTGTTGAAGTGGGCAGGTTTTGGTGAGCTTTTGGGCTGGAAATCGTCAACCCGATCTGGCAACACTGTATAAGCTATGCACTTGGAATCATTACTCTTTTCTCCAACTTGAAGTATAGGGCAATGGGCGCGCGCTGCTCCTGCTCTGCATACGTACTGCTTCTGCGCCGCTCACGCGCAGCTCACGCTTGCAGTGTGAAACCGGCGTAAGTGCTCACCGACTGGTTCTGTAAGTATACAGTACATTGAGACAGTACACTCTCTTTATTTCAGCACATATAAAATGCACGAGTCAATAAAATGATTTATTATACTGAGATTTATCTGAGATGGAATCTGCAGACTTTTATTGCCATTGTCTGCCCATTTTCTTCTAGAAAAAGCTGCAGAATTCGGTGGAAGCAATGTAAACCTGTCAGGGTTTTGTCACTTCGGTCTAGTGTTATTCATGGTTTTGTGACAGAGCCCTGATACTCCCATCGTGTCCGGGTTTTCATGTGAGCGCGGCTTCGAGTGTGCTTGAGTCGGCTCTCTGCATATAAATATAAATATTCGCCAAATAGAAACAGAAAATCGTGCTATAGCCTACGCACTTTCATGAGATCGTGTTAGACAACAATTAGCTATTTTACAAATGGGAATATGCTACAGTGAATTCCTAACAATGTTTTACATTCAAGCTACATTCAAGATTAAAAACCCTTAAAATGTATAGTGAAAAGTGACCACGCTGGAGCCTCCATGTCCTGTAAAGCTCGCTTCAGCTTCCACTCTCCACACAAACTGTTGGATATTGCACATTTATATACTCTAAAAAACGCTGGGTTGTTTTCAACCCAGCAGTTTTTAGAGTATATAGGTTAAACATTTAAACTAACACTAGGATATGCTTGAACTGTTTATAGGCCTATCTATCGATTTTATTTTAGTCAAGTCGTGATGATTTGATAAGGCTAAATTAATCAAACATAGGCGATCAACTCTGATGCTGGCCGCTTGGTCGTTGCTTAAAAGAAAAAAAAAACATTTAACGAACAAAAAATGCTCCCAAGGTTTTTCTAAATTAACTTTATGAAGAAAAAAAAACGATCACTTTTCCATTACATACAAAACTGAACTATTTTAATAGGTGGCTATAAGCTGTTTTGGGAGAAGGGAAAGATCGCTGAGAACAAAAAAAAATATTTTCACTTTTATTTCACTCTCTATAGATATATTTTTCAAAGACGGAGTTTCGAAGTTTCTCGCTCAAGTTCACATGAGACCTAAAGCGCATCCTGTTTGCTTAAAAGCGCAACGTTTCGTTGTTATTCTGAGTGCACACAAGTAAGCGTAGAGTCTTTACAGATTCGAAAGATGTATTAGGCTACTTTTATCTGTATGACCAAAATGACGGAGATGTAAGAGCAAGTGAGCGCACCGGAGCCTGTCCTGCAGCAAGCCGCTTCCACACAAACACTTCAATAGCGCACATTTCTCTAGGTTAACATCATATTGAGCGACCATGTAAAGTTGCTACTACATACATCTTTCAGATGAAAAGCCATATTTGAGGTTGATGAATGATAGGTGGCGGTTGGATGTCCTGCCCGAGTGTATTACCACATAGACCAGCCGTTAACAATCTGTCCGTCACGGACTGCGTCATTCATTAACCAGCCACACCAAAGCAAACAGGAGGAGAGCATAAAGAGACAGGGCAACTAGAATTGAGTTCAGAATTAAAATATACAGTTTATAGTTTATTTATATAAAAGGTATATTTGTGTGTAAAGTTGGGTATCATTACTATTCGGTCCGCCCACTCCGATTAAATATTTTCCTCTCCGTCCCAATCACGTGATTCGTAGAGATTTTGTTTCCCATCCCGCGGGATTCACGAAAATGCCAGCCTCTAGTTCGAAGACTCGTTCTGCCCCCTACAGTGCAATTCGGCTAGGTATACATCCGCACTAAAATATCAGGGTAAAAGTCATCATAGCTTGCGTAGTATAGACCCAGCTCCCAACCCAACTTTGAGAATAGATTAGCGGCGATATTTTTTTTATCGCCCGATAAGAGTCTCACGTTAACGCAGCACGTTAACGCCGATAACGGCCTACCACTAATTTTAATACATTTCAGTTTGGTCCTTGTAATGAAGTCTACTTGCACTATGGAGGGTAATGAGCTTTTTAACTAAACTTGGAATGTACCCACTGTCTCCACTACAACCTGGGTAAAGAAACTGGAACTGAATACCAAGTTGGAATGTCTGTTTGCTCTGCTGTTGAAAAATGAAATGCCAGTTTTTATTAAGATTATCAGTATTATTGTAAATTATGGACACACTTTTATTTTGGCCAGTAATGTAATTACAGTGTGTTTTGATGTGCATGCATTCTGTATTGAGGAGGTGGGTAATATTTTCACTCTCATTTGTGTGGATGATTTGATATACTATAGACCATATGCAGTTTTTAGATGACAGTGATGAAAGAACTTAAATAGTTCCCTGTTGTGTTTTTGTTCCAGATTGGAATTAACTGCAAATTGTAAAGGTGTTTAAATTCAGTGAAATGCGGTGTTTGAGTGGGAAATTTAAATGTGGTGTATCTCAATAAAATGTTTGCAATATTTAATGCAAATAAAGTCCTGCCATTTAATTTTGTAGAAACAACCAAGTATTAACAAAAGTGCTATTATAAATCAGTATTTTGAACACTCATCATTGTTATATTCAAATTACACTGGTGTTGATCTTAAAAGGAAAGTGTTAAAAATTAACACTGTAATTGAATACTAGCACTGGTGTAGTTCAGAAACAACAATGGATAGTGTTGAATGTTTAACAATGAGTGTTGAATTTACACTCAAAAGGTTAAAACTATCAAAATTGTAACATTTACACTATAATGTGGACAACTATAGACACTATGCTGGTGTTAAATTTGACACTGCGGGTGTTCTTTTTACACCAGTGATTTTGCTGTGATGTGGACAGCCTAGATTAGAATACCATGCACTTATCACAGCAAAATATTTTTTTTTCTTTATTAAAAAAAGCCCTCTTTGTTCTGTTTCTCTGGATCAATGTTTCTACGCTGGGGATTCTTTTCAACTAACTTATTTATACCAAACAAGACCATAATCATGAACATTGGGAGGTCCTCCCAGTCGTTTTTGAGGAAAATAAAGACCAGACCACTATGGTAATGGTATTTATTTAAAGAAACTAAATAACTAAAGGGTTTTAATGGATTTAGGGAAATAAAAGTGAAAGAACACTTTCTACTTTAAGAATTTTTTTTAAGTCATCAATCTGAACTGCAAATAGTATTTTTTGTATTGTAAAATATGCATCCATTCAACTTGAGTTGTATAGTTGACAATCGCAAAACAGGAAAATGCTATTGTCATCATAATTAATTATGAATAACATGAATCACCTAAATGATACACCTACTTTCCATTCAAAACTAAGGAATAAAAAAATAATAGGACATTGCATAACTGGATATTGTTAGTCATTCACCGTCTGTGGTTGTCAAACTTTTTATACCAAGTACCACCTCAGAATACATTTGGCTCTCCAAGTACCACCATAAAGACCAATATTAAAATACAGTAGCGTAGTGGGCCTAGCTATTCAGCCACAGCTCTGCAGTTCAAAAACGAGCCAGTTTTATTCCTAATAACAATATTTATTGTTGTCAGCCACTTTAACATTGTAAATACACAGTTTGAACATTAACACTGCACAGTGCTTACAAACAGGTAAATAAATATAATTATTAAATTAAAATGTGTTGTACCTAAAAGTTAAACAAAAACGGTACTGTACTTAATTGTAAAAAAAAAAAACGTTTACTCAAATACAGATTCAATTAAAATGTATTGTTTAAAAAATAAAAACAATTAGTGATACCTCTGCGTACCACTAGAGGGAGTCTGAGTACCCCTATAGTGCTACTCGTACCACACTTTGAGAACCGCTGGTTGACGTCATATAAGGGGAACGCTACATCGAGCAGACTGTTGCTAGTAACGAACGCATTTTAATCGCACAGGCTCTTTACTTTCCATTTTCATTCTTACATTCAGCATAAACAGCAAGCCAAAGGTGATAAGCTTTCAACTGAACTGTATAGCCTACATGCATTTAAGATGCTTATATTATGTTCTTGTTTTTTTCTTTTCGTTTGTTTGTTCTGTCGATTTGTCCTACCCTGTCAGATTTTGCTACCTCCCATTAAAACAGTGGGTAGTACAATTCGACAACGAAAAATGCTACATGTTAAATTATGTTTTATTAATGTATACACCTACCACAACCCTAAACCTACCCTTACAGTAATGCACATACAGTAATTACGTGTTATATTCGCGGTTGTGGATAGAAGGGATCAGGAGCGTGGCGAGAGAAAGGAGACTCTGGGTGTGCATCAGAAAACTGGGTGTGCCACATTTATTGTCAGATTAATGCGCAAAAAAAAAAAAAACAAGCATGCTTATTGGGTATTAATATGTTAGTTTAACCATTTCATTTTGTGTAGGCTACATGTGTCTGTTAACCTATTCTCCATTTTGGATGTCTTTGAAAATCACTATTTTATATCTGCAACAAAGTGAGTGTGTGTGTGTGTGTGTGTTAGCATGCGTGCTGTATATTTAGTATTATTAAACCTTTCATTTCTGCGTATGTCTGTGTGTCTGTGTTTGTATGCTTACTGTTTATTAAGCATTTTAAATCTTTCATTTCTGCGTGTGTGTGTGTGTGTATGTGACAGAGAGAGAGTTTTAATGAATTCTCCATTGTGAATGTGTTCAATTGTCAGCCCTGCATTTCACATTGGCCTACCAGGGGTCTTCAACCCTGCTCCTGGAAACTACGTCCTACAGATTTCAGCTCCAACCCCAATCAAACACACCTGAACCAGCTAATCACAGTCTTCAAGGCTACTTGTTCATTTCAGACAGGTGTGTTGGAGCAGGGTTGGAACTGAAATCTGCAGGATGGTAGCTCTCCAGGAGCAGGGTTGGAGATCCCTGATATAAACTCTTAAAAAGAGAAGACTTGCAAAGAGTATTGTCACCTGTCATTTATTTCAAATATCTATATCTGCAACAAAATATGTGTGCATGTATATGAGTGTACATGAGTGTATATGAGTGTCTGTGTGTGTATCTGTGTAAGCAAGCTTAATGATTATTAATATGATAGTTTAACCATTTCATTTGTGTGTGTGTGTGTGTGTGTGTGTGTGTGTGTGTGTGTGTGTGTGTGTTTCTGTTTTCGATGAGTTTCACTGTCAGCTATGCATCCAGCTATGTTGGCCTAGACCCTAAAAGCATACCACCTTAGGCCTTCAAATTCTTGAACCCTGGTTATCGCTGCTTGCAGCTATATTGTTTTTGTTGTTTTTTTCCATTTTCCGAAGCTTTCTCGCTCAAGAGGGTCACCGACAATCACATACAGTATAACCTACAACAGCTCTTTAACTGCGCTCTAGTCAAACGCGCTCACTGTAGCCTAATCATTAACTACACACATCATAAACCCCTTTTAGGCAAGTACAATTTATGTCACATATTTTAATAAGACTAAACTCCTATTTAACCTGATGATCACAGGTTTAATAAAAATACATTTTAAGTTTCTAATTATAACACCGCATTTCCACGATTATTCAAACAACTAACACATTATACAGTGAGCAAAGCACATTTACTTTATCAAAGAATAATCATTGACTTCAGTGACTAGGCTATGTAAAAATCTATTATGTAAAACAGCTGTAGCTGCTCTACTAAATAAAACAAAATGCTTTTAAATAATCCCTCCTTTTATAAATCATTATCATTTTGCACATCCTGCAATGGTGACTTAAACTGTACATGGGCCTACATATAATGTTCCTTTGAAATTACTTTTGGTGCAATAAACAATCTTGAATAGATGTCTTGCAAGACACATTAGAGAAAGCAGTAAAATATTTTTTATACATTACATTCAGGATCGCCAACAACATAGCACAGTACATTTAATGGTGCCTGTTAGCTGTTCAAAGGGCGAGACGGCATGGTCTGGCCTTGAATGCCTCAATTATGTTATTATTATTTTAATTTTTTGAAAATAATTTAAAATTGTAATTAAATTTAAAATTAACAAATATTGTAAGCACTGCTTGATCTGTAAATTGTGAGGTCCCGGAACAAAGCGGGGTAATGAATCCGTCCGGCAAGTTTTTTTTATATTATTATTGAACTTTCAAAAATACAAAATTCAACAGCCAGTTTATATATATATATGCTTTTATTTATGTAGGCTACACAGAGAAACAATAGAGAAACAAGATGTGCTTTCTGCGTCTCATGCAGTCTCCGTGAAATGGAGCGCGTCACAGCAATGAACCGCTACTTAAACGAACGAACCAAAAAAATACCAATCTTTAATTACGTAGTCGGAATGAAAAGGTGCATTTCTTTATTAAAGTCAGCGTCGCATTCTGCAACTTTACATTTTCAGCCGACACTGACTGAGAAGAAATCACTAGTTTATTAACGAATAATTAAAATGTTTTATTTTGCCTTTCCCCCAACATTCATAATCATTAGCCTACTTTTGCCGTTGCAAGCTTTAGACGTGCGCTTGGGCATGGAATAGACTATACGCCTATATATTAAAGGATGGTTAGTAGCCTAAGTTATTATATTAATCAATTTATGTGTGACTAGTGAAATCTTTAGTCGGGGACAGGCCTTCTTGGCACAAGGAACCGATCAATTTTTTAATAAAATGCTGTCAATTCGAAAAGTGCGCCTGCTAATCACGTCACGTTATATTGCAATGCAGAGTTATGAATGCGTAATAATAAGTACAATGTTTTTAATTTATTTCATTTCTTATGGGTGCAATGGCGGTGCTTTGGTCTTTCTTGGGGGTGCTGAAGCATCTGCTAGGCCCATGTTTATTACGATAAAAAATAATAATTCTGCATCTGTTTTTAGGTGTGCCAGCTGCCACTGTGGGTGGCACCGGCACTGGCACACCCGTGGCTACGCCCCTGGAAGGGATACATCTAGTACAAGAAACCAAAAATAGATATTTTGTTCTACCTATTAGATTGTGTTTTATTAACGTCTACACCAACCCCAAACCTATACCTACCCTTACAGTAATTCAGATATATGAAATATTGTTGTTCAGCGTGAGAAAAAGGATGCAAAATTGATGCGCGCATGCGCAGTAAATCGAGGTAGGAAAATCTGACGGGTAGGATAAAATTTCAGGACAACGGCTCCAGGCATGGGCAGGGGTGGACTAAGCCCACCCAAATGACTGTCTTGCCCACCCAATCAAAATTAGACAAATATTGCATTATTTTTTTTTAATGCAGTGATTAAAACCAATCTGAAGTGAATTGTATTTTAAGAAGTTTAAAATATAGTTGGAGACTGCCCCAACAATAATAAAATAACACCAAAAAATTGCAGCATTTTTCTTTTATGTCGAATGTGTAATTTCTTGACCATATGTTTTTAAGTAGATAGCTCATACCATTATTTACAGTGAAACAATAACATTCTAAGCGTGGCACTACAAAGTCCAAACGTTGAAAAGCTGTAATGTAGAAGCAGTAGGAGATACAGTATAGTACGACAAATCAACAGTTACCAGTTGAGTTGCAGTAGTATTTTTTATTGTTTTCAATAAGAAGGCATTCCAACATATATATATATATTTTTTTTTTAAACATTCCTACGTGTACTGCATTAGGCTAACCAGGACTACTTGTAATAGCACTTGCATGTTGTTGCTCTTTTGTTGGTTTTGATTGCTTCTATAATGTCCTCATTTGTAAGTAGCTTTGGATAAATGTGTCTGCTAAATGACTAAATAAATAAATAAATAAATAAATAAATATGCATGAAAAAAATTAAGTAACAGTATTTTCATGCAAGGAAAAAATGTATCATGCACAACTAACTGAGATGCTTTTTTAAACTAAATGTTAAAGAAAAAGAAAGAAAGAAAATATTTCTGTCATTTCCACTTTCTATAAAGATAATGCATAATCAGAGTATGGTTTTATATTAAGAATCATTTGCAAGCTGAAGATACTATGATTATGATCTTTTATGATGTTAAAATTTAAACACAGAAACTATTTAAAGTAAATACTTGTTCTGACTCAGCTTTTAAAATATATTTACACACATACACTTGGACTAATAGAAAGTAAAAATCTCAGTATCAGATGTCTTCTGTTAATGATGACACTCATGCAAACACTGCCTTTATTCATCCAAGAGAATTTTTCTTGTTCAGTTGAAATTTCTTTCAATTCATTTGCTTTGTTTGTTGATTAAAATGATAATACGCATTATACAGTTTAAGACTACTGTATGTTAACAATATTATAATCTAAACTGAGCTGTTATGACTATTACATGCTACTGGACAGCAAAGCTTAAATCTTAGCAGGCTTTTAAAATAATTGGTCGATTCTCTCATATGTACGATGCTTCGTCTTCTTCAGTGAATCCAATTTGAACAGTCGCTTGAATTCTTTTGATCTGTTCTGGAGGAGCAGCAGGTAGAATGGCAAGCAACTCTTGATCAATCTTTTCAAGTCTTGCTGTGCTCTTCTGGTCAAACTCCTCTTTATTCTTCAGGACAAGCCTTAAGATGCCTTTCTGTGCCTCATCACAGCCGTCCTGGAGCTGTTGTCGCTCGTACTCAAATTCTGGCTTACTTTTATCCATGGTCATCAGTTTGCCCAGTGAACTGACGCTGTCCATCAGGTACTTGTTGGAAACATCTGTATATGTTCCAGAGATCATATGGACCAGACTAGCAATGTTACAGGCTTGGAAGGCTTGAGTGTAGAGCAGATCTTTTGAGAAGAGCTTTGCATTGTAGGAGAGGGCTTGTGTGTTCTCTGATGTGGAGACAAAGTTTGTGAGAGTTTTGCTCAGGCTGGTTTTCACAATGTTGGAAACCATCTGAAAGAAGTGAACCATCTTCTCCCACTGCACCTTCACTCTCCCCATGGCATCCAGTCCTTTGACCAGCATCTCTATGGTAGTATTGAAGTCGATCTCTTTCAGTTGACAATTTCTCATAGTGACCAGGATTTCAGTTAGTTCCTTCTGGTTGTTCTCTAGGTTTTCTACACACTTTTCATAAGTTTCTCTTGTCTTGTTCAGCTGGGCTCGGCTCTGCTCTATGGAGAATCGTGCATTCTCTGTGGCCTTCTGAGAAGCACTCATGTTCTCTGACTTGTTTCCTTCTTTATACATCATTGGAGGTGTTGGAGAAATGGCTGGAGAATTTGTGATGTCTTTGCTTTTGCAATCAAAAACATGCGCTGACTCGCTCAGCTCCAAGACATCTTGTATTATTTTAGTACTTTTGTCTTTGTCACATTTGCCATCTGGGGCATATTTTTCCAGCTGTTTGCATATTTCTATGCCCTTTTTGCACAAACTCTTAGCTTGTTTCTTTGCTGGGCAGTCAGGGATTTTCTTTAAATCGTCACTGATTCTTTTGAACTGACTGTTTATGAAATCACTTTCTGTACGTTTGTTCTTCTGATCATACAGATTTTTCCAGTCAATGTCATTCTCCTCACTGTCCACATTCATCTTCTGCTGGATACTCTGGACACATTGTAAAATTTCATTAGACTTACTATATGCATTTATTTCAGCAACCACATCTCTTACACTTTCCTGATCTCTAATGTGGCTCCAAGTATCAGCTATATTTGTTGTTGCAGAACACATGTTTCTCACTGGGTGAGTAATAACAGCTGTCAGTCCATTAATCAGGCCTGTAACGGTCTGTGTTATACCACCAACCACATCCATGCCAATCATTTCCCATCCACTAGGGAGAGAATCCACAACTTTCTTGTAGCTCTCATGAGCCTGATCCAGTTCCTGCTCTATGGCACTCACTGCTTTCTTAGTCCTTTTCTTGGTCTCGAGAGCTGACTCCTCCCTCAGTTTGCTCTCTTCTAGTTTCTTCTTGATTGTTTCCTTCTCTTCCCCATGGAAGTGCTCTGCATTCACACATGCTTCCAGAAGCTCTTGGATTTTGATGACATCAGTGAAACGTTTTTCAGTTGCATCAGACAAGATTAGACATTTATCTGCAATGACTCTGATATTGTCGAGCTGATCAGGAAGATGTGCTTTGATGACTTCATCATCGCCTTGGAACAAAATCTTCACAGCATTTTTCATGTAATCTGGAACTTGGGCAGTATGGAGGCGAATCTGATCCATGCTCGTATGGGCCTCATTAAATGCCAACCAACCAGAGTTACACACTTGCATGAGGCATGCACAAAAGGAATCTGGATATTTAATGAATTTATAGCCATCTTTAGGGGCATTTTTATTGATAGAGAAATCTGTTGAGGACGAGATGAATACCAGCTCACCCATGATGGCTATAGATAGAGGTGCTGGAGTCAGATACTCTTCCCAGTTGGCATAGGGCTGCATCATAAGTTTGGTTTGGTTTCTCATGTCCTCAGCAGTGGTAAGGCTCTGAGATGCCTTTGAAATTTTGGAATCCATGGCTTTCCTGTTTCTGATCAAAACAAAGGGAAAATAGCTTGTTTGAAATGAACAGTTCTGCTGGGAGAGTATCTGATATTTGTACTGTTATTTACTATGTTGGTCTTGTCTTTCTCAGAGTAAATATATGGTAGTGCATGCAGAAAATGCCACCTGTAGAAAGTAAGTGAATATATACAGGAAATTCACCTTGACATTTCTAGAATGATAAAAATTAACTACAATTCTATGTCTTATGGCAAATGGTAATGAAAACAGAGTGTAACACAGGGAGAAGTACACCTTTAACCAGAATGCAAATTACACAGTGAGTGTTGGGGGTCATGTTGAATTGTTAATGTATAGAAACCCTGTCTACACTGTAAAAAAATCCTGTAAAAAAGTAATCTACTGGCAGCTGTGGTTGCCAGCATCATACTGTAAAAATATTAATACTGTACAGTGTGTTACTGTTTTTTACATCAACAGGGAAATGCTTTTATTAATCTACAGTATAGTTCTGGAATTTAGCAGTATGATGCTGGCAACCACAGCTGCCAGTAGATTACCGTTTTTTACAGGGAATTTTTTTAGAGTGAAGAGCATAGAAGACCAAGAGGCAAATTTGTGCAAGTACTCCAGAGTGCAGTCTGGACGATGGGGCGGGGCGACACTTGGACACCCCCAATTCCATTGGTTTATTCGGCAAATCTTATTGGTGTAGACCCGAGTATGTGCATTCCTTTGTGTATGATTTTGTAAATTGATTTGGCCATATTACAGAAATAATATGTGCTAACTCTAGAATCATAGGCCTATCTTAATTATAATCTGTTTAGTACCAATAGTAATTTTAGTCATCGTTGAAGTCATTGTTTACAAATAAACTCTTGATGACAGCACCTCTGGGTTCTTCAGGCTGAACAGCGCTTCATTCATATTTCCTTGAGGATCGGCAGGGCGTGGATCAGCACAAAATTTAGATTTTATTTGCAAATAATGATAGTTTGCTGTATTTTAGAAAGGGACAAACACGAACATTAGCGGATGATTTGACGTTTTAAAGCACAACCGTTTTTTGTTGTTGTTTAAAGAGATGAGTTATAGCCTACGTTGCTCAATGTGTCACAAACTTGTAGGTTTTAAAGTGAAAATAAATGTTTTCACTATAAGCTCAATGTTTCCTTGTTTATATCTTAATAAAATATTTGAGTGTATATATTGATTCTCTTACAGTTTTTAAAGGCTCCTATCTTATAGTAAATAAGTGTCCCTGACATCAAATATTAAAAATCCAATTATTTGTGTATCCACCCCTCATTGTGTGTGCGTGTTCTAATCTGGGTATGGGATTAATTTAGATTTAGTAAACACTCTATCAATATTGAATATCAAATCACTCTGAGCTGTAAATCTGAGCAACAGGTACGTGAGCACTTTTAATAAAAGACCTTCTCTGTGATATTTATTTATTTATTAAAGACTAGATACCAAAAATCTAAAATCAGTATAGCCTAATATAGTACAGTGGATTCCTGGTTCTTTTTAAAGGATTGAGCCACAAAACCAGTAATTGAATTTTATGCATATAGCCTATAGGCTATATAAAAGTATAAATAAAAATGTTGCAGAGAAAATATATGAAAATGTATTGCTTAAATAAGCACTAAAGCACATTAATCATAATATTTGCTGTAGGTCAGATTTAATAACAGCTGTTTTAGTAAACAAAAACATTTAAAATAAGCCTATATGCAAAAAAAAATTATCCCATTATCCACACATAAAACCTCAGTTCACACTGGGCTATTTATTATTGCCTTATTTGTCACCGCAGTTGTTCTTTAAAATAAAAAAATGTGCGGGTTTGTCCTGTCTTCCTGAACTACGATGAATTATCATCATATCCTAAGTGTTTGCTTATCCACGATCCTAAAATAAAGAATAGGCCTATAGGCTACATAATAAATATGCATTATACAAAAAAGCTCAATTTCAATCAGTGGATCATTTTTATCAACATCGCCCAGCTAATACTGCTCAGTCTGATTCGTGTATACAGTGAAAAGTGCATTAATATCTGACTTCATTTAACGTGCAACCCACCTGTTGAGATTGAGCACAGAAACATAATTAATATTTCTCATAGGTGATGCTATTTGTTGCATAGGTAGGACTATATCATGGCCACGAATTAAGAATTAGTTTTTCTCAGACTTAATTCATGAGCCGCTCATATTACACAGCTCTTTTCTGCCTGAAGTAGTCTACTCGGAGATGCCGCCACCAAGCGTTTGATAGGAACTTAATATAACTAATTCGTCATAAGTTTAAAAAACAAACATTTGCTAATTGATTCTAACTAAAATCGTTGTTAGCACTTAATATTTCTGTAGTACAGCCAAACAGCGTAGATCATTCATTAAAATGTATATAAAAAGAATGTTCATGAGCAAACATCTACATCAATAAACTCTGCTGTACCATAAACCAATGAAATTAGGGGTGGGTGGAACGACACGTGTTGCCCCACCTTAATGTGTTGCCCCGCCCCATCGTCCAGGGTGAACTCTGGAGCTACTCAATCTGTGGAGCTTTTTGTGAAACAGCCACTAGGTGGCACTCCGTAGTGCGGCCGCCATTTTGGAGTGAAAATTCCAACTGGACAACGTGAACAGAATAACAACAAAAGATAAGTCAAAGTGGAATAAAATAACGCAATATTGGGCAATCAACTGTAAAGACTTTGAGTGTTACAGTAAAAACTTGCCTTTCATCGTTTTTTTTCAAAGACCCTGACAGGTTCACAAAAGTGTAAAAATATTGTGTGTTTTGAAGTGGGATGTAGCATTATCTTATGCACCTGCTAACTATTTTTAGTATAGTAGTAATGTTAAAAACATAATAATGCTTTATATGGACATAACACTAAGTTAGAATGAGCTTATGCAACTTTACACATTTACGATTATTATTATTTACCATTACTCCACTATAGGTCTGAAATATATATTATACGTTTTAATCCCCTGAACACACTACAGACATGATGATCTCTAGAACATGATGCATTGCTGTGTCTGTTGTAGTATATCAGAGACCGAATCAGACACATTTAAGATGCGATCAGAACACTGAAACCTGAGGAGCCAAAATTCCACAGAGGCCCAAGAAAACAAGACAATGGCAGGAAGTCGTAAATCAGATCCCTAGCTCCAGCCCGTCTGAATACAGCCTAACCAGCAAGCCTCTCTCACAGAACAGCTTGCAACATTAAGACAAAAGAATACTTATTGATAAGTCCAATGCAGGAAGGAGACTATCAAGTTTGGGGTGAGTAATAAATATGAATGGTCAAAGAGATGCACCACGTGACCATAACATGTAAATCTGTGATAGAAATCACAGCTACAGACTTTCTTAGATTTACTTCCCCCTACCAACCTACACCTAGAAGACATAGAACCCAGACAGAAATTCCTTTGTCCAAAGAACATGTTTTTGTTCTACGCAGAACTACACACAGAGACTTTCTTTTCCATATGCACATAAAAGCATCCTAAAAGGACATTGCTATGTATAAACACATATTTGACTATCATTGTTTTAATCACTCATTGTGCATGTCTTGCTTTTAATAATTATTGAATAGCTTAAGCCTTAAGGGTTAATATTCATGTTTGGTATGTATGAGTTTGACAATTCTAACTTGAAACGTTTCTTCTGATTGATTCTCTGTCAAATGTTTCATATTCTGGTTATAGAAATCACATCCAAAATAAACTTTGCAAGAGTATGTAAAATTTGGGCAATGTGACTGACCATGACATGTTGATTTATTGATTGGGTGGAGAAACAATGCAGCACCCAGAGCCAGGATAGGATCTAATTGGTCAAGACAACCATTGGGAGGTGTCTGAGAGTCGAGTTTAAATAACAAGGACACCCTCTTCCAAACTCTCTCTTCAAAATGCTCTGAACTCTAACTCTCTAACTCTCTTACAAGCTCTCAAAACTTTCTCTCTTGAAACCCTCTTAAGCCATGATTTTTGTCATCACGTTTTGGGCTCTTTGAGCGCCATGTGCTCTGGCCTACACGCCAGCTGCTACCATGATGAGAAGAAAAGCCACCTAGTCTCTTTTATACATCCTTTTATTCTTTTACTTTAGTTTATTTTCTTTCCGTGGAGTTTCGTGTTCTAATTTAAGTTTGCCAACGCCGTGTCCGAAAAGCTACGCAAGTACAAACCCCAGATTCTTACTGAGCTGGTGTATTTTTAATATAAATTTTAGCCTCATTGAGAAACTCAATACAAGGGTTAAATAAGTGAATTCGCGTCTGGTGTGTATGGAAAGCCAAATGGTTCAGAATTCGCCTGGTTTTCACCGCCGTGTGATTATAATTCTGAACCATTTGGCTTTCCATAGGTGTGAAGTGAATTTCATGCGCGAATGAAGCGAGTAAACTCAAAATGTTCAAGCGTCCAACTACGCGCTATTCGCTTCATTCGCGTCTGGTGTGAAGGGCAGGCACAACCGCAACATTTAAGAAAGCAAGCGCAGAACGTGGAAACAAGAGCGAAGGGAAAAATCCGTGACCATTGTTTGCTATTCTAAAAATGTTGCTTTCATTTTTAATCTTGTGCAATATCTTTTTTACTTGCGTTTTTACCTTTTGTTTTCACGCTTGTTATTTTTTATCTGTGACTGCAATACTTTAGGCGGGAATCTGATCCCATACTATCATGCTGCTTCATATTTTTGTGGAAAATATGATACCTTTCAGTCTTGAGTAAGATTAAAAAATATAAATTAATATTTGTATTCAACAATTTTGCATTAAATCAAAGATTATAGAATACAAAAGGGACTTTGATTAAATTGATTTAAGTGACAGTAAATATATTTACACTTATTACAAAGTACATATATTTCAAATAAATGCTGTTCTTTAACTGAGAACCATTATACCAATAATAAAACCATTATAAATAATTGATCACAAATAATAACTGATAATAACTGAGCAGCAAAATAAGCAGCATTAGAATGATTTCTGAAAGGACACTGAAGACTGGAGTAATGATGCTGAAAATTCAGCTTTGATCACATAAATAAATGACATTTTAAAACATCCTAAATAGAAAACCACTATTTTAAGTGTAATATTTTATATAGGCTATTGTTTTACTGTATTTTTGATCAAATAAATTAAACCTTCTTTCAAATAAATTAATGAATAAAAAGCCTTAATTATTTCAAACTTTTAACCACCATATAAAAGTAAAAGTAACCAGTGTATATAAAATAGGCTAATGCGCATTAATAAGCAAATGTATTTTTATTAGGCCTATAATATAAATCCCTTTCTTATGCACAGCACTCGAAAGCAAAATTCTTCAGATTTACAAGAGTAAGATTGAGAATGATTTTTTTATCGATTTTTAAACATCTTCTGACATGTGAAATCACGGAAGAAAGCAGATTCACATTAACTCTTATCTCATGCCTGTTGAAAACTGCATTATAGCCTACATTGTGACGATTCGATTAACGGCATTAAAATCTGAGAGAAATTTGAAAAGGCCAGTAGTAGTTTGCATTCCTGAAAATGTATTTCTGCCGTTTAACTAAACGGGTGGCAAATATTGCTGAATTGTCTCGTCATGATTTGCTGCTTACATCGTACCTCAGATCGCATTCAAGTCGCGCTCAGCTCAGCGTCTGTGAACGGTGAATCCCGCCTTCTACACTTTGATTGGCTGTTTCAAACATTTTGACATTGACGAGCGCTTTTGAGCCACTGCACCGAGCCGGAGCACGCTAAATTAATTAATTAGATTAGTGGGCCGCGCGGCCCGGGCCATTCGTCTGGGCCAATGGAAGGATATATGTACATTTACAATCCATTTATATATTAGCCTACGCAAAGGACCGGCCCACATTGTATATAATTATATATATATATATGTGTGTGTATATATATAATTATTTTTGTACTTTGGCTCTTTTGGAAAAATGCAGGCTATTGCTATAAGTTTATGGCCCAAAACCCTATTGATATAATAATTTAAATCGTATTATTATTATAGCAAATAACTTCTATTTAAAGCTGCACTTCACCTTAACTGCTTTCATTATAAATTCAGTTTCTTTATAATTCATTATAAAACGGCAAAATAACCAAAGCAGTAGCCTACCTTACCTCGTCGAAATGCCAGACACTTCAAGTTTAGGTCCGTTAATGGTCTGATGGAATGGATGAAGCCCTGGATGCTTTTATACAGTTCCCGCCCAGAAAGAGGGACAGGGTGGGATGTTCTCCCCTGGCGAATGTCCAAGTAAAAGCAGAACACGTGGCTTACAGTAAGTCGCCAAGGCAGGTGGTCGATTCGCCCGTAAAAACGATAGGGGATGCTGATAAGCAATAAAGTCACCCCCCCCCCTCCCCCTCCCCCCTGGCGGATATCCAAGTAATGGCAAAACACGTGGTTTACAGAAATCTAGAGCAAACAGCAACACAAAAATATCAGTCAGCCAAAAAAGTAATAGTGTGTTCAGTATTAGGATTTTCAATATACTAATTATGGCATTTAGGCACAGGACGAAAATATATATATATTTTTTCAGACATCAGTGTCTTGTCACATTCAACTTGTTTTTCATAGTAACGACACTAATTTGGGGATATTGAGTTCCACAAATCTGAATGCATTTAATGTAAATTGACTTAGGATAAACATTTTGCACAATTTATTATCCATTGTGTTGTCACTAGATGCCTGTATACCGCCTAGCTCGCCTATGCCTAGAAACGTTACTGTTTAGGCACTTTAGAAAATGTGTTTTAATATATTTTTTATGATTTATAGGTTTGTTCAATCTTGGGCATTTAAGTAATTTTAAGAGAAATAACAATATTATATGCAAACAAGTTGCAATGAGGTGGCTGTTTTGCAACAAGGTGAACACAGTTCTGCTAATAACAGTAGACCTGTGAAGAAGTGATGGGTACAAGAAAAAATGGAGTGACAGAGATACTGGAGAAAATTAAGAAAAGGAAAAGGGAAGTGATGGTGCAGTCCAAAAGAGAACATTTGATTATTTTCCACAGCCCCGACTAAAGACTTAGACCTTTTATGTGATGGTCACACAAATATGCTAATAAGGTTGTCCATGTTTAAGAAATTTTTGTTTTGTGAGTGTATGGGATGGGGATGGCCTGGATGAGTGTGAGATTTCCTGAATTTTGTCGCAGTACACCGCTGCTGGGTGGGATGATCTTTAATCCCCTGCATGGCGAATAACCAAGTAGCTAAACACGTGGTTTAAAGTAAGATCCCCAGTTTCCCCCAAATATTTAGCAGCAACGGTTTTACTTTCAATTTTTACAGAGGGACAGGGTGGGGTGTTCTTTACTCCCCTGGCGAATGTCCAAGTAATAGCAAAACACGTGGCTTACAGTAAGTCGCCAAGGCAGGTGGTCGATTCGCCCGTTAAAACGATAGGGGATGCTGGTAAGCAATAAAAGCATCCCACAAACACTCCATCCTCACCAATGACGAAGCATAGTCTACGTTTGAAAATAAAGAAACAGCAACATAACTTTCAGGTAGGTGATTGTGAAAATGTCTCTTCAATTAATTTATTTAATAATTATTTAACTGCATGTTATGTAGTTTTAAATGTAGACTAGCCCCATTCGGACGGTAACTGTTTCTCATATTGACATCTGTAAAAATAAATTCACATCACCTCAGTGATAAATTCATGTATTCGGATGGGGATTTATTCACACTGAAGTAACAATTTCTGTGATTCTACGAACGGAAACGCGCTGCTCACGTGGCCAGTGCATTATTGTCTTCTGTAAATAAAATTGATTTTATTTACAAATGTATTCTTATTATTGTGTAAAATGTATTTAAAATACTTATTATTACGTAAAATGTATTCTTATTATTGCAAGCATATTTTATAAAACATAATCCTATTTATTATTTGATTATTTAAATGTCCTGTTTAATATAGGAAATATTAAAATATTAAATAGGAAAATATACACGCTATAGTTGTATATAATTATACGCGATATAGTTATGTATAGGCCTATATTTGTTTATAATGCACATAAAAAAATGTTAGTGCATGCTACCTGCTGCTATCATAGTAAAGACCATTTTCGAATGGTTATCGCTTTTCTTTTCTTTCTGCTCCCATGTGGTGGCGGAGTTATGAAGTATTGTTCTTTTAAATACTTTTCATTATTTCATAAATAAATATGTGTGCAAATTACACCGAAGAAGCCTACAATATTTCGGGAGTGCTCAAAAAGGGAACACTGTATTTTGAATCGATTTCTTCTCATAGATGTGGATTAAACCACATGTCCTTGGTATTTGTCAAAAAAAACAGTAGGTTTTTCGGCCGGGGTTCGAGTGGTTAAGAACAAAAGAATGAAACGCATTTGTCCGTGTTTCAATCCGCCCCGAATTGCGCTCGCGGAAAGCGCTCGAGAAACAGTATCTCTTCCGCGGCTCGCTATGCTTTCAACTCATTTTGTTTTGAGTAGGGGGTGGCTGCAGACCTGGAGCAGGTAGTTTTACCAAGTACTCCAGAGTGCAGTCTGGAGGATGGGGCGGGGCGACACTTGGACACCCCCAATTCCATTAGTTTATTCGGCTAATCTTATTGGTGTAGACCCGAGTATGTGCATTCCTTTGTGTACGATTTTGTTAATTGATTTGGCCATATTACAGAAATAATGTGCTAACGCTAGAATCATAGGCCTATCTTAATTATAATCTGTTTAGTACCAATAGTAATTTTAGTCATTGTTGAAGTCATTGTTTACAAATAAACTCTTGATGACAGCACCTCTGGGTTCTTCAGGCTGAACAGCGCTTCATTCATATTTCCTTGAGGATCGGCAGGGCGTGGATCAGCACAAAATTTAGATTTTATTTGCAAATAATGATAGTTTGCTGTATTTTGGGACAAACACGAACATTAGCGGATGATTTGACGTTTTAAAGCACAACCGTTTTTTGTTGTTGTTTAAAGAGATGAGTTATAGCCTACGTTGCTCAATGTGTCACAAACTTGTAGGTTTTAAAGTGAAAATAAATGTTTTCACTATAAGCTCAATGTTTCCTTGTTTATATCTTAATAAAATATTTGAGTGTATATATTGATTCTCTTACAGTTTTTAAAGGCTCCTATCTTATAGTAAATAAGTGTCCCTGACATCAAATATTAAAATCCAATTATTTGTGTATCCACCCCTCATTGTGTGTGCGTGTTCTAATCTGGGTATGGGATTAATTTAGATTTAGTAAACACTCTATCAATATTGAATATCAAATCACTCTGAGCTGTAAATCTGAGCAACAGGTACGTGAGCACTTTTAATAAAAGACCTTCTCTGTGATATTTATTGATTTATTAAAGACTAGATACCAAAAATCTAAAATCAGTATAGCCTAATATAGTACAGTGGATTCCTGGTTCTTTTTAAAGGATTGAGCCACAAAACCTAATTGAATTTATTTCTGTAGGTCAGATTTAATAACAGCTGTTTTAGTAAACAAAAACATTTAAAATAAGCCTATATGCAAAATAAAAGTTATCCAATTATTCACACATAAAACCTCAGTTCACACTGGGCTATTTATTATTGTCTTATTTGTCACCGCAGTTGTTCTTTAAAATAAAAAAAAATTTTATGCGGGTTTGTCCTGTCTTCCTGAACTACGATGAATTATCATCATATCCTAAGTGTTTGCTTATCCACGATCCTAAAATAAAGAATAGGCCTATAGGCTACATAATAAATATACAAAAAAGCCAAATCTCAATCAGTGGATCATTTTTATCAACATCGCCCAGCTAATACTGCTCAGTCTGATTCATGTAGGCTATACAGTGAAAAGTGCATTAATATCTGACTTCATTTAACGTGCAACCCACCTGTTGAGATTGAGGACCACTATTTATGTTCATCACACATAAATATAATTAATATTTCTCATAGGTGATGCTATTTATAGCATAGGACTATATCATGGCCACGAATTAAGAATTTGTTTTTCCCAGACTTAATTCATGAGCCGCTCATATTACACAGCTCTTTTCTGCCTGAAGTAGTCTACTCGGAGATGCCGCCACCAAGCGTTTGATAGGAACTTAATATAACTAATTCGTCATAAGTTTAAAAAATCTAACATTTGCTAATTGATTCTATCTAAAATCGTTGTTAGCACTTAATATTTCTGTAGTACAGCCAAACAGCGTAGATCATTCATTAAAATGTATATAAAAATAATTTTCATGAGCAAACATCTACATCAATAAGCTCTGCTGTACCATAAACCAATGAAATTGGGGGTGGGCGGAGCGACACGTGTCGCCCCACCTTAATGTGTTGCCCCGCCCCATCGTCCAGGGTGCACTCTGGAGCTACGCGCAGTGTTGCCAACTTAGCGACTTTGTCGCTAGATTTTGTGACTTTTCAGACCCCTTTAGCGACTTTTTTTTTTAAAAAGCGCCTTGCGACAAATCTAGCAACTTTTGGAAAAACCTTAGCAACTTTCAAAATGTCGCCAGTACTGTCCTGCGAACGCGAGATCTTGAGTTACACCTCTCCCTGTGTCGTCTCTGATCAGTGAGCACTGGCTTCGGCTGAGAGGAGCAGCAGAGCTGACATAGATGTCAATGAGCTGCGCATGTGCACACGGAGTTGCCACGGACCAATCGCTTGCCTGCTTCTCCTTTGTTTGAAATAAAACTATTTAATTTGACCGTTTTTTCTTCTTTCTTTTTTTTGTTTGTTAATTCTTCTTATGCACTTATATTACTCACTGTCACTCACAGAGCTTTAGTTCATTCCAGTTTCTGAACTCCTCTGAGATCGTTTACTGGGCTACGTCTGAGAGACTGCACATGATTGTACTTAGTCATACACAACAATAAACTTAATTAAACTTATTATTAAACTCATATACACATATAAAAAGCATATATACATATAACTTTAAATACCACTTTATTAAAGATATACACAAATATAAAATACAAATAATAAAATATAAATACAAATATAAAAAACCTATACATAATACAAATATATATATACAAATACACAAAGCTAGAATATTACACGTTTAAAACAGCTAAAATGTCACACTCTGAAATATATAATAGGACGTGATTACGTCATTAATATGCAAATATACGCATGACGTCATCTAGCGACATTCAGCGACTTTTTGAGCAGACTTTAGCTACTTTCCATTGAAAATAGTTGGCAACACTGCTACTCAGTTTTATGGAGACACCCCTCGCTGCAGACTGTAGCGCGGTGACGTCACGTATGTACGTCACGTATGTACGTCACGTATGTGTTTACTGCGCATGCTCAAAGTGACGTAAGGTATATCTATAACAGGCATGCGCAACTTAACAGAATACTCTAATACTCTAAGTAATGAATGTTAAGGCGACAAAAATCTGTGAAATGTAACACAGCACATATCCATGATTTTAACCATGTTTCATTTGAGGTCAAATTAAACGTAATTACAGAGTATATTATGTAATATCTGTGTAGTATTTATTTACAATGTATTACCAATCTGTTGCACTGTACTTCACTGTGTATATTATAATATCACACTTTAAAGGCGCTTTATATATTTCTTATTTGCATAATCAATATTACAAAAGACTGGTGTTGCTTGCCAGTTTTAGTGGTGCAGATGGTAAAACATGAGCAGCATACACTTTTACATACAGAGCGCCCTGCAGGGTTCGAATCCGCCTTTTGAGCCAAATCATTATCTGTTGTGGGTATTAATCATTGGTGATTAATCATGGTGTAGCTCATAAGAATATAGTAATTATTAAACTTTGTGGTTTGGAGGGATTGTTCTTTTATGCTGGTTTTACGGAGGGTGATTTTACCCCCAATATTATAAGGAAAAGATAATGCAAATGTGAAATGGATTGTCATAACACTTTTTTTTATACTCCCTGGCAATAACCATTGCTTATGCATCCCTATAGGTACTGAAGCCACTCTGAAGATAAATCCTCCTTCTAGTCTCCATGTATAGTAACCAAAGCCTGCTTTTGGAGATGAGCAGCACAAAGACATCTTTAGGTTCACAGCTAAGAGATGATTGCCACATTCCTATGGCATATAACGCTTGTCAGCATGCCCTCTACACTGGGCTGAACACTGCATTCAATTTCCCTCAGGTGAGCTTTTCTATTTTCTTCATTAAAAGGTTGCTATAAAGTTGTTGTACTTTATTGCTGGTCATTAAGTTCTACCAATAAGATCTGAATACTAATCCTGAAACATTAAATTTTCTGTTAGCTTGACATTCCTGCAATCTGAGTGGTGTCTATGTCTTATTGAGCAGTTTGAGACAGAGGGGTATGTGTACTAGTTTCTGAACATCTCAGTTTGTTGTTTCATCCTTGAAGTCTCTTCTTTGCCAATGGAAATAACTGACCAAACTGAGGCAACACAGCACAGATGATTGAAATTCAATAAATCATCAGCATAGTCATAAGACATCAATCAATCATGCCTTGTCATTGTTTTCATAATCACCTCAGTAAAATTCAAACATGGAAATATTCACATTTCTATTCTTGATAACCTACATATAAACAATTTAAATGTGTTTTTTTTTATTAGGAATTTTATTGTGTATTGTCACTAACTACAGTTGGTGTATAGGGGGGTCAGCAAATTAAAATGTTTTCTTTCTCAGCACCTGTGGCGATATATGAAGATCAGGAGCAGATTGAAGCAATAGATGCTGACTTGGCGAATGCTTGTAAAAAAAGTGTAACGCAACTTTGAATTCTTTTGGCCACTGCCTTGCCTTTCAAAAGAATGAGAATATTTTAATTTGCCGACCCCCCTATACAAAAATCAGATTCATAATTAAAATGTTTTAATTTCCTTTAAATAGTTTATAAGTAGGTTATTAAGAATAGAAATGTGAATATTTCCATGTTTGAATTTTACTGAGGTGATTATGAAAACAATGACAAGGCATGATTGATTGATGTCTTATGACTATGCTGATGATTTATTGCATTTTTCATCTGTGCTGTGTTGCCTCAGTTTGGTCAGTTATTTCCATTGGCAAAGAAGAGACTTCAAGGATGAAACAACAAACTGAGATGTTCAGAAACTAGTACACATACCCCTCTGTCTCAAACTGCTCAATAAGACAGACACCACTCAGATTGCAGGAATGTCAAGCTAACAGAAAATTAAATGTTTCAGGATTAGTATTCAGATTTTATTGGTAGAACTCAATGACCAACAATAAAGTACAACAACTTTATAGCAACCTTTTAATGAAGAAAATAGAAAAGCTCACCTGAGGGAAATTGAATTCAGTGTTCAGCCCAGTGTAGAGGGCATGCTGACAAGCGTTATATTCCATAGGAATGTGGCAATCGTCTCTTAGCTGTGAACCTAAAGATGTCTCTGTGCTCATCTCCAAAACCAGGCTTTGATTACTACCCAGGGACACTAGAAGGAGGATCTCTCTTCAGAGTGGCTTCAGTGCCTATAGGGATGCATAAGCAATGGCTATGGCCAGGGATTATAAAAAAGTGTCTACAGCTGTAGAAAGATTTGTGGACGCTCTGACGTAGAGCGAATGCTTGTCATGTATTTAAAGAGCCGCAAAGCAAACACGCACGTTGATCTTGTGCAGACTGATCACAAGTAGGTTAGAGGTTAACCTCATTAAATATTTAAAATGTAAAAGTAAGAAATTGATAGATGGAAACTTAACAATTTAAGTTGCATGTTTGCTAACGAAATAAACCAATTAAAAGCCATCTGTGTGGTGTGGCTTTTGTGTTCATGGTTAATTTCAGCATGCAGTTTATAGGAGAGGTTTACTAGCTTTGGTCTTTAATTAACATGACCGTTCATTTGTGCGCAGCCTACATTACAAACTGTAATGTAATTGGTCAAATCTATGTTTTTTTGAGGAAATTAATAGCATTCCCGCTGAAAAACAAAGCGTTCTAGCGCTAAGATGCTTGGGAACTAACGTGGTCGGAACCAAAGTTTACAGGACTTAGTTCTCTGGAATCCTCTCTAGCGGAGGACTTCTACATTCTGATTGGTTGCCGCCCAAACGCATCATAGCTCATTACCATAAAGTTGACCTGATTTCAACTCTGCTCGACACTCATCACCCAAAACGCGCCGCGCCACTCTCGCCCGGCTCTCATTGAAAATGAATGACTTCCGGCCACTTTGACGCTCTCGCCGCGTGGGGTGTGAACGCACAGTTAGAATCGTGCGGTGTATGGGACATGAGTGCTCGTATCTCCTACTAGCAAAGTTAAGAATTACAACGTATAGATGCTAGCGCCCCGCTAGCCATTAGTTTAATATCAGTGAAGTAGCTTTGCTATGTTACAATCAGCCCCACGTCTTTGAGTATAATAGACAATTCTTACATTGGTGTCAGAAGTGGGATTTGGGCTGTTCAGAAGACGCCGTTATGGAGCAAAGCATAGGCGAATTAGAGTGTGCCATCCAAGAGAACAGAATCAGGTTAGAGCGCCTGACAAGCGAGACGATGCGGAGGAGCAGGGCTCCGCAACTACCTAATGGCGCCAGTGTTCTCCAGACAGTGTACCGCTCTCCTGGTCACAGGCAAGCACCGGCTGTCACACCGAAACTCCAAATCAATGGCTGCCCGGGCTCACTCGATCACCTGCCAAGCTGCCACGATACAGCAGATTGACGACACTGGAACCCTACCTGGCACAGGTCGCAAGGAGACAGCGACTCATTTGGCCCTCGCCCTGGAGGGTCCCGCGCTTCAGGTCCTTATCGACTTGTCCCCTGAAGAGTGGCATGATCTCCAGGCCCTCACCGCTGCTCTCAACCGCCGCTTCGGGCAGAGAACCTTCACAGAGCAGAGTAGGGAGGAGCTGACTGACCGACGTTGATGTAAAGGAGAGAGTGTGGGTGCATTCGCCGCTGACATCCAGGTCTATGCCCGGAAGGGATACCCTACCTTCCCGGCCGCAGCGAGGGAAGAGCTGAGCCTCCATGCTTTCCTGCGGGGCCTTGCATCTGAGCGACTCCGCCAGCATGTCCGCCTGTTGTCACCCCGAGATCTGAGTGAGGCGCTGAGTGAGGCTGTGCGAGCTGAGGAGGTGCTACAGGCAGTAGCAGCCGAACGAGAGGCGGACGGGATCCAGCCTGAGGAGGAGGAGGTCAGCCGGGTCCAACCAGTTGTGATGCACCGACGGAGGTCCAGATTAGACAGCTGATGTCGCTGCGGAGAACCGGGGCACTTTGCCAGGGACTGCCCTGTTCCGAGCCCCCGACCCCGGACAGCGCCACTGCCGGGAAACTACCGTGGAGTGAGGCAGTGAGGGGACCCTCACCCCATTCTTTGTCACCCCTCCACCAAGACTGCCCTATTGTGGGGCGCTGTGGGCTTGCCAGAGGACTGTACCTGGACTGTGTGGTTGGCGGGCAGCCCTGTAGCGCAATGGTGGATACGGGGTCCACCATTTGCTTGCTACGAAAAGGACTGCTGTCAGGAACGGCTGGTCCTCTTCCGGAGGACTGGACCCCAACCAATACCGAACTGCTCACCGTCACGGGTGAAAGGACAGTAATGCCTGGGAAGAAGCTGTTGTCTGTGGTGGTGGGGATGAGCCAGACACGCCACGAGTTCTGGCTTGCCGACATCAGAGATGAGTGCATTGTTGGCTTGGACTTGTTGGCCCACTGGGGAGCACGTGTCGACGTGCAGGGGCCACCCTATGCCTCGGTAACGAGACCGTGCCTCGTCTCCGGTCGGGCCGGAGCCGCCATGGAGAGACCACATGTACAGTATTTGAGTCATCTCCACAGTTGTACAGTTTGTATTTTTTTAGTTTATGTATAGGTAACCACTTTTATATATAGCATATGTATAGTCAAAGCTGACAGTAGGTTCGTTTTGTACAGGTTTATACTGTTTTACTTTGTGTTGTATATCTGTTTTCATGTAGCACCGTGGTCCTGTGAGGCACGACATCTCGTCCCACTGTATGTCCACACATGTAGCGGAATGACAATAAAGCTCAACTTGACTTGAACTTAACTTGACTTTTGGAGACACTGAATTTGGGGTTTTCATTATCTGTAAGCCATAATCATCAAAAGTTCAAGAAATAAAGGCTTGAAATATTTCACTATGTGTAATGAATCTATATAATATATGGGTTTCACTTTCTGAAATGAGTGACAAAACATATTTACCTTTTTCGTGATATTCTATTTTTTTTAGATGTACCTGTATACATCTAATAGACAACAAAATGACAAATGAAATATACAGATTTTATTCAGAAAACTAACATTTTTAACAACTTAGACATCTTAAGACAATAAAAAATGATACAAATACTAAAGAATTAATTACAAAATAAAATATAAATACAATACAACTAAATATAAATACTATGATAAATAAATATGGAATTTTTAACAACTTCAGCTACAACTTAAATTAAAATATTTTAAATAACTTAAGATTACTTAAAAGAAAAGAGAGCATGCTATCACACTTAACATAAAACAATTACGGATAAATGACAACACACAAAAAAAATATTAACCCTTTTGTTGGTTTACTTATTTTAACAAATAAAACAACCAACAATGAACTTAAAGTAAATGATTAATTATTTGTTTTATTTCTCATTTAAAATGCTTCCCAACTGCATTCCTAAAGTCCAACTTTGCTGCCGGGAAGTCGGTCATCACAGCATCTGCCCAAAAAAATAAATACAGCATAAGAAAAGCGTTTTTGACAATTATTCTTTAATTACGCTAATTGTGACAGGGAGTCATTCTCTTTTGCTTGGATGCCTAATAAAAACAAAAACAAGATATATATTATTGTGTATCACCATTCAGTGTGTTAAAAAAAGAGAGAAGCTCTCTGGTAAATGTTGTATGTATATAAGTAAGTGTAAGTGTTGTTGTATATAAATACCCCTAATGACCGAAAACAGTGAAGTCTTTTCAAATTCCTCTTTCTGCAGCGTACCCCCTATGGAGTCAAAACAATGCCGTATATATAACAGAATTAAAGTATTGCAAATTAAAATAAAGTTTTGCAAATGAAAATGAAAGAGAAAAATAAATGTGCTTTCTGTAAACAAAAATAAAGAATTGCAAAAGAAAATGAAGTATTGCGAGAAAAAAAAAAAAAGTTTTGCGAATAAAAATAAAGAATTTCAAATTATAAATGAAACAGAGCAAAAGCAATGATTTTACAATACATATTTTCCACGGCCATATCTACTAATTTATTTGCAACGGTGCTTTTATTTTGAGTTTCAGTCAAGTTTGAGCTTGCAATAGAGTTTTCCTCTTTGCGCTTCACGTTCCCTTTCGATATTTCACTCGTACTGCGTCGGAGATGGTGTATGGGAAAAACAAATGTTTTCCTCTTTAACTGAAGCCTTTTCAATCAAGCAGTACAACTGAATGTCCATTGGTCCGTGCAGTGCTATAAAAACTAACCAATGGCTCAGCGGCGGCTTTGAGCGAGCCTATGGCTATGCAGCCCGCTATAGCCCGCCAAAATGGGTGGGACCTCTGGCTATATAAGCGGCCGCTTTGCCACCACATCTCAGATTTCTTCTCTTCAGCGATGAAGATTCTTCCTTTCGGACTCTTCGCTGACGCCAGATTTGCCGTTGAAACGCCTTAGCAGCAGGATTGGATCTCTTGCAGTGCTCAGCTTGCAGATCCCAGTCTATCCCCTGCCGCCATCCGGCGACTATCTAAAAGAGCCTCAAAGAGCAAATTCTAACGGCGTCTAGCTTGTCCGTGTCATGACAAAGGCTGTCAGTGAGCTCGGGCTCGAGTGGCCTCTGCCTGAGGAGCCATCTCGCAGCAGGCTAGACGAGTGGTTTCTCCCGGGGCGCCATCAAGCCCCCCGCCAACGCATGTCCCCCTTCTTCCCCAAAGTCCACGACGAGCTCACCAACTAATTGTGCGTCCACTACTCGTCTCGCATCCGTCCTCCTGCCTCCTCTGCCCTCACCTTCGGCGCTGCACTCTATGGCTGTGCTCCAGGTCTTCCAGGCCAAGATGCTCGCCAGGAAGGAGGGCGGTCTTGATGCAGCTTCACTCAGGGACCTAAGGAGCGCGACACACCTGGTCCTGCGCACCACCAAAGACACCGTCCAGGCTATCGGGCGGTCGATGTTCAGCCAGGTAGTATTGGAACGCCACCTCTGTCTCACAGAGATGAAAGAGGCGGACAAGGTTCCCTTCCTCAACGCTCCGGTCTTGTCAAACAGCCTGTTCGGGCCAGCTGTGGAGGGCTTTGCAGAACGTTTTACAGAGGCTCAGTCGTCTCCAGCCAACAGCAAAGTCGTCTCAAGCAATGCGACACTTCCACCTGAAACACACCAGCTCCTCTGCTGCTTCCAGTCGCCCAAAGCTGCGCCGACTCAGCAGCCAGCCAAGCTAACGCCAGCCACTCCCGAGCCCCGATCTCATAAGGATCGGCAGGATAGAGGGCGTTCCTGCTCGGCAAGATGCTACCCCTTCCCAAAGCACCAAGGACTCCGGCCCAAGATCATCTTGGATCCAGTGCCTTGGATCCAGAAGTCCACCTGATCAGCAAAGCAGAAAGAGGAGGGGCCCCGAGTCTCGCTGCCACCGGACCACCCCGCAAGCAAAGATGCATGCACTCATGCCTGACATTTCAATGTGAAACTAAGAGAACTATACAATCTAAATTAAGAGCAAGCTTTTGTGTGCTCTTAGTATCTCTTGCCATGTGCCAGCTTGAGGAAACTACTTTGTTTTTTCACTCTCTCTGCATGTTCAGTCCAAGTTCCATGTTGAGTTATGAAAAAAGCTCAAATTGTACATGAACTCTCGAAGTTGTTCATACACGAGTCTTGGAAGCGTAGGTTCCCTTCATCTGAACCTTCAGATGCTGAAGGTTCAGGATTTCTTCACGGGAAGACTGGAAATAAGAGATTAAATTAATGAAAGTGAAAGTACAGAGTAACATGCGGAACAGGTATTATATTATAACAAGTATAGTATTATAAAATACTAAACTTGCATTTATAGTGGTCTCCAATTGAATCTGTCATGTGATTTTGTCAAGAATGTTTTATGATATACTTAAAGGGTTACTCCAACCCCAAAATGAAAATTTAGTAATTAATCACTTACCCCCATGTTGTTCCAACCCGTAAAAGCTTTGTTCGCCTTCAGAACACAATTTAACATATTTTGGATGAAAACCGGGAGGCTTATGACTGTCCCATTGACTGCCAAGTAAATTACACTGTCAAGGCCCAGAAAAGTATGAAAAGCATCGTCAAAATAGTCCATATGCCATCAGTGGTTCAATCTGAATTTTATAAAGTGACGAGAAGACTTTTTGTACACAAAGAAAATAACGACTATTCAACAATTCGTCACATTAACGCCCTTTTGGAGAATATCTGATCTGCGTCAGCCGTACCACACAGATACGCTGTTTTTGTTAAATAAAGTCATTATTTTTATTTTCTTTGAGTACAAAAAGTATTCTTGTCGCTTCATAAATTTCAGATTGAACCAATGATGGCAGATGGACTGTTTTAACAATGTCCTTATACTACGTTTCTGAGCCTCGATCGTGTAAGGAACCTTGCAGTCTATGGAGGGTCAGAAAGCTCTAAGATTATCAAAAATGTTGTAATTTGTGTTTCGAAGATGAACGAAGGTCTTATGGGTTTGGAACGACATGAGGGTGAGTAATTAAAGACAAAATGTTCATTTAATTCAATACCCCGCAATGCATATAAGTAAATGTGTAAAGTGTTTGGTTAACAGTGAATATTTACCTATTGTGCGTACTGTTGCTGAGCCTAACAACTGACAGGTCAAATGCGTTTCAAATACACATCGACTTTATATCCATATCGAGGTATTAAATGAAAATGCAATTGAAACGTCTTTTATGTAAGTGTCAATGTATTTAAGAAAAAGACATTTAAATCACCATTTTGCTACCTTTTTGCTGCACCTTTGGCTGAGAATGCATCCTCAAATTCTCAATGCATTTTGCTACAATTATCACGCGGTATTATGATAAATGCAATCCCAAGCATCCTACCACCAAGTCTAAATGCATTTAGGAAAAACAGCAATTAAATGATAATTTTACTACGGTCTTGGCTTGGATTTATTAAACATATCTAATACATTTGTGTAATAAATTGTCATTTTAATTGTGAAATTTATAAAGCGTTAAAATATGTTTTTATTTTGCATATTAAAACTAGTATGGGAAATGGCAAATGTAAATTATATAATTGAATTTTCATTTTGCTCAAAATATTGCACATAAGGGGTCCGTTCTTCGTACATCGCCAACTGCGTTAGCTGAATTTGATTGTTGAAGATTTCGCTTGACCTGGGATCATTTGGTTCTTCGAATCTCATCCTGGAGTTGCTGTCATAGCAACAAGTCCGTAAACTTAAACCTGCTCGGGAGTAGGTTTATTTAATGTAAACAGGATTAGATTGCATCTTTTTATGCACAATTGATACTTAAAATTTTTGTCCCAGCCACTGCTATTTTATTTTAAGAGTACCCTGCTGGTCCAGGGGCAATCATTTAAAACAATAATAATAATAATAATAATACAAATATTTGAAAATAAGATAATGTTGTGTATTCTATAATACTATAGATACAGCCAGTTTTACTCATTGAAAGATTTATTAGTGATGAAATAATTACTTTATTGGAGTCTTACACACATGCTATACAGTTAATCTGAGCTGTGCATTAATTTGAGTGATGACAGATATTCTGGGAGGGGCTTGATGGAGCACAGGAGATGCAGATAACATGATCTTTAAGAAACTGTAATGCTGTAACATAACAAATTTGTTTCAAATATAAAATTAAATGAATTGCTAATTTCAACACTGAAATACAAATGTAAAGGATGTACGAATACTAGAAATCATGAATATAAATAATTGGAAATCATGAAAAAATATAAATAAATTAAAAACAGTGCATATTTAATTTATCTATTTACTTCTCATTTATCTAATTATATCTATATACATTTATGTAGTTTTGTTCGCTTGGCTGTTTCCTTATAAAGGTCCAGAAATTTGTCAAGTTTTTCATCAGGTGACTTTTAATGATATGATGTCATTACGTTGCTGTCTAGCCACCAGCCAATCGCGGTTTCGAGTATTGATACATCTGCCATTTTCGGGAACACGAGAACACGCAGTAATCTTAGACAACTTAATCCAGATATTTTTATCTAAAACGCAAATTTGTTTGAAGAACCAAATTAGCCAGAGATCAGTTATCAGGATTAGAAGATCTGGAATCTTTCAAATCATCTCCGATTTATTAAGCGAGGTATGAAGAACGGACCCTGTATGAGAAAATGTCAATTTAAATACAGAAATATATATCTATTTTATATATTGCATTGTCATTTTGCAATTTACTTTTCAAATTAAATTTTGCTACCCATATGATAATATGGGTCCACATTTACGCTCCGTTTCCAAACAGTTAAAATTACAAACTAATTCATACTCTGAATGTGCTCCACAAGACATGTGTGATTATATTACTGGATGCTGGAAATTGAACGGCAGAATGCAGGTTTTAAACAGCTTATAGTACAGGTAAGTTAATCACATTCTAATCTAGTGCGCTGCTGCAATGTAACGCACACACATAGGCTACAGACAGTAGCGCATACAGTACATCACACGCAAACAATCATTCAGCACGAAAATGTATTGTCCACACTGTTCTGTGATTTCTCTGTAAAATAGCTTAGAAACTGAAAAGTTCAAGTATATATTTCTTAACTAAATCCCACAGCTTCACTACTAGTAGAGAGATCCTGCCAGGTAGAATTAATTCACACACTCAACTGCTCTCACTAATGCATTTATTCATATGAATGTAATCTTTACTGTACTACTTATCTGTATCTGATTTAGCACGAGCAGGAAACTGTGAGAAATATAATGACCCAAAGACTAAAGAACTGATACAAATAAACTGTTATAGGTGCAATAGTCATGTGGGCAGCGCTGTGTCATATTTCATAGCTGTGCACAAGGGGCTGTGTCACAGCTCCAGACTTATTTGTTCATTAATGACGTCATCAGAGACTAGTCGACTTCGACTTGACTTTCATCACATAAAAGTCGACTTTAAAAAAAATCTGAAGTCGTTCAACCCCTAGTGTGCATTCAGCGTGCCAGTAACGTCACCGAATCAACTTCTCGTGTGTGTGTGTGTGTAACAAGACAATAAAATGTCTAAACCTACCTCGTTTGGCAGAAAAGGTGCGTTATCCTTGAATAATTCTGCGATGTCAGATCTTCACCTAACGTTAGTCGTATAATCTCTTTTAAATAAAAATAAAGTCTTAATGGTGTCTTCTTTTCATGACAATTCCTCTGCCAGCTCCTGTTGAAGGCATACAGCGCTCTAAACACAGTTGTACGACGCTTCAGATTGAACTATATCACAGCTGCTTAACATCACCTCAGTAACGTTAATATGCCGGATGCTTTGTACACCACATCAACAACAATTAAAAGTTTATAAACTTTTATTTATAAAACTGAAAGTTTATAAGCTTTTATTTATCAAACTGAAAGTGAGCACACTATACCTTACCTCCACGTCGAGTAAGATGTGATGGTATGCTGAAAAATGTACAATGCGACGTCTCCGACATTCAATTGCCAAACAAGGCATATAGCAACTAAGTTAACGTTATAATTTGTTACATTTGACCAAAAAATATTTACCTCATAAGTGTAAAAACGGTTCTCCAAACCCGAAATATGACATTTTTACCGAGACTGTCTCTGTGAATAATGGAGAAGGGTCTGGCTGCAGACTTGCACTCTCAGCACTTGCACGCTCAGACACTTGCGCTTCCGCGAGTGATGTCACTTGCAATCTTTTTTATTTTGTTCTATTTTTTATTTCTCAACATTTTACAACAGTAGCCAGGTGGTGAAGACAAGAAAAAAAAATTGAAATACAATGTCACTTGCAATCGCTGCTACCTGTGATGTCACTTGCATTCGACACAAATCGTGTGCGTTGCCAACGGAGACAAAACGCTGTGGTGGTTAAACGATTAAAACGAATTTAATATCATAACATACACGGTTCTGCAGCCACAGATTTGCTTGTCTTGTATTTTTCTCCTACAGATGACTTGCAGGACACTGTATGTTATGATATTAAATTTGTTTTAATCATTTAACCACCACAGCGTCTTGTCTCTGTTGGCAACGCACACGATTCGTGTCGAATGCAAGTGACGTCACAGGTAGCAGAAAGTGCAAGCAGCCATTGCAAGTGACATCGTATTTCAGTTTTTTTTTTCTTGTCTTCACCACCTGGCTACTGTTGTAAAATGTTGAGAGATTCAACAAAAAAAAAAATCAATAAATAGAACAAAATAAAAAAGACTGCAAGTGACATCACTCGCGGAAGCGCAAATGTCTGAGCGTGCAAGTGTCTGAGCGTACAAGTGCAAGTCTGCAGCCAGACCCTATTGGAATAATGGCGTCTGCTCATGCACAGTTTTTGCGCCGAAATTGATAATCGACGAGAAGTGTGTTCCTGCACAACCGAAGGAGCTGCAGTTTCAGGACCTCAGTTCTAGAACCTCAGTTCTACAGCGCCACCTACCGAACTGGGTGATATAGTGGAGGCTTCCGTTTCAGGACCGTATTTTTAGGACCCTGCATAGTGGTTTAGTTTGTAGTAATGTTTGTTAAATATAATGTTGTTAAAGATAGAGTCTCAGGATTTTTTTTGTATTTCCTGACATTTTTGGACAATTTTTTTATTTTATTTCCTGACATAATGTCATAATGCCTAAATATTAATTACAAAGTGCGTAATACCTGCTGCTAGAGAAATTTTTTAAAATTTAAACAAAATTAATTTACACTTAAAATATAAATGTATTTCAATCTTTAAACAACTGAAAAAGTAAAGTATTCCTGTGTGGTGTGAAGTGAAGTGTTCCTGTGGCTCAGTGGTATAGCATTGCGGTTCAATTCCCAGAGAACACGTATACTGAAAAATTGTATAGCCTGAATGGTATAAATTGTATAGCCTTTGGATAAAAGCGTCTGCTAAATGCTTAAATGTAAATGTAAGTATCTTAAGTCTTCTTGAAATATATTGATTAACCCCCTTAAATTTAACTAATTTGCTCATTATCAGGTATAGCTCAAATTAAATCAGCATGTGCAGTCATTTTCCACCATTTTGGTGTTTGGTGATGAGTTTTTGGCTCAAGGTCTGCATTTAAAGTCACACCAGAGATGTTCAGCTGGGTTTAGGACTTGGCTTTCTGCAGACCAGTCAAGTTCTTCCACACTGACTGAATCATAATTTCTCTTTGATCCTTGCCTTATACACAGAGACACTGTCATGTTAGAATAGAAAATGGTCCTGTCCAAACTGTTGCCATAAAATTAGAAGCACACAATTCCCTAGAATTTAATTATATGCTTAAACATTAAGATTTGTACTCATGGAAATTACTGAAGTAGTCAGACCTTTCATTGGAAGGGGGTGACCCAATACAGTGTATCTTTCTGATTTAACACTTATGCACTGTTGGGGTTTTAGGCAGAGAGAACCAAACATAATAATCATGTTACTGACATCTAACTCACATTTAAGTATATAAGAGCAATACCCACCAACTGAATGTTCTCTCTTCTTTCCTCAATTGTTTGTTAATCCGGTAACACTTTCTATAGAGCCCGTTTTAGACATTAAGGATATTCTTAAGTCAAGTCAAGTCACCTTTATTTATATAGCGATTTTAACAATGCAGATTGTGTCAAAGCAGCTTTACAGTAAAGAAAAAATAGTCACAAATTATTATAATTAATGCATAAAGCATTATAAAAACATGTTGTATCTCATAAATAATCATAACAACAATTCTAATACATTATAATACTTACTCATTTGTGGTTATAAGTTTTAAGAGTATAGTTATGAATAACACACAATGGATACCATAATAAATTCACTTAACCCTTTAACCCCCATGGGCATAAAAGTGCACTATCCAAACTTAAATGTTTGTAATTTATGAACAATTTGGAATACATACCTAAGGTTGGTCTCTCTTTAAAGAATAAAATCAGCAGATTATTGCAAAAAAAAACTAAGTATTAAAAAGTCATAGAAGTTTAAATTTACTGTAAAGAAAATACACAGCATTAATTTTATATATAATAAATATTTTACATTACAGGTTTTACTCTAAAATTGCCATAAAATTAAAGCCTTATGTCTAAATAAGTTATGTTTCAAATTTGAAGTTGATATAAAAATATGAGGTTCCTGTGACATTTTATTTAGGGTTTTATACCACAAACAGCCACCGGGTGCCATTCAAACTCCATTAAATTTTTGTATGCATTTTGCTGTCACAAATGTCTAGATTTATCTGTCAATATTACTTCACAAAATTAATTAAATCAACTTTACCATCACAAAATAACCACAAAATATACAAACCCGATTCCAAAAATTTGGGACACTGTACAAATTGTGAATAAAAACAAAATGCAATGATGTGGAAGTTTCAAATTTCAATATTTTATTCCAAATACAACATATCAAATGTTTAAACTGAGAAAATGTATCATTTTAAGGGGAAAATAAGTTTTTAATGTCATGGCATCAACATCTCAAAAAAGTTGGGACAAGGCCATGTTTACCACTGTGTGGCATCCCCTCTTCTTTTTATAACAGTCTGCAAACGTCTGGGGACTGAGGAGACAAGTTGCTCAAGTTTAGGAATAGGAATGTTGTCCCATTCTTGTCTAATACAGGCTTCTAGTTGCTCAACTCTCTTAGGTCTTCTTTGTCGCATCTTCCTCTTTATGATGCGCCAAATGTTTTCTATGGGTGAAAGATCTGGACTGCAGGCTGGCCATTTCAGTACCCGGATCCTTCTTCTACGCAGCCATGATGTTGTAAATGATACAGTATGTGGTCTGGCATTGTCATGTTGGAAAATGCAAGGTCTTCCCTGAAAGAGACGACGTCTGGATGGGAGCATATGTTGTTCTAGAACTTGGATATACCTTTCAGCATTGATGGTACCTTTCCAGATGTGTAAGCTGCCCATGCCACACGCACTCATGCAAACCCATACCATCAGAGATGCAGGCTTCTGAACTGAGCGCTGATAACAACTTGGGTTGTCCTTGTCCTCTTTAGTCCGGATGACATGGTGTCCCAATTTTCCAAAAAGAACTTCAAATTTTGATTCGTCTGAGTCTGACCACAGAACAGTTTTCCACTTTGCCACAGTCCATTTTAAATGAGCCTTGGCCCAGAGAAAACGCCTGCGCTTCTGGATCATGTTTAGATATGGCTTCTTTTTGACCTATAGACTTTTAGCCGGCAACGGCGAATGGCACGATGGATTGTGTTCACCGACAATGTTTTCTGGAAGTATTCCTGAGCCCATGTTGTGATTTCCATTACAGTAGCATTTCTGTATGTGATGCAGTGCCGTCTAAGGGCCCGAAGATCACGGGCATCCAGTATGGTTTTCCGGCCTTGACCCTTACGCACAGAGATTGTTCCAGATTCTTTGAATCTTTGGATAATATTATGCACTGTAGATGATGATAACCTCAGACTCTTTGCAATTTTTCTCTGAGAAACTCCTTTCTGATATTGCTCCACTATTTTTCGCCGCAGCATTGGGGAATTGGTGATCCTCTTCCCATCTTGACTTCTGAGAGACACTGCCACTCTGAGAGGCTCTTTTATACCCAATCATGTTGCCAATTGACCTAATAAGTTGCAAATTGGTCCTCCAGCTGTTCCTTATATGTACATTTACTTTTCCGGCCTCTTATTGCTACCTGTCCCAACTTTTTGGAATGTGTAGCTCTCATGAAATCAAAATGAGCCAATATTTGGCATGACATTTCAAAATGTCTCACTTTCAACATTTGATATGTTATCTATATTCTACTGTGAATAAAATATAAGTTTATGAGATTTGCAAATTATTGCATTCCTTTTTATTCACAATTTGTACAGTGTCCCAACTTTTTTGGAATCGGGTTTGTAAAACCCTGAGACTCAGACCATTCCAATTACTTGTTTGTCAAGATTTTAAAAAGTTTTGATTCTAAAAGACTATAATGCATTGTGTAATATGACACCGCCGACTAAGGGGGAAGAGACCGTCAAAATATTTTAAAGTACCATTTCCATGGTAATGCGATATCTGATTTTAAAATAGGTTTCACGGGATGAATCTTGAGCTTTTAAGCTTTCAAACGATATATAATTTATGAAAATTATTACTCAACGATTTAATAGAGAAAAAGGACAACAAAAAAGAACGCAAAGCATCCCACAGGTGGGATGTGACAGTTAAGTGGTTTTTAATTTACAATGGATTATCTCATATATTGCCATTGATTATTTAAGATCTGGACAGTATCATACTACATCTTGTCAGTAGTTAAGAGTGGTTGAGTGTTTCCTGTGAGGTTAATGTTAATTTTGCTAGTTTAAGATCAGTTGTAATACTTTCAAACTAAAAAAATGCAATCTGTGCATTTAAAAAAAAAAAATATATTTTTTTTTTTTTATTAATTACATTTTAATTTGATGGTCCCCATACATCTATTGACTAAGCAACTTTGCAACTACGTCAACTAACTCTCATTAGAGTATTAGTAGGCTTATGTTAAGGTTAGGATTGGTAGAATAAGTTGATGTTCTTGCAAAGTTGCTTATAGTCAGTAAAATGTCTGTTGGTGAACCATCAAAATAAAGTGTTACCAGATATTTAGCAGACATACTACTAATACTCTAATGACAGTCGGTTGACATGTAGTAGCAGAGTTACTTATCAACAGTTGTCTAAAGTTTACCATCAAAATAATCAAACTGATATTACAATAAAAATAGTTCAAAGCAAACATGTTCATTTGATTTGATATCCGATCTTATGGCTGTTTCATCATTTGTATTTATTTATTATTATTCATAAGTGATCTTTGTTTGCTTTAAGTACAATGTGTGTAAGTTACTTCACTTAAAGCAGACAAAGACCAAACAATACGACCACATTACAAAACCTTTTAGAATTGTTTCATGAAGACTTTTATGTTACAGTAAAAACACTAATACGATGTACTAAGTTATCGTGCAGATCTTAAAAAAATTGCAAGATATGACACCTAAATGACCTAATTAATACATTATAACTATGAGAATTGTAATTCATTGTAACTTAAGTTAATGCAAACATGTTCATTTGTGTTATAAATCATCATATTCTTAACCACACATTAGTATAATACATTAAAACGGTTATTATGATTATTTATAAGATGATACAACATATTATAAGGTTTCTTATAATGCATTATTAATTCATTAATGCATTAATCAATGTATTATACATATAGGCTTCATAGAAAGTGTCACTATCAATCCTTCTATTAAATCTTACACCTCACTGAAATAGTTATCAGAGAACAATCACTGTTCGGGAAACAGAAATATCAGTAACAAAAGGGTGCACTGGGCAATGTGCAAAAAATAATTCATATTCTACTCTGACGTGTAATGATAATCCGGACCAGAATGCAAGACCTGCTCAGCCTCCTGAGAGGAGAAATTCCATTGGACAGCCAGGGCATATTTACTGGCCTATGAAAACAAAACAGTTAATTTAATCATACTATTATACCACTACTGAACAGGAAGCAATTATACATGGGTCCATACACAAGTAGCAGTTTATACAGTAGATTTTGTAAGTGCAGGAGCAGAAAATCATACAAACACATTACATGGTCCGGCATACCTCTGTTTGTAAAAAGAACACCACAGATTAACTGCACTGTGAAACTCAGTTGTGTTGATTTCCTATGCAGCGCTTCTCTCAGATAGACAAAAAGGTCCTGTTGTTTCTTCACTGTCGAGTAAATTTGAGGGCTTCCCTTTGAGTACACCCTATTGGCAAACCATGGTGCAAAAACAGTTATTTGGAGGAAATTGATGTGTTTAAGATAAAGATACAATGATATATACATTGCACCAATCACACAGCTGTCATCAATCACTAATCAGACTTGATTGTCTCACCACACCTGCACCTCATTCACTCACCCACATATAAGCAGCACACTTCCCTACACACGTTGCGAAGTCTTGTTCTTGCCCCGGCTGACATTTCTGAGCGTTTACAATTCCCTCTGATTGATACTTCTGTGTTTGACCCCGGACTGCCTTACCTTGGAACTCTGAACCTGTGTTTGTGACCTCGACCCCTGCCTGGTATTGTTTACGTCTCTGCGCTGCCTCTGATATTCCTGTTATTGCCTGCTGACCATTGCCTGTTTGATTCTGCCTCTGTCTAATAAATATTACTGCACTTGGATCCACACGCCTTTGACCAGTCTTTACAGGTGCAAACAAGCAGTCAGCAGTTTAATTATGAAAGGTAATTTATACTTAACAATATTAATGTAATACTCAGTTTTAATGGGCCTAGGAATGTCTGTGCTTACCGAGTATTATCCGCGGGTTCTTGGCTATTTCCTGTATCTGTTACGGCCACTGGATAGAAGAGTCAGACCAAAACGGCTATGCTTCGAATTCAGTGTTTATTTTACACATTTTCCATTAACTGTGTCTCTGCCTCTTCCACCCGACTACCCCGTGCGTCTCTCCTTTTTTTCTCTTCCCACCTGTTCCTGTTTACGCTCCCTACTCTTGCGATATCTCGCATACAATCTACTTGATTTAAACCTTCCCCTTTCAATTCTTACACTAATATGGTAAAACAATGAGTATTAAACAAGTTTTCACACTAATACAGTAAGCTACAGGCAAAGTTGACATCTCACATCAACATGCTATTATCATATTTTTAAGTTTAATAAATATGCTGGTTAGAAAACATTATAAAATATAAACTTTGAGGCCTACCTGGATGACATTGTCATTTATTCATGTGACTGGGAACAACATCTAATTAGTCTGTATTCAATGTTTGAACGTTTAAGTTATGCATCGCTTACCTTGAATCTCACCAAGTGTGAGTTCGGTAAGGCCGTTGTGACCTATCTTGGAAATTGTGTGGGTCAAGGACAAGTACACCCTGTCGATGCAAAAATTGAGTGCATTGTTGGTTTTACCTTCTGTTCGTTCAGACACACAACAATGTCCTCTGACACACAACTCTTAAAATCTTCTAACAACACAAGTTCTCGTAATTGCTCAACAGTTGAAACTCTACTAGCTGCACACCATTTGTCAAACAACACAGTTTTATCACGAACAAATTCACCAAAGGTTTGACTGGTAATTTTCTGATGGTTTAGTACACTCAAAAAAAGATTTTTGCTCTTTGTTCAATTTCATTAATTAAAATGAGCTTATACAACATAACTCTTGGTAAAATGGTCCCAACTTAATTTTATAAATATAAACAATGTAATTTAAAAACAATTAGGTTTACACTTTTTTAATTTAGTCAACAAGAATATTTTTCGTTCGATTTTACTTGTGTAACAAGGAAGTGGATTTCCTTCCCATCATGCTTTGCACAGGGCTGGATAAGGAGAGTAAATCTTGAAATAAAATGTTATTTTAGGCATTTTTATTTAGATGATAAAATTGGGAGACTTGTTAATGTTTAATGTTCTTTTATGTTTGTTTTAAAAGAGTTTCTGGTATGTTAGTGTTTGGGGGATTACCATTGTGGTAAAGTGTAGAGCATGTGCTTGGGTTGAGGACCAGCTAGCATGAAACGAAGTTGTTTTAATAACAAAGAAACAATTATGGGCATGCCATGGATGTAACAATATCATCATATGCTATGCCTAACAAATTGGCTAATGCCTGAAGTTAAGTAAATCCAACAAATAATTTATTTTGAGTGTAGAAACAATTTATTATCCAGTTAAATGTTTTAGCAAGCATCACCACATCATTTCATCAATGTATCAATTTAATTTAAACTATATTTGATCAAATTGAGTTGGCCCAACTCAATTACAATTCATCCAATTAATTATTTTTTTGAGTGTAGGCTACTGATGTTAAAATCACAATGTAGCGGCTGGATTGCAACTATTACATATATAATTTGCCTTTTTACATTGTCTATTTTGTATGTATATACCTCATTTATCTGTTGTATGTTTCTTTATTTGCTTATCATATTTAATATTTTACTGTGCCCTGCTGTTGTTTTGTGCACAGGCATGGCATGGCAAAACTTTATCTAGTAGGAATGAGCCAATTTTTTTTTGTAGTCTTCACTGAAGGAATTTAAGTTTATACAACAAGATTACAACAAGTCATTTCAAACCAATTAGATTTTGGTGGAAAAATGTAATTACATTTCGTGGAAAAGTTTACTCTAATTTTTTTAAGTTCGTTCAACAACTTTTTTTTTTGAGTGTATGCTCTCAATATAGCAGAATTAACGGTATCATAATTCAAACTTAGCTCAATAGGTAAGGCTGTACACACTTCCTGAGCTTTACCAGCTAATTTACATTGCAATGGCAATGAGCACAACTCTTTTGGCCAACGTAATATAACTGCGATCCGCTCAAAAGCAACAAAATAATACAGTAACAACATGTTATTTTCGCGGTTGTGGATAGAAGGGATACAGCTAATACAGGAAACCAACAATAAATATTTGTTCTACCTATTAGATTGTGTGTTTTTTTTACGTCTAAACCTACCCCAACCATAAACCTACCCTTACAGTAATGCAGATACATTAGATATTGTTGTTTAGCGTAGGAAAATCTGACGGGTAGGATAAAATGTCAGGACACGGTACTGATGAAACCGAGCTGGAAGTCTAGACCTAGGCACAGGAGTTTTAACGTTAGATGGCGATTTGGCTTGCAGTTCCAGACTAACCTCTAACTCCAGAGTCCGGAAATGAAGAAGCTGCGCATTATAATCCTGTTTCTTTAACTGCAGATCCAACTCCTTTAATTTAATAGTTAGCATAGGATCAAAACGGGGATGACTAGGATTTATACTAAGAAAAGTTACAATGTCCTCATCCCCTGCTAAACCCTCCACCGACTCATCTGGCAAGATTCCAGTCTCTAACAATTCACTATTCAACTTCTCTTTTTCAACTTGTTTTGATCCCTCCTTAGGAACAAGGATATTAAAGAAATCTACTATTTGTAAAAAATCAGCTTTACGACACTAATTAAATTTATCCGTGGTAGGATATAACGTAAATGACGTTAAATCAAATTCCATATTTGTCCATAAACTCGTCCCAGACAAAAGGAAAATTACCAGAACAAACGCGTGTTCAACTATACTATACCAATTATCTTAATTTATACGTAATGGACGAGCCCCCAATTTAGGTTACAATCCCTGGGGCCCGTTTCAATAAGGAGGTTCAACCAACTCTGAGTTTAAACTTGAACTCAGAGTTGAATTACTCTGAGATGGGAAACTCTGAGTTTTTGGTTACAGAACAGCTGAATTGTGTTAGTTTACTCAACTCTAAGTAGGTTGACTCTGAGTTAGCGCGTGCACCATGACTATGAAAAGTCATGATCAGCAGAGCACAAGTTACGATTCACCATGGCAACAGCTCCGCCAAAAAGACATCAGTGTGCGTACTTCCGTCAATGCGTAACTTTAACTCTTAATAACTGTCAATAACTTAATAACTGTTATAATATCAGAGGTGAAAACTGTAAATTATTGAACATATGTGACTGTGTGTTTGGAATCACACTGAGAGCAGGTGGATGGTCACACAAGATCTCTTTACTGGAGCCTGTCACAGACAAACTGGGACAAACACGACCAAAAGCTGGTTAAAGGACAGTGCATCAACGCATCAACGTTGCTCAAAGTCAGCAGCAAGAGATGTGAAACTCTGCTGAATATACATTGTTATAAAGCAGTGGCGGCTGCTGTGCTTTCAAAGAGGGGAAGCTCATTTTCGGCCAACATCAAAAAATCGTCCATTTATTTATACGTAAATTCTGCTCTATGTTCCTTTTCAAGAAAATGCTCTAGTCTAGCCTACTGTATGAATGAACAAACGATCTAAAAAAAGATATTAAACTCGACGGAGGAAATGTGGGAATTAGGTTCAACTGAAACAAGGAATGTGGTGTATAACTGTGTGAAATGTATGATGAAAATTGGCTAGCAATTTCGCCAAGCATATACCAAGAAATAGGTTGCAGCAGTTTGCCTTTCGACTACACTTGCAAAATCGCGATGGGACTAAGCTCGGATAGCTTCAGCGTCCAGCGACTTTTTATAGTACAAAATCGCTGTCAATCAAAAGGAGACGCAGTCTTCGACAGACCCTCCAATCATCACGCAGACGCCGGAGTCCGGGCCAGCCCACTCCTCCATTCATCCCAGAGACGCTGGCGTCCGTACATAATCGCAGCATTATCCAATGACCGTCTTGTTTCTCAGCACTGAAAAAACTGTGCAGCCCCATTGAAGTCAATGGACGCTGGGCTTCAACAGAGTAATGCACTGTACGCTACGGGAATGAATGAGAAGGAAATCGAGTCAGCCGACCTAAGTAGCTGATTCTGAACGAAATTGTTGATTCGAGATGAACGTGTTTAACGATTTTAGTCAATAAAATGTTAACATAATAGTACATATATTTGACCATTCATTTTTTGACAATTATAGGGAAGCTGAGCTTCCTTGCAGTCTTAAAGAAATCGCGGCTGTTATAAAGTGAGCGTGAACATATAGTGGAATAAAACATACATTAAAGAAATAAAATCACTTTCTCTGTTCTCATTTCTCATCAAATCACATAAATGCAGAGAAATTATAAACTTAAGTAACCATCTTTTACATATTTTGTATAAATGAAATACCAAAAGAGAAAAACGCACACCTAAAATGGGCAGTTACACAGTTCAGCACGTGCGAGCACATAGCACGTGTGTTAATGCTAATACTCAACTCGGCTAATACATTTTTTTACACAGAACATGACAAATCTGAATATAACACATACCTGGGACAAACACGACCAAAAGCTGGTTAAAGGACAGTGCATCAACGTTGCTCAAAGTCTTGAATGAAATAAACAGAGATACTGAGTTCATAAGCAGGTTACACACACACACACTTCATTTTATCAATCGCAAATAACACATATTTGCCTTGACTGACAGAACTAAGAACTGACAGACATATGAAGTAAACTTGTGTGTAGTATAAAAGTCCAACCTTACACTTGAAAACAATCTAAACTCATTGTTTATGACGCAGCACTTATTGATGCGACTTACCAGCAGCAAGAGATGTGAAACTCTGCTGGTGGTGACGTAGCTCCGCCCTTAATATCACGCATGCCAATGCAAGTGACGCAACAGCCAATGTCGAGTTTTCCCAATTAATGCATGAATTTAACAACATTATTTAAACTCCGTTACACATATTCATTTTAATGGTATCCCACGGCCACAAAAAAGTAAAAATACCGAAAAATGAAACAAGAACGTGCAGCTAAAAATGAAGTATAAAACACAATTAAATCAAGGTAAAGCTTTAAGCATGAAAGGTTCATATGTGTGGGCTTAATGACTTTACAAACATTTGACATTAAATATCATTCAATGTCTATTTCAATGCGCTGCAGCTTTTTCCACATAGTCAAACACTCTTTTCACATAGTTAAATATTGTCTAATCCAACCTGTTGCATTTCTTAATTAGAGTAATACAATTAACTACTGACTTGACGACAGCAAGAAGGCAGAGGGAGAACCAGCACCACTGACAGATGAAGAGGAGGTGGTCAAGTATTGGAAGAATTCTCAAATCTAAAAGTAAAAAGAATAACTTTTGCTTTTGTATTAGGAAATAAAGATGATAAAAAGTGAATAATTAGTTTATTTAACAGCAGTGGATACGTATTGCTCTTGTACTACCCTCCATCTGGCATCCTTCCATTCCATACAGTAATTAGTTTCATTTTCAGAAGGTGCGATGATGGTGGAGATATGCTTGTCATCAATGCATCCAACCACATTACTTCCAGCCCGATCTCACGGCAATCCGTACATATTTTACGAGGTGGCTAATTCAGCGTTACTTTCAGATGTCACAGAAAGATGTTATCAAGTGAACATCATTTATCAGATTAGCCTCATTTAAACCGATTTTTTCACCACTGACCTACAGTCCTGTGAAACTCCTCTTTGACGGATTTGTGCCCAGGACAAATGATCAGAATGAGTATGAGAGCGATGCACACTTTCCTTAAAATCTGCATACAGGACTTATAATGTGCTCTGCGTTTTAAAGTGCATTTTTTCTATTTTGCTAATTATCTTCCAATGGGGTAAGACATTAAACATATTCTTGTTTCCGTTTGCATTAAGATTACTTTTCTTACCCAATGGCGGACAATTTTACTTGTTTTATGTAAAATGCTTAAAGGAAAATCCCCAGGAAACAAGACTAAATATTGACAATTTTTCATATATAATTTTACATTTTAGATATTTGTACTTGAAATAAGACAAAAAATACTCAGTAAGAAAATTAATTTTGCAGTTTGAATTAGGCATTTAAACCTCGCTAAAACTATAAAAAGGGAGAAGAGACTGAAAGAAACTCTGGGTTTACCGAAGAAAACCTGCTCCCGACCAGGTTAGGTTCACGGAGTAAGTTACCACGGTAATTGACTCTGAGTATAAGTTACCTCTCTTTCAGAAACGAGCTTGACTTACCTTGCTTTCTCGGGTTTGACAAACCTCCCATTTTGAAACGGAAAACCCAGAGTTTCCCTCATTTCAGGGTTAACATACTCAGAGTTTTCACTTAACCTCCTTTCTGAAACGGGCCCCTGGTCTAGGTCAGAGTGTAACATAAATAACACAGCCATGTTATCTTAATTACTCATTTTATTTGTATTTCCTTGTTTTCTGGATTCGTATTCAATGCAATTGTATATGTTTCTCTCTTGATGTATACACAATGTATTCAAAACATACAACAATTCAGAAGCAAAATCTTCAGGGGTTAGCTAATGGCAAAACAATAAACGAAACAGAAACTAACTTCCCCACAAACTACCTTTCCTACTGATCAAAGTAAAAGAAACGAAACATACAATCAACTTCCCTATCTCCTTATCTACCCAATAAACAGGAGAAAAAGTCACGGCCTAATGGCCTACAAAACAAACAAGGCACTCACCCCCTACTACTTCCCAAAACAGTTAAGAAGTTACAAACATGGTCAACAAGACATCAATGTCCTAAAAGTAAGGCTTACACAGTATCAACGAAGGCAAACAACACTATTGGAACAGAAAACACACTCTGTCACACCACTTATTATATTCCCCAGCTAACAGTATCACAATAAACAAACGAGCAATCGATCGAAGAGGCAGAGAGCTCCCTCCAGTGTTATAGTCCAGGACAGGTCTCTTCTCCGGTCCAACCACCAGCAGACTCACATTATGTCCAAGATCAATCCTAAAAAGGAAAAAGAGACAACAACAACGAAACCAACCTATAATCCATTAGGTCGTAACACTTAATTGAAAATCGATTAAGTTACTTACACTCTGGTTGCTGTCCATGTCGTCCATCTTTGGTGATCTGATTCGGTAGGTGGCGCTGTTACAAAAAAACTGGGTCCTAGAACTGCGGTCTTGAAACTGCAGCCTCCGGTTGTGCTATTATAATCGACTGAGCTTCTTGTTCCCACAATGCAAAGCGTAATTAAAAAAATACGGAAAAACACCTGAGAAATGGTACTTACTACTCACCTGTAAAAACCAAATATAGAAAATTCCTTCAAATGATACGATATATTGGACTGTATTGTTACGTTATACCAGTTATACAACTTTTTGTTTTGCTTTGTTTTTGAGTTGTGAATTTAAATGAAATAAAATCATAATACTTACAATAGCTCCAAAATGTTTTGCTAAAGAACAGCACTGTTTAATGACACACGGCATCATTCGTTTTCTTTCTTTTTGTGTTTCAGTATGACAGCTGAAATAAAAAGGTTCCAATTATCTGAGTAAGTGTTTTCAAACCTAGTCTCTGTTCACAAAATATTTCTGTTTTTTATATTTGTTTATGATGATTTTTCTTCTTCTATATCTTCACACTGTATCTTCACAGTGTTGAGGATTTGCAGTCTGTGGAGGCAGTTATTGGGCCTCTAAATGAGGGAATTGTTTCTATCTCCAACATCTGCATGTCTCTCTTGGATGCAAAAGTGGATCCCACCACTGACACATGCTCCAATTATGAACAAATCAGAGGACATATTGAGCACGCGGAGCGATGCCTGAAGAAATCAGAGGCAACAGTTAAAGAAAAACTGGGATATTTGGATGAATGGATGGAGCGACTTACTATAGAAAAGGGAAATGTCGAACAGCAGAAGAAGGAAAAATGTATGGCCAAAGATGAATTACATATTAAGAAGAAATCAGCTGAAGAATCATTAAAGTCTTCTGAAGCGGAATTGAAGCAGGCCCAAAAAAATGTAGAATTAACAAAACATACATTAAAAAAAGAGAAAGACAGGCAGGACACAGGTGGATGGGTAACAGCTGCAGGAGCAGGTGTTACCCTGATACCAATTGTTGGATGGATTGTAGGTAAGAAATTCTGAACTTCTGATCACTACTACAATCCCTACCATTAATCATCATCCTAAAGAACACACCTTATCATCTATTTTGGTTGATGTGATTTATTGCTTTCCTTTAGGTCCAGTAATTATCTATAGTGGAGTAAAAACAATAGTGGATGCTTCAAATGCTATCAGGGATGCTGAAAGTGAGCTTAAAGAAAATAAGTGTCAGGTGAATGAGAACAGCAGGAAAGTGTCTAAATACCGATCCGGGATCTCTGACATACAGACTGAGATTAAAGAGACTGATAAATTGCTGAATAAAATTCAGAGTGAGATTGAAGAGGTGAAGCAGCATCTAGAGGGCACAGCTGCATTTCAAGAAGTGGTCAGGAGAGCTGTATATCAACTGAGTGTTCTTAGTGGAAGGGTCTCTGTACTAGAGAGACAAACTCAAAATTCCATCCCTGGCAGCCTGTTATAAATATTATGAAAGATGTGGTGAAGGAGGCAGGAAATATCGCAGAGAATCAGTTACTTTACAGTCAGGGTGTATTTGGCCTCATAAATACTTTGAGGGAGAATATTGCTTTATGCAACTCCCCCAGTAATTCTGAATAGGATTGCTATTCCTGACTGAAGAAACAAATGTTTAGTTGTTCACAGTTTTAATGTGTATTTTATTTTTGAACAAATACATTTTTACAATAAATAAAAAGTGAATATGGGGAAATGCGCTATTATTTGTAGTTTGGTCATTTGTAGTTTGTCCATTAATTGCTGGTGACAAATTGTTTTCATATGTGCTTTTGTAATGTTGCTGTAACTATAAGTTGAACTTTATTTGCAGCAACCATAATTAATTTTATCATCTTTTAGTTTTTAAGGGTGTGTCATTTTTGTCTTTAACCTAAATGCACACAAGTGGCTCAATTGAGCATGAAAATGACCACGAGGGCCAGAAAAAGTTTTAACATCATATTTAATCATTTAATCATTATGCCATTATTATATTCAAAATAGTATTATTAGTATTAGTAAATAATAATAATAATTTCACGATTATTTTAAGTAAATGTTATTTCCATGCCGCTGCTGGCTGGGCAGTATAACTTTTTACAAGTCAGTTACGAGGAGTAATAAAAGTGACCAGCAGATGGAGACAGATATTATTTTTTATTTCAGTAGGACATGTTTTAACATTCAATGTAAGTTTAACCAGTGTTACAGTGAAATAATTTAAAATAGCACACTGTACTATACATGGAATAAAATAAAAATGTATTGGTAGTAAGAATAACATTGTTTAACAAAATGACACTTAACAACAGGTTTGAAAAAGGCACTAATGCCTCTTTGGGTTGCATCATTATTTAGAAAATACACCTCCGGTGCTACCCATCAAAAGGATAAATTACACACCCTTACACAAAGAAAATGTGTTTTTGTTTATATTAACAATCTATATATTAAATGATTTATTATATATTGAAATTATGCATAATAATATACTGTGCTACTATGTTCCAAAATATTGAAAAATTCATAATGATTTTCAGTTTTTCATATATTGAAAAATATGATGTATTAATATATTATTAATATATATTAATATACTGTACTATATAATATATATTATGTTATTTTATATTCAGTAATATCCGTCATATGTAATAAAATATGGTATTGTGTGTGTGTGTGTGTGTGTGTGTACATATATTTGAACATAAATGTACTATATAACTATATATATTCACATTTCATGGGAACATGTTCAATATGAGGAAAATACATGTTGTGATATATGTCTATGTATTTGTATTTATACATATTACATAAAGTAGCCTACTCAATCAATAAAGTTATAAATGTCAAATCTCATTTTTCACCCATGTTGCCATGACTTTAACAATACATGCAATTGCCCCCCAAAAATCCAAAACTTTTAATATTTGTTTTTAGTAAATATTTCAGGCATTTTTCTTATATACCATCACACATATGTTCATATAGCAAAGGTGTAACTATGCAAACAATAAAGTGAGATAGTATGTGTTCAGCTTTATGTAAACCCAAGCATTAACTATTATAATTGAGTGTTTCAATAAAGCTTTTGTAAATCTGCGGTGCAGTTATTGTCTTCATTTGCATCATTTGCATGTATAAATACAGGGCCGTGCAGAGACCTTTGGAGGGGCAGGTGCTCAAAGTATAAAAGGGGCACATGGAACACACTTTTAATAGGGCTGTGCTCCTTGCTGATGTGTATCGAAATGGATGCTTCTGTATTGATAAAACAGCAAATGCCATGATGCAGGTTTGAAAAAGGAACACAGAACAGAAAAGACCATTTTAAGTTTAAATGTTAAAGAAATGTTTTGCACCTCTTAATTACTCTGGAATGATATTATTATTATTGTTATTGTTGTTGTTATTGCGTTTACAGGGTATGCTGGTTTTGCTGTTGGAAACACTACTGTTGTTGTTGTAGAAAAATATTCCTGTCTTATTTCAAATATAATTCTAATCGTGTTCTGAATGTATTATTCTTTTAAATGATAATAGTTATAAAAACAGGATTGATAAGTATAATTCGGAGGATGAGAAAATCAGTATAAGCCTGTTTTACCAGTGTTGTGATCATTCTTTTTAAGGTTTTTTAAATAAATACTGTAATAATAATAAGTATGAATAGTTTTTAGTCAGAAAAAATACAAGACACCTCGACGCGCTTTAAACTTTTCCCAATTAAACAGCAAGAACGAAGGAGAACAAGCACCTTTATTTTATTGCTGTGTGTAGAACTACATTAGCTGCATTTTTTATTTCATATTAATTTTAATAATATGTAAAGTCGTCCCCCGCACTTTATTCAAGCTCGAGCAGGTGTTTTCACATAAAGGTTTCTAGATTTAAATCTAGATTTAAATTAAAAGAGACATGACCTGACGTTTCCTTCATATCCAAAATGAGGAGATGTGAATATCAGGAGCTGAACACTCTCGTGCAGTGCATGTTTCATTCACACTCGAAGCCAGAAGGTGCTCTCGCGCAGAAACTTATGACATATGGACAAACACACGGCTATCGTTTTAGCTGAGCTGAATAAAAAGCAGAAACGTTTTTACTGATGAAACGGGAAGACAATAAACACACGATTGCGAAAATATATGGTTTATGTGTGTTTTTCAAGTTATCTTCAGGTAATAAATAAATAAACTATCTGAAAAATGCAGTACTGATTGACATTTAGTATAGAAACTATAAAATATATTTCCTGAATTATTCTGTGATTAAAAATAGATCAAATGGGTTCGTAGTAGCCTTTATAAACCAATCATAAAGTTGTCATTAGGAAAACACTGAACAAAAATATTGTAGCCCCTTGCTGCAGTTAACCTGGCTTCCACAGGCTACACACAGCAATATAAACAACAGCTGTGCATGGTCTTTTCACACCGTTCTCCTCAAATAATAATAATTCAATAATATAAGTTTACAAGCACACCGCTCCGCTGAGAACTACACTTACCGGCAGCAACGGACGTTATTGAAGGCATCCTAAAGGCGTGTCTGAACGTGAAGTATAGTCCCAGATGAGATCGTCAGGTGAAAGGTCATGTGGATACTTTAATTTATGGCTAAACTATTATTACTTAATTTTACTAATAGTTAGATTGGGCAGGCCTTCACAAAAGGGTGTTTAATTACAAAAAATATATAATAATAATTGCCTTGAAAAAATGGCACTTTGGGCATCAAGGGGAAAAGGGGCATGTGCTCAAGCACCCGTTTAGCTGTTTGTCACACTTTAATTCTTGTTATTAAGTATATTTCCCATTATAATCACTTGTCTTACTTACTAGTAATCTAACACATTTATAATATTTTATTAAAACCATATTAATAGGCCTATAGTTAAAAAGGTAGTTCTAAATGAGCTGTTTATAGTATATAATATGCATTTATCTTGTATGATATTAAATTAAATGTCTAATACTTCCATTGAAGATGAGGCAGAAGCCGGTTTAGAGAGTGAGGGAGAACCTACTCTATCAAAACATCTACAATAAAGTCTGAAACTATTACAGTGCTGTCTTCTCTTTTAATTGTACACTACCAGTCAAAAGTTTTTGAACAGTAAGATTTTTAATGCGTTTTTAAAGAAGTCTCTTCTGCTTGCCTGCATTTATTTGATCCAGTCTACTGCAAAAACAGTAACATTATGATTTTTGTACTATTTAATTCTATTTAATATTCTATTTGAATATATTTTAAGAGGTAATTTATACATGTAATTTCAAAGCTGAATTTTTAGCATACTCCAGTCACATGATTCTTCAGAAATCATTCTAATATTCTTGCTCAAAAACATTTATTATTAGTATTATGTTGAAAACAGCTGAGTAAAATTGCTTTCAGGTTTCTTTGAATATAACGTTCAGAAGAACACCATTTATCTGAACCAGACATCTTTTGTAACATTATAAATTCTTCATTCATTAAGTCTTTATCATAATTTTTGATCAGTTTAAAGCATCCTTGCTAAATAATAGTGTTAATTTCTATAATTTCTTTCCAATATTGACAAATAGCTTTTGAATGGTTATAATACTGATCGTTGGATATTTCTTTTCATCTGGTTGGTTATTTATTTGTAACATCTTTAATTGATAGGAGTTAATTATTCCCCTGATGGTGGAAATGGGGGTTTTCAATGCTTTAGCTCTTTTCTTACAGCCGCTTTCTATTTTGTGAAGCTCAACAGTCTTGTTCCGTACATAAGAACTATATTCTTAGGTTTTACTCCTTGTGATGGATGATTAAGGGAATTTGTTGTTTGTGTTCCTCATATTTATAATCCTGTGGAACAGGAAGTCATGGCTGGACAATTTCATGCTCCTATAGTCACCCTGGTGTACAAAAAAAAAAAATATGAATGGGAATATACTTCAGACATATTTTACTCATAAGAATTTCTAGGGGTGCCAATAATTGTGGCTAGCATCCGTTAGAGAAAAACATTTATTTATTCATGAGATTTACTCCCTATTTTCAATTGTTTAACAACAATGATAGGTTAGAATTTTGTGAATTATTTGAGTGAAAGATCAAAAGGATAAACAATGCAGATTTATTTTCACAGCCACCTTTGTTCGTATTCATCAAGGGTGCCAATATTAGTGGAGGGCACTGTATATACAGTATATACAGGTGCTGGTCATATAATTAGAATATCATCAAAAAGTTGATTTATTTCACTAATTCCATTCAAAAAGTGAAACTTGTATAATGTATACATTCATTCCACACAGACTGATATATTTCAAGTGTTTATTTCTTTTAATTTTGATGATTATAACTGACAACTAATGAAAACCCCAAATTCAGTATCTCAGAAAATTAGAATATTACTTAAGACCAATACAAAGAAAGGATTTTTAGAAATCTTGGCCAACTGAAAAGTATGAACATGAAAAGTATGAGCATGTACAGCACTCAATACTTAGTTGGAGCTCCTTTTGCCTGAATTACTGCAGCAATGCGGCGTGGCATGGAGTCGATCAGTCTGTGGCACTGCTCAGGTGTTATGAGAGCCCAGGTTGCTCTGATAGTGGCCTTCGGCTCTTCTGCATTGTTGGGTCTGGCATATCGCATCTTCCTCTTCACAATACCCCATAGATATAGGTTAAGGTCAGGCGAGTTTGCTGGCCAATTAAGAACAGGGATACCATGGTCCTTAAACCAGGTACTGGTAGCTTTGGCACTGTGTGCAGGTGCCAAGTCCTGTTGGAAAATGAAATCTGCATCTCCATAAAGTTGGTCAGCAGCAGGAAGCATGAAGTGCTCTAAAACTTCCTGGTATACGGCTGTGTTGACCTTGGACCACAGAAAACACAGTGGACCAACACCAGCAGATGACATGGCACCCCAAACCATCACTGACTGTGGAAACTTTACACTGGACCTCAAGCAACGTGGATTCTGTGCCTCTCCTCTCTTTCTCCAGACTCTGGGACCCTGATTTCCAAAGGAAATGCTAAATTGACTTTCATCAGAGAACATAACTTTGGACCACTCAGAAGCAGTCCAGTCCTTTTTGTCTTTAGCCCAGGCGAGACGCTTCTGACGCTGTCTGTTGTTCAAGAGTGGCTTGACACAAGGAATGCGACAGCTGAAACCCATGTCTTGCATACGTCTGAGCGTAGTGGTTCTTGAAGCACTGACTCCAGCTGCAGTCCACTCTTTGTGAATCTCCCCCACATTTTTGAATGGGTTTTGTTCAGTGGTGGTCAGTAACGAAGTAAAACTACTTCGTTACTGTACTTAAGTACATTTTTCAAGTATCTGTACTTTACTGGAGTAGTTTTATTTTGAGTAACTTTTACTTTTACTTCACTACATTCCAAAGCATAAGATCGTACTTTTTACTTCACTACATTTCATAAAACATATCGTTACTCCTTATAATACATCACGTGCTCCGAGACGCATGAAGCGGTGTATGATTCATGAACAAACTGATTATTTTCAATGAACCTGTTCAATCGGTTTGCAAATCGCATCAAAGCGATTCATTCACGGTGCAATGATCCGATTGCAGCTGTTCTCGGTCGAAAACTCACTGATTCAAATGATCCGTTTAGGCGAGTCTTCTTCAGTGAACTGAACTCACAAGTGAAGAACCGGAGATCTTGTGAGCGCGCTACTGATGCTGTGAAAAGTAAGTTACTAATGTCGAATTTTAGGATTAATTATTGTAACTGAAAATAATATTTAGGTCAAAACTGTCAGTTGTTTGTGAACTAAATCTGCTGTAAAGGGTGATCTATTTAAGCCCACTGAAATGCTTGAATGCAGACAGATCAACATCAGTGTCTCTAACGTTATGTTTTAGGTCAAAAACAAAACATTAAAATAACACAGATGAAATAAAATAACTCATGCACGTTCATATTCCCCGCTGCTGTAACGTTAGCAGTTTTATTAAAATGCTATACATTTAGACCTATGTGACGTCTGTTTTTATATTGTTTATCAACAGTATACATTTTTATTGTTTAGATCAACTAGCCGAGTAGACAGATATGAATGTTTATTCATAACCATACTGAAAATAAGTAAATATCGTTAGCTGATGCTAACTGTCTAGCTAACAAGATTGCTGGTGCTAAGTTGAGGAAATGTTTAGATATAAAGTCCAAATATCTTTATTCAGCCACCTAGATAGATTCCATCTGAGGGAAAAAGAAAGGATGTGATGTTCAGAACATAGTAACTACAGTAATTATCAGAGTGGGAAGTGATGCCCTCCGGGGGCATTTGGACAGGGGTGTTTTTACACCACAGACAAGATTTGAGAAGAAAAAAAAATCATTATGAAAATATAATTAGATTTTCCTTAAAATGTTCTTCCTAATTTCAGGCCTAATTCTCATGTCATATATAACTGACGTTCTGCAAAACAACAAGTTCTAAAACACTCTTTTCTTACTGGTGAAAATTAGATGGTGAAATCTGTTTTCTCTCAGGTACATGGCAGTGTAAGCTTCACAGTGAACATTACTACATCACTCTCATCAACGGAGTCCATATCAACAAAATATATATCTTGACTCTATATAGTGGTTATTTGGGGAAAAACCCAGGTATTTTGGGCAGTATGATTATAAAAATATGTGCTAATATAAAATTAAATAAAGTAGTCTATATAAAATTGCAAAATAAATCTGTCTATCAGTACTTTTTTACTTAAGTACATAAAAAATTGAGTACTTTTGTACTTTCACTCGAGTAAAATTGAAAAAGCAGTACTTTTACTTTTACTGGAGTAATATTTTATTATACGTATCTGTACTTTTACTCAAGTACTTGATCTGTGTACTTTGTCCACCACTGGTTTTGTTTCACAATCCTGTCCAGGGTGCGGTTATCCCTATTGCTTGTACACTTTTTTGTATCACACTTGAAATATATCAGTCTGTGTGGAATGAATGTATACATTATACACGTTTCACTTTTTGAATGGAATTAGTGAAATAAATCAACTTTTTGATGATATTCTAATTATATGACCAGCACCTGTATATATATATATATATATATACACCATTTTATATAGCCTATACTTATCTATGGTTGCTAAATTATGCAGCTGTGATGTAATTAGTCCTGTTGTCATGTTTTAATGTTCATCCCCTTAATGATAATATATGGCAATGGAGAAAATATTTATGTGATATATTAATATATCAAAATACATAACTAAAATTATAGAGATGCACTCGGATTAGACACAATTACACAATGATACAGTACACATAGTTAAAAAGAGATTCAATTATTCAGTCATTTCATCAGTTTAAAAGCTAAAAACCTCTCGAATAATATTCATTCTAAGTTAGATTTACAATAAACATCTAATAAAGACATGAATACAGAAGCAAATATGTCTCTTTTGTAATCTGAAACACAAAGGAAATAGCAAAGTGTTTGCTGTAGCATCGAATCCAATGCATTTCCTGTGACATTCATTTATGATCAAGTAAAGAGTGATGAGGAAAAACAATGATGGAGCAGCTGATAGTCTGACATATTTAAATATATTCACTTCATTGCTCTTTTACACCGTGACTCTTTTTAAAACAACTCCTGCATACTCATTAACCAGCACTAGATTCACTTCTGCCCTCTCTCTTCTGGCCATCATTCTTCTCTTTTTCATTAAGAAACGAAGGATGAAGATCATGGCTACCAGACTCAAACTGCTAAGCAGCAGTACCAATCCAAGAGCCAGAAGGTGTGACAGACCATTGTTCTTGTACGCCAAATGATCCCACAAACCCACCGACACAACACTCAAACCAACCAGAGTGCCCCAAACTCCAAAAGCCATCATACAGGAGCCACAGGACAGCTCTGCTCCCCCCGTCACCACCGTGATACCTGCCACAGAAACCAACCCATTTGGCAATGTCACAGTTTCAGACTTTGGATCATATTTCACGGTTTGGGTCAGGTTCGAATCGGCTGAAAGGTCCTCGGGTGTTGCCATCATTAATGAGCTTCACAAAAGTAAGACCTTTACAAAGTTGGCTGTCTCTCCTGTTGATGTGTGATTTTTAGAAACTCCTTGAATATGGATGATTCTAACAAAATAAAGATGTTAGAAAGCAGTTGTCCCTCTAGGTTGTGGTTCCTCTGTATTTGTCCTTCATATCTCTTTTCACAGGGATGTGTCAGTCGTTTCTGTACTTCTATCAATTATACAAAAGCAAAGAATAAACATCAGCAAATTATAGAAAATGCCACTGTGATGATAAAAACTGTGTTATAAATTATAAAAAAGACTACTGTTAAGTCAACCAAAACCCATATGAAAATATAGACCACATCAATAAAAAATAAATTAATATACATTTTAAAGTTCTCATTGTAACAATAAAACAGATTATCATGTTGCTTTTTATGTTGTTAATTGTCAGGATGAATATTATATATCAGTATCAATAGTTTAATTGTTAATTGGGATAATTCATCAAAAATAACGTTCAGACACAATTTACTCACCACCATATCATTCCAAACCTGTGTGCATTTTTTGTGGATCATAAAAACTGATATTTTGACAGATGTTTACTTTCAATGGTAATCAAAACTGATTAGCACCATTCTACAAAATACAGGTTTGGAAAGAAATGAGGTTGAGTAAACAATGACAGCATTTTGGGGAACAATCCCTTTAATCGCCATCAAAATTACCTCAGAATTAAAGTGCGTTATGGATAGATGTGTTAATCATATACAAACATATAAAACATATAAAACATTGATCTCACCTTTTTTCCTGATTGAAAATAATCTGACCAATAAGTTTTCATTCCAAAACATGAAGAAAAAATGCTTATTTTGCCAACTGTTCAAAAGCATAAAAATGTTGACGAAAGATCTGTTTTCTCTCAGGCAAGCGCATGCTGAATGCCAGTGCAGTGCTCAACAATCATTTACATAGTGTTTCACTGCATGCAGACCAGCCTGTATCCTACCCACCACAGAGCCGGTGGACTGTTGTTTTTATTTTCCTTATCATTTGTTTGTTTCCAGCTCTCTTTGTGTCCCAAAGGAAAGCAATGTCTGTCATTAGACATCATTATGACCCATTAACTTGTATTTATCTAAGACTCCCGCCCTTCCTCTGCTTCCACCCTCACTGCTGCCTTTGCTTAAGAATCGGCTGGATTTTTAAAAGAGGTATTGTTTCCAAGCCGAAAGTTTGGTTTATCTTTTGAAAGAAATTTCCTCTTTGGTCTCCCCAGCCCTTTTGACATTTCAGTCGCTATCCTGTCTACGTGCCTTATTTTTCCAAGCGAGACATTGTTCATTTTGTCGAATCACTGCTAACGCTTAATTTTTTTATTAGCGAGATCTGCTCTTGTTTACGTATTCCCAAAGATCTACTCATTCAAAGCACAAGCTGATCTGTTCAACCCTGAAATGCATAAGATTTCAATTACTCATTTGAAAACACCATGGCGTCAGTAAACACTTGCACAAGAGGGTGTTTCCTTCCAATTGTTGTGTCAAATGAGTCACGAGTCAACCTGTTTGGTGTTATCCATCTTTAGAAGAGGGAATAAAGTAATTTTGACAAATAGTGTATTAAGTTGTCATTTGCAATTTTTCCAGATTTACTCCACTGACATAAAACCACTACCACAACATCTAGGCTAAATCTCTACGCTAGTCCCAGCAATCCTTGTACACCGCATGTCAGAATTTGCTTTCAAGGTGGGCACATTTTAATTAGCTCTGACAGGTAATCCAATAAATGTGCTTGGAATTCCTGGAATAGCACAGAGAAAATCCCTGTGCTAAGAGAGGAAGGGTGAGGTATGTCTGGTGTTTCCAAAGGAGTTAAGTAAATCCATGATTAAAGGCAGGGCAGACCTGTATCAAGTGAATGTTTTTGAAAGTTTCAAATGCAGCTTAGGATCTAAATGTGTGACCTAATGAGAAGAAATGTATAGGGACAGGGAAAAGTCCAGACAAAATGTGAAAGAGTCCTTTCAGCATTGTAATGTTACAAACTAATACGTGTGTCGTTCATTTTATTAACATAAATTCACATGATAGGCTAAATGTTTAGGCACTCTTGAATGTGGTCTGACAGCACACAGTAGGTCTAGTTAATAAATACAAATGCACATTACAAGATATGTTAAAAGATGCATTGCAACTGAACAACATAATGTTATTTCTTATAAATTGAGAAATGGCAGAAGGTGCATGTGGTGATGTTTGTTTACAAAAGTTAACACAGTATCTTTAATTTGGCCATTCAGAAACAAAGCTTGCATCTTTCCAACTGTCATCGTGTGTATTTATTACTAAATACATATAACTGCATAGGCAGTGTACTGGGAAGAAAACACAGAGGTAACACTTTATTATGATATATAACTTGGCAACTCCATGTCAACTAGCAGTCATTAGAGTATTATAACAGACAGCTTAATATCTACTAACGCTTTATTTGGATGTTACTCCATCAGACATTCAACTGCACTGATTATAATTAACTTAAACTTCAAAAAGCCTAACAGCCTATGAGTACTCTAATGATAATTAGTTGACATGTAGCTGAAAATTAATTAAAGTTGACATATTGCAAACAGTAGAATGATTAAACTATCAAAATAAAGCGTAAGCAACAAAGATTAAACACACTTGCTACCAACACACGCCAAAGTAGAGGCACTGTAGTGTTAGCATCACTGAATACCTAAATAAAAGCATCCAGCTGCAATATTCAAAATAGATGCACTGCAAAGCTATGTGAAAGAATATGATTTACTCACTAAATCCAGAAGGACAAATGCCATAGCCTGCAAGCACTGTTTTTACTTAATATTTGAGTGTTTATGATTTTTTTCAATGCTCTTGGACACTCTCAGTGCAGGTACCACAATCTCATAGGAGAAAGAGTTGAAAATGCTTGCTTTGCTCTTGACTGCCAGTGTAAATGCACTGTAACAGTGGAAAAGCAATGTGGCAGGTAATGTGGTAAGTGGTTTGCATGGAGATACAGAAGGAGACCCGACACAAGTACACTGCACATCCCATAACCATAATCCAATGATATTTACAAATGAACCAAAACTCGGTTGCTACTCGTAACCCCAATTAGTCACTGAACCAAACATGACCTAATTAATGTATTAGAGTACCCACAACAGGTTATGTGTAAACATCAAACTGAGACTTAAAACCCAGGCTTTATGCCAACCCATTAAGAAATGACAGTGAACAGGATAAAGTCATGTTGCTTAAGTTTGACACTGAACTGAAAAAGATAAGCATAATCAAGTAAATTAGAAAACATGCAGACCTATAATAAAAGACAGGTGGCATGAAAAGTTGTAGAGAGGTGAGAAGTACAGGAATAAGATTAAAAGAGGGAAGCTTACTGGAATAGAGGGTACGGCAGATGTCAGGTCCAGGCTTAACCATCCCCTGATTACCACATGCAATTCAAATAAAATCAAACAAAAACCAGTGGTGTCTTGAAATAACCTCGGTGAACTTGATACAGACATCAGCAAAAGCTGCTGTCGCTTAATTCCCACTACCAAGTGAAAGTTTGACAGCTCTTGGGGTGAATTCAACAGAAGATAAATCTAATAAACCTTATTTTAAGACATTAAGATGTTCATACTACCTAGCTGATGTTACTGTTAGTAAGATACAGCAGCATATCAATCGAGGAAAAATAAGTGTGTTTTAGAACAAGGCCTTGCTTTAAACATCACAAAAGGTCAGTTTAGTTGTCTGGATGCCGCTATCTGTGCCAACATGCTCTGATGTCACATTAAGAGGACTAAGACTGTCAGTTGAGGACATGACTGTGTGTTAAGCACATTAGCTTATTGTTATTGACTTTAGTGCACTTTTCATACATTTAAGCATGTTTATAATCCCTTATAATAACTGGTGAAATAAGTCAGATGTGTGATCCAAGCATAAAATTAGGGAAAGTTGTCTCAAACAGACAATCTCTGGAGATCATTTCAGGTAATGAATTAATTAATTGGGAAAAACACCACAATATATTTATATGATAAATAAATTGATCATTTTAAAAAAAATGCTATTTGCAACAATAGCAGGAAATTACACTACTATGGAACTCAATGCAATATATAAATTCATTAACACACTTTTTTGCTGGAAAAACAATGGTATGAAGTGCAAAACCGTACAGATTTGTGCAATGCTTTCTTGAACATCTCAAGTCCATTTTGCAATTTAACAAAACCTAAAATATTAATGTTGCAATTATGACATATTTAAATTAAGCAAAATTCTAAATAATGCTTTATATGTCACCCAAACTAAATGTTTAAGCTCACAAGACGTATATGATCAACAAGCTTAAGGTGTAGTGACAACTGGGCGTTTGCCTAGTAAAGCTAGATAGATAAGTGCGATTCATTTAAAAGATGTTCTGTTCTGTGTTCTGGGTTATTTTTCTAATCATTTATGGAAGGGGACAGACCCAAGCTGTTGATTTGGGGCTCAGAGGCTCAGCCTTGTCAAATCCCTCTTTAACGACTTAAGCCTGCATTCAAAGGTAACAGCCTAAGTTAACCTGCTCCACCCCCACTCACTCACCCAGCCATCAGCAGCCAACGTCATCTATAAGCGCTCATTCTCCCTTTACATGTGAGAGCTTCATTACAACAGACACTGTTCTTCCTCTGTCAAACTTGGGTGTGACAGCTATCAATCCATCTGTCTGTCATTTCTTGAAAGGAGAGCTGAACACCAAGTTTTTAATGGGACATTAACTACAGGCACCCACCAATTCTCAGCAAGAGCAGCAACATAATATAGTGTATCTCTGGTCAGAAAGGAGGACCTGACAAACTACGCATCCTGAACCCCTTCCTGTGCTCTCCACCAGCAGCCAAAAATGGGGAATGCCAAAAGCAGCGCTATGTCCAAGGAGATCCTGGAGGATCTCAAACTCAATACCAAATTCTCAGAGGATGAGCTGTCACAGTGGTACGAGAACTTCCAGAAGCAGTGTCCGTCTGGCCGTATCACACCAGACGAGTTTAAAAAGATCTACGAACGCTTTTTCCCAGACAGTGATGCTGCAACATACGCCCAGCACGTCTTCCGCTCCTTTGACACGAATGATGACGGCACGTTGGATTTCAAGGAATACATTATTGCTCTACACATGACATCAACTGGAAAGACGGAGCGAAAGCTGGAGTGGGCCTTTTCACTTTTTGATGTCGACAAGAACGGCTACATCACCAAGTCAGAAGTGGCAGAAATCTGTCAGGTAGGTCAAATGTTGGTGAACATCTTCATAAGTGTTCACTTGTGGCACTGTTGTGTGGCTTCCTTTCGAAACCATACCATAAATGACTGAGTTTGTTGAGTATTTATGTAGGGAGACTGGAGCTAGTTGACAGTTTAGCCGTTTTTTTAAGAGCAAGAAAAAAGATTATTGAATGTATGTTGATATTTTGCAGCAACATATGCAGGATATTCTGTCACAGTATATGTTGTCACACAGGGGCAAGTAGTCACAATGGAATCTGTCATTGATTGAACAGCCAATAACAATGAAATGTAAGTAAAAAAATGACAAATAACAAATAAACAAACAAACATAAATAAATTAATAAATAATTTATTTATTAATTTAAAACATAATGCTCAGACAAAAATGTGACAGCTCGCCCCGACTAGATGTTCAAGATAAATACACTTGTCCTGAAATCACAGTTCATCATTTTTGGTTAAAAACTGCCTTAATTAGTTGAGTCTTTTCTAAATGCATCCAAATATGGTTTTATTGTGTTTTCTTATTTAAAGCTGTTACAAATTAATGTTTTTGAAACAAAATTCATAAACCCTTACAAAAAGAAATGTATTCAAGTATGCTAATATAGTGTATTATTTTTAAATACATTAGGTAAGTTTACTTTTAGTCTACATTTTATGTACTTTGTTGTTGTACACTACTCAAAGTTTACTACTGTGATTAAAAGTGTATTAGTATACAGTGTTTAGTTTAGTATGAGTCTACTGTTATGTGATGCAGGACTCAGTGTGTGAAAGAAAACACGGGGTCTGGGAAATGTTAAAAGTATGCTTAAAAATATACTTTTGTAAACTAAACTAATTTAGTCCCAAGTAGTATTGAAATAGTACACTTATATGCATGCATACTACTAGTACATCTATGTTAGTATACTTACTACACGTAAATTATAGTTGAACTTCACTTAAGTATACTTAATAAAATGAACTTAAAGTATACTTTTTTGTAAAGGAAATTAGTCTGATTTAAGACTGTTTTGAAGATGTTTGAGAACAACTTGAAAAACACATTTGTGTAACTTGACATTTGACTCAAATCCTTACAGTTACTGAAATATAGCCCTAGTGACAACTTGCCTCAGTCTCCCTTATATAGTACTCATGCTAATGCATTCTAATCTTTCTCTTGATGATGCATCACATGTATAATCGCAGAATATATCATTACATTTTCTCTCTATTGTCTCAAAACTGTGAGTTTTGTTCAGTCAGCAATAACTTAAACACAGAACACAAGGCCTCGGTAAAGAGAAAGAAGCCAAATGTCTTATGAGCTTTGCCGTTGCCTTGGAGCATGGCTAATGCAATCGGCCGAATCCCAGAATAATTCATCCGATAAATGGTTTAGCTTGAACAATAAACGTACACAGAGGCTTTTTCAAATGCAGAAAGCCATTAGCACAGAGACAGGTGGGTGCGGGGATTACAATGTGAGATACTATTTTTAGAAAGATGCTGGATAAGTGGGTTGCAGATGTCACAGTAAACAGTGGGAACGTGTGGCTTAAATTACACAATTTCAAGTCAAACACACACACAAAAAAACGTTTCCTCTATGTTTTTTTATTAAACAGGGAAAAAGTCATACATCAGGAGCAATATATACAGTATAGATTCAGGGAATACAGCTCTATTTTAAGTACATTGTTTACTATTGCTAGGCATTTGTGGATGTATAAAAACAGTTACAGTAACACAGCTACACACCACAAGGCCAAATCAGCATTTGGCCTTATACTCAGGCTTTGTGATCACTAGTTTGGTGGTTTATAAGTATAAATGTCACTGCCATCATGACTGAATGCAAAAGAGCATTAAAGACTGAGCTGTGCTGAGGCCATGCAGCGTGTGGGCTTGACAGGAGCTTTGGCACTGCCTCTAATCTGTATTTTTCTAACGTGTCTTATTTGTCTGAGATAAGCATCTCTTCGGCTCACTGGACCACTCAGATCCAGGTCAGCTGTGATCAGGACAAACTAAAGTCTACTTAGATGACCCTTGGCATTAGTGGTCCTAATCTATGATGATTACCTCCAGACAGGCATCATCAGAAGAGCAGATGGTCATTCATTTGACTCTCTAATTAACTAATGGATGTGGCTGTCACAGGGATTTTCACTGTCAACTACATTTTGTCAGAAAATTAATAATGTTTGGGTCAATATAGGAATTAGGTTGCCTGCATTGAGATGAGGTGTTTATTTTTGGTGTGCTTGGGGGGGAAATGCTGTAAGAATTGGGAATGGTTGCTAGACTATAATATTAGTATAAATTAAAATAATTACACACACACGTTATAATTTATATAATTAAAGTTGTCATTATGATATGCTTCATAAACCCATAATGTAAATGACAGAGAGAGAGGTTTTAGAAATTATTGCACATATCATTAGTCTTAGAATTAGTCTGTTATTTCTTCCGTCCCTCCTCACCTCCCCTTTTCTTCCATCTTGTTGATCCTCAGTCTATCTTTAAGCTGATCCCCAAAGAAGAGCAGGAAAATCTTCCAGCGGACGAGAACACTCCCGCGAAGAGAGCAGACAAACTGTGGTCGTACTTCAATAAAAAAGATAATGGTAATATTGTGTTTTTATGTCAATGTATGTTAATATGTTTATGGTTTTATATAACCCTTTACTGTTCATATATATTTTATAATACCTATCTGTCATTCATGGACACATGATAAAAGATTCATGTGTGCTATTTTAATATTTGTTTGCATTTCCTACCTTTATTACAAAGCAAAGATGGTGGCATAGTAAAGTAATGTCAAAGACTGAATATGTGAGTTTGTCAGTAACATTGAATGTCACTCTTTCTGTTTTTCTTTTCAGAGCGATTGGCCGAGGGTGAGTTTATTCAAGGAGTACTTGACAATGAAGACGCAATCCACCTTATTCAGTATGAGCGCAAAAAGTAATAATAAAACAAGAACAATAACTGTGTTTTTTCCTGTCATATAATTTATGTCCCATTTTGCTTGTTTTGAACTTTTACCCCTTTAATCTGGGCACATCTGTCCTGCTTCTTGTCTTAGTTCAACAGGAGTCATTTTGTAAATATTTGAAAGCCCATTAACTTCAATATGTTTGGAGTGAGTTGTGATAGACAGAATGATGATAGATTAAAGTGATAGTAAAGTGACACATTTGGGAAACAAGTGTTGAAATGTGTGAAATTCTGTATGTAGACTGAAGAAGAGTTTAGGCAGATGAAATGATACTGGAAGCAAATATTATTTTTTCTTTATCAAAGCGAGAACAAGATCATTTATGTTTTTCTTGTAAATGAAGTAAAATACAGATATTTAAATAAAGCCAATAAAGCCAATAGACTGTGTGGAAAATCAACATAACATAATTTCATCCAGATTTATCATCCAGCATGATAATACAATAACCTTTGCCATTTATATTATGCAAATCTGTTTTTTATGTCAACTGCTGTGGAATAAAACTGAAACTGTTAGTGTTACTAAGAGTTCCACTGCTCTGTGTCTGTGTGTAAATGATTAGGTGAGGTCAAGAGTTCAAGTGAACCGCTGGAATGGGCAGCACTATAATCTGTAACGCTCTGCTAGCGGCCGAGAGGTTTAACATGCCATCCAAAATTTACCCGTAATCCTGGATTATCTTTGTGTGTTGTTAATGCATGGCAAAATTGGGCCAGATATATACTTTGGCACACAGGTAAATTTGAATCTATACATGAACAGGTTTGCAATATTTTGCTGAAGAGAGTCTCTTAAGATCTCTAAAAGATCTTTATAACACTGTTTACTACCCGTCAGTTCCCTCACTGCCTTAGTCCAAGATAGGATTACTGACATAATCGCCTGTCCAACATTGCAAAGAAGACTTTTCCAAATCTCCAGCTTCCTAGTGCAGCCTCCCTCTCTCCATTTCTCATTTTGGATTTCTTTAATATATTATCTTTTTCTTTATTTTGCCATATTTGTCATAATTAACTTACATTTAAGACAACAGGTGAAAATACAAGGACACTAGGAATATCACATGGACAACTTTAAATATAAGGGCCCTAATTTATAAGAAGTGTCTTTAACTACTATGATTGAACTTAAATTTGATCATTTGATACAATGCACTTAATATGCACATGTATGTTTTAATATTGTACTTCTATTTAAAACTATCTTCCTGTTTTTACATCTGTAATTATATCAATAAGTAATGTTGACCCTACCCATACACCTTAACCCACTCTTAAACCTTACCACCAAACCTGTCTCTAACCTTAAACATATCCCAAATCAATAGCAGAAAATCTGTTTTGCTAATCGACATGAACACAATATGTACACTCCTGGAGCAAGTACACATTGGTTAAAGACCTATATAATGCATGTTATGCAAAACTCGCATAATTCTTACAATACCATACAGTACTGCTCTCAGAAGTGAGAGAAAACCACACCATTTGATGGTTGCAACAATTCCACATTTAGTAGATATGCCAAGCTTTAGAATTTTTACATTAACATTTACATTATTATTTTATTTATTAATGCATTATTATTATTATTATATATATTTTTTTATTCGTTTTGGTGTCAATTCTAAACCAAATAAAAGAAACAATACAATAGAGAAGAAAATATGAGCTATTACAGAAAATGTTTTTGGTTACAATATAACATTTATATAATACAGGCTTTGTGACCTGACAAAATCTCAGTGTGATCCACTCAAAAGTCTTATACCTTTCAATATATAAATGAAATTTTCCTCTATCCTCACACTTGGAAATCCACTCACACACAGTGACATCTTCCTCACGCCTTCTGTGTGTCTGCATACTATAAAATATCACATACTGACTGAATTTCAGCCACAGACATACCTGATCAAAATCATCTATAAAGACATTTTGCATAGACCATAGTTTTTGCTAGTCAGTTAGTTAATCAGGCAAACAAAACATACAAGGCCATTGTTATTAAAACTAATTACAAGGATATTCCACCCAAAATTAAAATTCTGCCATCATAAACCCACTCTCAGATCATTCCAAACCGGTATGACTTTCTTTCTTCTGTGGAGCATAAAAGATATTAAGGGGTCGTGAACTGAGAAATCAAAATTCCTTGATCTTTTCACATATAAGAGGTCATTGTACCATAAAAACATCAGTTTTCAGAACTCAAAACTTTCTAGTCGGTCTAAAAACAGCTTATATTGAAGCAGTCTGCCAAAATGAGAGCTTGTGGAATGTGCCACTCTATGATGTAATAGTGTGGCTAAACTCCGCCTCCTCAGATGATGATCAACGCCTGCTTCTACATCACTGTCTGTTTAGCCCCACCCACCGATTCACGCATGTAGTGTTTATGAGAGAGGTGAATATGCAGGTCTACGCAAAAACCAAATGATAAAAATGTCTCTGAAGGCAACAAGACGCTGTCCAGTGCCAAATTGTGGAAAAGCAGTCTTGCTTTTTTTTTTTTATTATGGGGACTAAATAATAACAAAATGTTTCATTTTTGAGAGAACTAGCCCCACAACTAACATCATCCACGATTAACAAGGAGAATCTATTCCATTCATGGCCTCCTTCATCTCATCCATCTCTCTTTCACAGTCCTCACAGTCCTCTTGTCCACATCCTCCAACCAGTACCAGGGTGGGCACATCCTCTCTTGCTCCAGTCCCATGCTCCCATTGGATGCCCACATAGAGTCTATCATCCCATTTGGGCACTGTAATAGGCCGCTGACAGAGTACAGCCCTCCACCTGGGACCACCTCATCATAGGATGGAGCGTGGCTTGTAGCACGGGCCTCCTCTAATCGAAGCCTCTGGCGGTGATGTAACTCAATGACAGTTTTTGTGTAAGAATTAAGGGTCATTACTGCAGCACCCATGCAGCAGCTGAAAGACACCCATGCAAGCCTTGGAGTCAAGAAGTGAGTGAAAGGACCATGCAAAAGAAAGAGGAAAATTCGTAAACATCTATAAAGTTCATACGAAGAAACTTCCACTTTAATCAAATGACAAACAAGCCAAACATTACTATACACAATCTGTGTGAAAATATTTTGCAAGTGTACTCACGCAAATGACCAGCCATAGTCCCACGTCTGAGGTCTCCAGTCTTTAGGACCCACAATCACAGTTAGCTGAAATACAGTGGTGTACATCATATGAGCCACCATCCCTAACAGTCCTGAAAGAAAAAAGTAGAGGGAAATCAAAATAATATACATTAGCAATAATACATTTGACCACAAGAGGAAACCAAGGACTACTATCTCACCTGAGAGCACTGTACACATGGCTGCAAAAGCGTTGATTTTGAGTGCATGCATTTCTTTATGAGCACACAACACTTCCACCCACATGAGTAGAAAGCCTATGCCCAACAAACTGATGTACATGAACTCAGCAATCATTGACAACCACAGAACACCTGCAGCAGATGCACACAGTTCACTTATATGAGCACTTACTGTACAAATACAGAAAGCCTTGCAGGCACAGATACACCTACACACATCATTGGTTATATCATTCTGCAGAGATCATTTCATGCACACACACACACACACAGCAATCTTACCATGAGTCTCTCTAGGAGTAAGATCCAAGAACCGGCGACATCGTTCTCCTGTAATGTAGGAATGTAAGAATACCAATTAAATCCAATGTCTGACACACTCAACAATATAATCATTTGATAAATCAATTGTGCATTTTAAACGAATGATGGTTAAATGAATTAAAATTTGTAAATGGTCAAAAACTCTTTAATTTGACAATCACTTTGGCACTATTATCAGTACTTTGATGTCAATTTTCAAAATTCTAGACTTACAGCCAGTAATCAAAATGCATATTTTCACAACTCTAATACCTTCCCCAATTAAGTAAACACAATACACATAAACCTAAACTGATTTGTTCATTTTATTACAATCACCTATTCAAAATAACAGAAAATAACATCAAAGTATTACTATTTCAATAAGCAGTTCACACATTGCATCTGAGATGGCGGTCTATTCATTTCATTACAAAGATCTAAATGTCAATTTAAAAAACTGCTCAAAATGAGAAGTATATTGCATTACTCCAAAAGGGATAGTTCACTCAAAATGTATTTATTTTTTACATTATTAGCATCCTCCACTTGTTCTTCATCACAAAAGATGATATTTTGATGGTTTTCCATAGGATGGAAAAATAAGCAATATCAATGGCTACTGTTAACTTATTTTATGTTACACAGAAGAAAGAAACTCATACAGGATTAGATCAAGTGGAAGGTGAGGAAATTATACAATTATTTTCATTTTGTGTGAACTATCCCTTTAATATATAACGATATTCCATGTGATGATCAGGAACATCTCAGGATATTTCAGATCTAGTGACACCAGTTACTGTCATCGCCACCAATTGGGCTACTGTTTATGGATGTAATACTTCATAAGCATTCTGTTTTAGACTCTGTTTCTTTGGTCCCTATGCACAGTAATCTAAGTTAATGTCCCTATGGTATTTCATTATAAGTTATTTAAACCAATCATTCTGCAAGTGCAAGGTTTCTTTAAAGATATGACTGTGCAATGTTTTGTTTTGAACACTGGACAGTCTGTGTTACAAATAAATAAAAATTGTTCAAGTTTCTAAAATTAGAGCCAAAAAGGTTATTAAACTGTAATTTAATGAAAATGACAGAAACTGTTCTCAAGTATACAATTTGTGTCCTTTACCATCATGGTTCAAACTCTTAGGACTTTCATTCCTCCATGAAATACAAAAGGAGAAATTTGACAGTATGTTTTTGCAGCTCTTTCCATGAAATAAGAGTGAACAGTGAGTAGAGACTGTCAATTAAAATGACAAAAGCACCATAAATGTGATTCATACAATTTGTGCACTATATACCAAGCCCTCTGAAGACTATTTGATACATTTGTGAAGGCAAAAGAGTTGCAAAAATGTGCAACTCTGCTGCAAATCTTGTCCATATTTGCTCACATTCAAACACAGCACATCAATATATGATTCTGACATCAATAATCACCAATGTTATTGTTTACTGCAGGGGTTCTCAACTCTGGCCTTGAAGGTCCACATTCACAGAAAATAAATTATATATTTTTTTAAAGGTAAGTAATTGCATAACATTTATTTTATCTAAATTTAAATAAAAACTGTTGAACGTTAGTCAACTAACTTTGTTTATTTGGATGTAGCTGAAATATATTGATTGCAACCACTAAACCATGGTTTCGTAAGAATAATTCACCAAATTTGACAATGAATATGATGGAATGAAAATGTACAACTTCATTACATGGGAAAGAGCAGCATGAAAATCCATCCTAACATCTCCTTTTGTGGTCCATGGATAAAAAGAGCAGGTTGGATAGGTTGGAAACGACATGAGGTGAGTAGATACCTCAGCGTGACAGACTTTTCATTTTTGGGCGAACTATTACTTTGATGTCTTTTGATGAGAGGTTTTCTTACCATCCACATGTTTTTCACAGGACTCCCAAAATCCTGTGTGGAAATATCTGAAGGTATACTTGTCTTCTCCCGTCTCCCAAATGTAGTGCACTGCATTGGCCAATTGCCTTTGTCGAATCCTGGCTAGTTCCTCCCTTCGCTTTGGTGACAATGTTGGTAGGTTCCGTGGATCCGGGGTGGGGCTTTCTGAAGAGAAAAAAGGACAACCAATTAGCCTGACAGTAACCTGAATGAGTGGATGGTACGGTCAGTGTTTGTATCATTAGTATTGGGGATTTTTATCGAATCTTTCTGCAGGCTCTTTTATTACGCCAGTAGGTGGCAACCATCTTTATGAATGAGCCATTCACTCAACCAATATGGTCAAAACACGGACTAATAATTTCAAAAAGAAAACAACACTATTGCTGTTTAGAGATGTGCAAAGGTTAACCGTTCTTTCCATTAGAAGACATTATAAAATATTAGCTACTCAATTTTTAAAGAGATAATTCACCCCAAAATGAGAATTTGCTAAAAGCGTACTCACCCTCAGGCCATCCAAGATGTAGATGAGTTTGTTGCTTTGTTTAGAACAGATTTGGATAAATTTGGCCTTACATCACTTGCTCACCAATGGATCCGCTGAAGTGAATGGGTGCCATCAGAATGAGAGTCCAAACAGCTGATGAAAACATCACAATAATCCACAAGTAATCCACACAACCCCTGTCCATCAATGAATCTATTATGGAGTAAAACTTCGCATGTTTGTAAGAAACAAATCCATTAATAAGATGTTTTAACTTTAAACTGTAGTTTCTAGCAAAAACCCAAGTCCATAATATTATTTCCTCCAATATGCAGTATTTCTTTAGGATTGTTTTTACTTGTAAGCGGTGCTTGATCTTGTGTACATTTCTCTCGTGATTATTTTTCATTGGAGAAAGAAATATTATGGTTTTACGTTAAAAGCGGAATAAAGATTCATTTGTTTATTACAAACACATAGCTTTTTGCTTCACTGGAGTTGTGTGGATTACTTGTGGATTATTGTGATGTTTTTATCAGCTGTTTGGACTCTCATTCTGACGGTACCCATTCACTACATAAGATCCATTGGTGAGCAAGTAATGCAATGCTTCATTTATTCAAATCTGTTTTAATGAACAATCAAACTCATCTATATCTTGGATGGCTTCAAGGGTGAGTACATTTTCAGAAAATTGTAATTATTGAGTTAAACTATCCCTTTAATGTCATACTTAAATTGATATGTTGGTCCTCAGCTCGGCCTTCAATACCATCATGCCTGACCTTCTCTCAGACAAACTAACCCAGCTCTCCGTGCCCACCTCCATGTGTCAGTGGATCATCAGCTTCCTGACAGACAGGCAGCAGCTAGTGAGGCTGGGACAATACACATCCAGCACCCGTACAATCAGCACTGGCGCCCCTCAGGGTTGCGTACTCGCCCCACTGCTCTTCTCCCTCTATACCAATGACTGCACATCTACAGTCCCCTCTGTCAAGCTCCTGAAGTTTGCGGACGACACCACAGTCACCGGCCTCATCAAGGAGTCTGCTTACAGACAGGAGGTTAAGGAGTTGGCTGGCTGGCGTAGTCTTAACAAACTGGAGCTAAGCACTCTTAAAATAGTGGAGATGATCGTGGACTTCAGGAGAAACCCCCCTGCTTTCTCCCCACTCACCATCATGGACAGCACTGTGACTGCAGTGGAGTCATTCAGATTCCTGGGCACCACAATTTCTCAGGACCTGAAGTGGGACAATCACATTGACTCTATCGCGAAAAGACCTGGCAGAGGCTGTATTTCCTCTGCCAGCTAAGGAAGTTCAATCTGCCACAAGGAGCCGTTGAAACAGTTCTACTCTGCCATCATCGAGTCTGTCCTGTGTTCATCTATATCTGTTTGGTTTGGTTCACAAGAACAGTTTTCCCCCTGGCCATAGTCCACCTGAACAACATATAACACACCCGAGGACTGTACATCTGTAAATAACTCATCAAACCTTCATCTGTACATAGGACACATGTACATTCACAGTTCTGTCTATGGACATTTTTCTTTTTCTGTATTTTTTATTTTATTACCATTGTTATTCATAATTATTATCTATTCTCTTCATTATTAGTGTTTTTTTATTACCTTAACTATATTGTCTGCACTATGTTGTACTTCTGTTCTGGAAGCTCCTAACACCAAGACAAATTCCTTGTGTGTGCAAACACACTTGGCAATAAAGCTCTTCTGATTATGAATATCAGCATGAATTGGATTTATCACACAGGTAATATCAAACCAGAAGACTACATCATACCTGTAGTGTAAGCTTCACTGTTGTTCTGGCCGCAGTTCTTCATCTTGACAGGCGACAAGCAGAGAGGTTTGACCACCTTGTGCGTTCCTTCACACCAGTAAGATGTACAGAAAGCCAGCACAGATAATGCGAGGGCAAGGGAGGTCAGGATAAGGGAGAGCAGGGAGCGAGAACGCCTGGACATGTGGTCCAACATGCTACCCAAAGTGAAGGCAGTGGTGGTTTATAAAGGGCAAACAGGGATCAGTAACCAAGAACAAGAAATCTTTTGGGATGAGAATGAAATTGAGAAAATGATATAAAGCAGAAATGAGTAAGAGATCCCTGTGACAGATGGCAGGATAAATGCAGATGTGAATTCATTAAAGGAGAGGATCAGGGAAGAACCTTTGTAAGAGAGGAAAGAACAACATATGTCACAGGCTTACACTTTGTTCTGAGCAGATGTCTATTATCCAAAGAAACTTAAACAAAATCAAAATGTCCTTGAAGAGTTCTAAAAGAAATATTATACTAACCACAAAGATGTCATCCTAGCACTGGACCTTTGTGTTAATAATTACTGCCACTAGTATATCATTATCAGGTTGTTTCTGATTTTAGATTCCCAACTGATATTTTGAAAGCATGCCAAAATTATTACATTTAATTTGGCAAACTTCGGGCATATAAGACCATGCTTAACAATAGAAGCAGCTAAACTTTTCGTGCACTCGATTTTTTTCTCATATTACATAGTTTTACTAGTTGGTCACAAGCAAGCACAACCGTTTTAAAATCAATTGAATCTCTTTATAAACAGACGCTTAAAATATTTGATCAGAGGACCAATAGTTATCATTATTGCAATACAGTAAAGAAAACATAATTTATTGAGTTTTGATAATGTTAAACATTTGGTTGATGCTTGCTTGATTTTTAAGATGTTAAATGGTTATGCGCCTCCCCCACTATGCCAGTTTATGATGCAGAAGGATAATAATGACAGAGTAATAAGAGCAATACTAGAGGAGACTGTGCTGGACAGTTGAGGCGCACATTTGGACCGTCAGTCTTCTCAAATAGAGCCGTTAATTATTGGAATACTCTCCAACTGAATTAAGGAGCAGTACAAATTATCCAACATTTAAATATATAAATTAAAGAAATTGTTAAAAGCAAGTCATATTTGTAATCATGTGTAATTTTTTCTCTCTCTATTTATGATACTACCATTATTATCCGTAGTGTTATAGTATATTGTAAATGCTATTGTATGTTTGATAATTTACTGTATTTTAGTTTCTAGGTTGCCTTTTTTAAATCTGGCAAGGGGCAACAGATGAAAATTAGCCCTTGAGGCTAACTCTGGCTTATTTACAGTATTTTACTGTTGATTAATGAGCACTGTCCCTGTTAAATAAATAAATAATAACAAACTAAATTATATTAATATTTTAACATTTGATTTAGATATTTTTATGTCACTTACTTATGCTGTAACAGTAACCATAACTTAATCTCATTAAATTGTTTTATTAGATACACTCTTTAAAAATAAAAGGTGCTTACAGCGATGCCAGAAGAACCATTTTGAAATGGAACCATTTAGACAAAAAGATTATTCTATGGCATCGTGAATCACCTTAATTTTTAAGAGTGTATTATCGGAGTGCTTTGTATTTGTGATTTATTTTGTAGTCCTACACATTCTTTGATTTTCTAGCATCATCTGCAAATGATAGCCCTTTCCGACAGTGACTGTGTGATTTTGAGATCCATCTTTTCACACTAGGGACAGCGGAGGACATTCTATACAACTACAAAAGGTGAACAAACACTGATGCTCTAGAACAGGGTTCCTCAAATCTTTCCCTGGAGGGCCAATCTGTTTAGCTCCAACCCTGATCAAACTCACCCGGAGAAGCTAATCAATGTCTTCAGGATCACTAGAAAGTTACAGGCAGGTGTGTTTGATTAAGGTTAGAGCTTAACTCAGCAGGACTGGGCCAGGTTTGAGGATGCCTGTTCTAGAAGGACACACAATCATTAAGAGCTGGGGATGTGAACGTTTGAATAAATGTTTCTTGTTTTGTTTAAAGATCATGGATTTCCAGCACTATATGTAGTACTTAGTTCATATTTGATACTGCCAATTAAAAGCTCACGTAAAATATTTACGTTTCCCAGAATACAAAATAAGTTCAGCCCCAGTCATCCAAAAATAAATAAAGTTTATAGCCACATTTACACATCTACAAAGTTTTACATCTCAAAATCAGTCACTGTTGGAACGAGTTCAGATATGCAGAAGATGCTAGAAAACCAAAGAATGGTGGTAAAATTGCTCATGACAAACATCTGCTACGGTAAACTGCTTATACAGGACAGTCCTAAAATAAAATCTAAATACTTTTAATAATAGAAATAATTTATGATCCCTTGTTTTGTTAAAATTATTAATATCTTGTATATTCTACAAGGGGTGTGTAAATTTACGAGCAAAACTGTCAAATCCAGAGATAAAAACAGGTTTACGTAATGCTGAATAAATGATGTGAACCTATTATTTCTTTTCAGTGCAGCCCTGAATGGGATTAAAAATGAGAAAAGGAAAAAGCAGGAATTCGAAGGATTACGTTTGAAGTTACGTGATGAAATTATTAGTTAAGCTCTTGCATTAAGTCTAACTTTACTTGTAATCCTCTAATAATCTGTTTTAATCTTTTTGCTTTTTAATACATTTATTTTTTAAAATGAGTTTATAAACATTTGATTTTAAAAGGAATGCAAACAAATGTATAGTTAAATACCTGAATACATTACATCAACACAATTCAAGTGTTAGATCAACTGGAAATAGCTTTTTAAGGTAACAACCGCACATTTCCACTTTTTACAATTGATTGAAATATAGCTGAAATTTAAAATAATTTGAATGTGTTTGTAAGTGATATGAAAGACAAAATGTCTGCTAATCATAACAAATGCTTGAATCAATTATTTATTTAAGAGTACAACCAAATGGCTTTCCTTTAAATTGCACCATAATCTGAAAGCAATACCTTTTACGCATTACGTTATTACATATGCAGAACTGAAAATTCAATTGAGTTGTTTTACAAGAAATTCAACAATTATTCTGCATTAAAAAAGCTGTTTTTTACCTGTGCACATTAATCTTCTTACATCATGTCCATCGTAATGATAACTTCATTCATTTGTATCTTTTTCCACCTTCTGTGCAGCTGTTAAACACAGAAGGTTCTCATCTCTTTGGTTCAGCATGCAGTTTCCCTCCTTATCCTTTTGCGATTATTTCTGCTTTTCCCCTTTTTTGGTACAATCCTGCCCAAATCTCCTCCTTTTCCTGCCTTTCCTTGAAAATTGGTGTCACACTCTACCAAGAGCATCCATAATCCCTCTTCAGTCCATCTGTTAGCACCGTCTCCATCTTTCTATCCTGTCTTCTTTTACATTGCTCCACCGTGCCTTTTTAAACATCCCTCTGTCCCACCTATTCTTCACACCCCTTACATGTGACCTGTTCTGTCCTGGGACATTACCAACCCCTCCTGTGAAAAGTAATCACTCTATACTACTGAGAATCACATATTGTCCTTGCCCTTGTAAATCACTTCAACATGAGATTAAATATGAAAAACATGCAGCTAAATTTGCTGCTAAAAGTATTTGGTGTTCTTATGATTTCCACCTTAAAAAGTCCTATGAGATATTGCATTGTTTTACAATGTTATTTACATTTATTATTTACAAAAAAATAACATGAAAAATCAATAAGTTATAAAAACAATCGTGATGTTTTTGATACTGTAGGTGTACAGGTGTATAAATGAAATAGAGAAAGGGTCAGAAAACAAAGTTGCACGATCATCCCCAGGCCTGGGACTTGCAGTAATGGAGAACTAGTTTACCATCACTTCCAAAACACTGTAAAACAGAGCAGAACAACAAGGTTTACCAAGCTAATCGGCAAAACACACTTCATAGAAACTTAAGGAAACTAAAATGACATTATTATGGCATAACCTATTATACCCAGTCCAAATTATACCGGTAAAGTTAGAACAGAAACTTGTGCAGAGGATTGTTGAATGATTTTTATTTTTTGGAGCTTCGATTTGACCTAAATAGTCTGCTTATTAATAGAAATTAAGCAGATCTTTAAACACTGTAAGATGAATACTTGCTAACCAGCATTTGTCAGCAGTGCACTACTGTACAGATCTGAAATTATTTCAGTCTACATAAAATTTCTTACTAAGCCAGATGGGTCAGAGTAGCATTTGGCAAAAACTAAAAACTAAATTAAACTTCATACCTCGAAAAGCACACCCACTTCTTGGTCTGGTGATGGAGCAAATGACTGATTGACATAAATGAACTGGAGAAAGAGCAGAAAGATACAGAATTCAGTACAGAAGAAAAGATTTCATGAGTCATTTTACTTTGCTTTGGTTCATAAATACACATTTTTATAAAAACATGACATACATTATATATTTATGTATATATTATATTTGTTATATTTATTGAAAAATTAAAATATTATAAGTTGTGTAAAAATTATTAAAAATATATGGGTCAAACACAAAAAGGTGCTTTTTATTCCATACATTAGAATGCGTCCTGTTTATTTTTATCATAAATTACTATTGCATACATACATACCATTTTTACCATGATTTATAGAAGACACCCACTAAAATGTCATTCAGTGTAACAATATTTTATATACCAAAAAAATACCTTGTGAGACATTTAGATCAAGAATCATTAGATGACATTAAAAGACTATCTTTTAATGACAGTGCAGCTCTCAAAATCTAATTGTAGTTTTAAATATTTAGCTATCCTTGCCACCATCCTTCAAACCAATACGTTTTACCCATTTGTCAGCAAAAATTGTTATATAATGAAATGTAGAATCTGATCCCATTTTCTTTTATATATTTTAATAAGTACAGGTCAGAATAAGTATCTTGTTTCATTTTTACATCAATATATTCATTGCGCTGAATGACAAAAGTTATTCGACACAAAATCTATTTGAAATATCAAAGTATAAACTTTACTTACATTTAATATGTTTTCTATGTATATAAAATCACCTTTTGTGAATTTAATTTGATGCAGACACCAAACCGGATGTCTCATCTTTTAACCATATTTATATATATTCATATGCACTGCTCTTTGACGTAATGAGGTGAATCACATACCAGTTGTTCACTAGGCTCCAGTTTGAGAAAGCGTGAGATAAACTGAGAGAGTGACTGTATTGTCCTCCCTCTTTCCACGGACCATTTTTTGGTCTTCATGATAGGCGTATCACCTACTGCTTTCAACAGCAAATCAACTGAAATATAAAATGAGAATAAAATCATGTACAACATATCTGGACACGGTGTGGACCATATTTATTAAAAGGATAATTCATCCAAATACAAACTTATGCCATCAGTTACTCACCCTCGTTCCAAACCTGAATGAGTTTCTTTCTTCCGTATTATACAAGTCACTGGCTACCGTCAACGGTTTGATTAACGACATTCTTTAAAATATCTCCTTTTTTGTTCACCAGAAAAAAGAAACTCACAAAGGTTTGAAACCTTTATTTCATTAATATTATATTATTCATAAGTTTAAAATTTGAAGTACACTACAAGTGCACATTCAGAACAATTAAATACACTTTTTCACAAGGGTCTGCTAAAGATGTAAAGGTATATGACTCTGTACATCAATAATAATGATATTTCACTACATAAATTAATATGGTACTACATGGTGCCTTAAGTTCCACAAAGGCGTTTATACCAACGCAAATAATTGGTAACTAGGTAATATCTTATTACCTATAGTTGAATAGGTTATAAGATATCACCCATAAGAATGGGCCCACTATAAAAATGGTTTAACGTTAGGCCATAACGTTAATCACCGTTTAGCATGAACTTTCTTTAAAACTATGAAAAACTACAACTCTTGCAATCCTTGTCAAAGTAAAAAAAAAGCACGTGGCTGCTTGACCAGCCATTGGCTGCCTGTAAACAAACGGCAACTTCATTGGCTGGCAGAGCAGTCAATCTTCGCGAAATGGCGGAAGTAGCTCGCTAATAAACTGCGCGAAACAAACAGTAGCAGCGTTTAGAAATTAATGTATAATCGTTGCTTCGGTCATGTATATAATTCTAAAACCATACTCTTTTTCTTCTCATCCGACGCCCCAGTGTGTTCAGTAGCAGTGTGTTGTATCGAAGGATCATCTTTTTGATTTTCTGTAGGAGATTCTGCGTTGTCTGACATCCTCCAACATACACACAACAGACAGCGACACCAGTCAGCAGACAGAGAAGAGGCGTGCTGCCACCGAGCTGACTTTTCAAAATAAAAGTCGCTGTTTGCGTTCTATTTTTAACAGACTACCATAAAACGAAAATAAGATAAACATATTAGAGATTAATTTATCGTTTTGTTTATTTTATTTTATTTTTTAAATAGCCTATATTAACGTTAATCCAATTTAGTTATAATTAAATGAGCTTGATTTTTCAAATTAAACGTCTCTGACTTAAATTCTATACATATGCATGTATATATCTTGAAAATATTAACATGCATACGCATTTATATACTTATATTTTATATTATATATAAAATATTTAATATAGAAACATAACATATTTTTCTTAAATATAGTCGAACGTGCATGTGTTTGTATTTATGTATACATAATATACACACACACACACACACATATATTATGTAAAGAAAAAACGTTTATTTTAGATGCGATTAATCGTAGTTAATGGTTTGACAGCACTAAAAATAGATGCATTTGTATTTATTATTTTTTATAGTTTTAGTGAGTTAAATTCGTTTTAATTTAGGACCAAACGATTTTAAAGATACACCACTGGGTGGCAACATTTTCATCAGAATGTTACATAAGATAAAACTTGTTCTGGAAAGGTTGTTGTGTGTTGGTCTGACAAGTGTTCAATAGATATGTATTCTGGTATTAAAGGGATCTACTGTGTTGTGTACACTTCAAATGTAAGTACACTGTTTACTTTGATACACTTCTTGGCTCCACAGTGTTTTATCCCTAACCATTCAAACACTTAAGTATTCCTTTTGAAATCTAGAGAATTTACAAGAGAGCAAATACGAATCCATGTTTTTTTTTTTTTTTGCCATTGTAAAGTAAAAAATATATAGATTTTATGTTAATTCTTGTAAATGGATTCTCTGATCCAGTAAACCACTCCTTGAGTATGCAGGGTATTATGTGTGATCTCACACACTGGCAATACTTCCAGGCATTCATCATTGTGTTAGTCACCCTAGTGATAGAGTATTTTAGTGTGACGTAAGCTGTGCTAAGAAAGAGGATGTGATGTGATGTGATTCATGGCTCAGCTGCAGCATCCTTGAATTCTCTTCCCAGGCAGGAAACCTTGGCCACCAAAGGAGAAAGACTGACATGTGTAGCCTTTAGTCTATAATTGATTTTAACTCCATGGATGACTGCATCATATTTGATACATTCATTTTTAAGGTCCATAAATAATGTTTTTTTTTAATGAAAAAAAAATCTGTTTTACACTACACAATCTCTTATATGTGCTTTATCTGATTTATAGTTTAAATTTGAGTATATTTTAGTATAGCGTGCGTGTGTGTGTGTGTGTGTGTGTGTGTGTGTGTGTGTGTGTGTGTGTGTGTGTGTGTGTGTGTGTGTGTGTGTGTGTGTGTGTGTGTGTGTGTGTGTGTGTGTGTGTGTGTGTGTGTGTGTGTGTGTGTGTGTGTGTGTGTGTGTGTGTGTGTGTGTGTGTGGTCAAATCATGTTAAATATATTATATTTAAATCTACAATAAAAAATCTAGAGCTTTGATCATAAGACAATAAGATTAAGTGGTGATACAAAGATAAAGAGTTACAACGGATATTTATAAGATGTTATATTTTCTTTATATTTCATCTAAATGTTCAATAAACTGTTTCATTTAAATAGTCTAAACAATATTTTGTTCCCTATTGTTTCACATGTTGTGCTTTAGAGGGTCACCTTTTAACTAAAATAAATCTTTAGCTTTTTCATCTTGGCCTTTGCACTTCTATTATAATAGTGATGGTGAAAGTGATAGGCTATAGGCTACATGAGAGATTCAAAAACAGAGTACAAACTGAGCTTCAATTAGAACAGGTTCTGCTTGGACAAGCTCTGCTTGAAATGTTGACGGACAGGATTCCAAAACGTGTTTCATTGTGTTTCATCTATGACCATGGCAATAAACTAAACTAATGTACAAATAGTCCTATCTAAAGCCCTATATGCGTTATAAAGCCCTGATTACTCCTGATTCTACATTTGAGTGAGGTTGGACCATATCCACACATTAATAAGACGAAAATCCGTGTGAAATAATTATGTTCTGACGGGAAAATAGACATAGGCTGCGTCAGTCACTGCTTTCATTCGCTATCACAGATGCAGCCTGCTCCCATGCAAAAATCACGTCACTTCCTTGCCCATCCCTAAAGGAAAAAAGAATATCGGAGAGAAGAGCGACGCCAGAGAAGTCGGTAAAAGAAGCAAAGCGAAAGATATTTACAGAAACATTTGGTTATAAGAAGAACAAATAGGCTCAACCTCACCGATAAACACACGGTGATCAAAGTAAGTTTAATTCCGTCCTTTTGAAGGAAACCGATTCGATAACTCAGTTGGGCGCTTAACTTTTGCAGTTACTCCCACTTTAGGAAACCTCCATTGCATTAAGCGAGACTATTTAATATCAAATTCATTTTTGCTTTATTACAGCTTCATTGGACAGGGGGACGCATTCCTGGACACAAGGCAGGTCTTCTGCTTAAAATTATCAGACCACTGGTAAGAGTTACTTGCCTGCTATTAAACTATTTCGTTATCATTTAAAGTGCATTACATGTACATAAAAGTTGTTTTATCGTATTCATCAGCTGAACTAGCCTCAGAATGTTTGATTTTATGCACTTGGGTCAATAGATCTGTTAAAGGCGTCTGGAACTGATTCTCTTTCCAGCTGTTGCAGTTGTTTATGAATAGTTCAGGTCAAATAAATGGCGCTATTACAGATTTCTTCGTATAAATACGATTCTCAAATGATCCTAAAATAGATTTTGAACAACAATAAAAAGTGAAACGAGCCAACTGTAAAACGTTTTGTCGAAACAACATTAAAGTAGCCCCCTATAAGAACTATCCTGAGCTTCAAAAGAATTCCCTAGGCTTCAGAAAACAGTCACATTTCTGTCTATTCATAAATCTAAATAGTAATTATTTAAACAAATTACGTGTTAGAAAGAAGTAACCGTGGGCACGTTCATAATGTTTCTCTGAGACTGTGTCTCGACCTCGCGAGAAAGCTCACGGGAAGAGTGCATTTAAGCACGCGCTTCACATACAAGTCCAAGCTTGGCTTTGGCGTCTGTCAGCTCCTCTTTTCACAGCCTTTACGCAATCAGTTTTCTTTTACGACTTAACGATTTCATACCTGACTGTGAATAAAATATGAAAATGTACCGCTAATTATAATCACGTGTCTATTATCACATAGCTCACCTTAAAATTGAGTCCCAATGAATAAAACTTGGATAAGGGAAAATATAAAAAATGAATAAAATAAAATAAACATTAAATACAGGCCTAATCAAATGTGAAGACTTCTTATATTATATTATTTAGAATATAGGAGATTTAGGAATGTAACTAAAATCAATCTAATTTTATTTGTATAATATAATACATTTAGAAACTATTTTTTACTTACAAGGACAAAACAAAACAAAAAACAAGCAATATTGAACAATAATTAACAAATGATAATATAATACAGCATTATATAATGGTTAATTATAAACCATTTTACTGCACTTTAAATGTTTATTCCACCTTTTCTTTCATCTGACTTTGCAATTCCATTCCTCAGTTGCTACCATGCCTATCCACAAATCATCTTCTCGAACCCCACGTCTGGACCTAACCATGATCTCTGCTCCACTGGGTGATTTCCGTCACACCATGCACATTGGTCGAGGTGGAGACGCTTTTGGTGACACCTCCTTCCTGTCCAGCCATGGTCCTAATCCCTCGTCTGAGCAACCAGTCATGGAAGCCTCTGTAGACACCACAGACAATAAGATGAACCATAACAATGAAATTGAATACGCAGAAGATACCGGTCCAAATGAGCTCCGGCACTCCGATTCAGTTTCATCCTTTGACCTCGACTTTGACTTAGGGCCTTCAATTTTAGGAGATGTCCTGGGAGTGATGGACGGACTGACGATGGGTTCTCACAAAGACAACGAAGACGTGTTGTGTTCCAGCAGGAGCTCGAGAGATGTGATGATGGCACCAAGAGATGCTGCCAATGAGTTGAGCGAGAGGATGAGGATGGAGGTCAGCCATCGAGATGAGCAGCTGAATGAGGTGAATGGCGTGAAATCAAAAGGGCTCAGGCCCAAAGTGCGATTCTGCGACAAACGTGAAGAGATCATCGGTCGACAGGAAGTAAACGAAGAGCTAGATGTGGAAGTTGAAGAAGAAATGGGCTTGAGACCAAATAAAGCGATGCAAGAGATTAGTGGGGGAACGGCTTACGATAAAGACCCAAGACAAGCAGAGGTAGTTAATCAAAGGGAGGACAACTCTCCAAGCCTCTCTTCCTCAGTGAGCTCAGAATATGAGGGAGTCTCACCGCTGGACCGGAGGAGAGAAGACCAACATCTTTCAGAAACAGATTCAGAGGAGGAAGGTGCCAACGGACAACAAGGATACACTTTTGAGGACGAATTTGATGATGAGATTGGCCTATAAGAGGACAACTTGAGCGATTTGAGGACCAAAAATAAGTCATTGGTATATAGATCATGACATATGAACAGAATTATTCTTATTAAAAAATGAAAATATCTTCTTGAGGCAATAACTGGACAATTTGGAACTTTCCTTTCCAAGTTTACAATGGTGTTTGCTCATTTTGCAACTATTTTATCAAAGTACGACAATGTTGCGGTTTAGTTTTTTATTGGATTTTATAACTACAAATTTTGAAGGTCTCCAATGGACAGTGTGATATCTTACAAAGAATAGCCTATGAACAAACCTATTCATATATTTCCCATCGCAGTCAATGTTCAGTTTTTCTGTTCATAACTCCGTTATAGGGCACTTTACCTTCTTCGGTTAACTGGAAACAGCTTTAATCTCAATGGAGAGCGAATACCTGCAGTTCAAACAGAACAGAACACAAAGGTGATGCTTAGAATGACAGCTGACATTTTAAAGCCAAATACAACATACAAAGTTATAAATCATAGTTTATATTGTGATTATCTATAGTGCCTTATTACAATGTTTTCCATCTTTGTCTTGCTTAGTTTCACTGAAAAGCCAATGATGAAGCTTTTCTTTTTGTGGAAAGATGCAAGGTTGCTGAACGCATTCACAAATGCTGGAATTTTCATTACATATGCATAGATATCTTAAAATGCAAAAAGCAATCAGATTGTGTATTGTTTTTTGGAGATGTACTTATTTAAGAAGAGTAAAAATGAATGTGTACACACTACAAAATAGTCTTAAAGCTAAACAGCTGCAAACTGCACAGCTTTTAAACTGTGAATGTAAAGATTCTGGTTGATTATTTGACTGTAGCTCTCGACTAGATTCATAAAGAGAAGCAGGAAAAGCTTTAATAGGTTGGGTTCATTTTTAAAAGCAGATACTTTTGTCTTGCTTTCACAGTTGTTTGATTTTAATGCTAAAGAATATATAACAGACAATCAGTGATTATTTTACACTCAAAACCACTCTGCCAATTTAAATAATGCAGATTAGGCTAGACCAAAATGTGTAATTAAAGTTTTATTCAACGTTTTTGTGGCATTTTACATTCTTTGAATGTGCTGAAGGGAGGCAAATGCTTTTCTGTAATCATGCTATTTTTATTGATATATTTTTTTATTTTAAAATAAAGCAAATAAATGAATACTATCTTTAACTCTCTCCCATTTTATTTTAATTGCATCACTGTGAGATTATATACTTTTAAGATAGCTTCAGGAAGGTTGGATGAAATGATAAATAAATAAAAATGGGATAGTTCAGTTCAAGACCTTTCAAAATAATCCCAAATGCTATACGTTAGGGAATTTCTGTATATGCTGTTGACCATCTACAAATGCCACATACATGACCACAAGTCCAGTTATTTGTTTTACAGAACCAGCTAAAGATCAAAGTTAACAAGGTAACAGCTGCTGGAAGTGGAGTTTGAGTATTTACAAAAATGTCTCAAAAATTTGCCGAAAAACAAGTCCTTTCTTCATACTTACAGTGGAGGGCATCCTTCCATATTAAAACTATTTCCTCTTTCCAGCAAGGGTCACTCAACTCATCTCAGTCTTGAAGGAAAATTCAGAGCACTCATTGGATGCATAAAACCCAAATTATAAAATGTTCTTTTTTGAATATAAAATTATTTGATCTATCTTTTGCATATAATCTAGGTTTAGCAAATTTTCTTTAGCACAATTTAAAATGAACTGAAAACAGTTTGTGCAAGGCAAAATGTAGAAGGAATTGAGTTGTCAATCGTTTTCCATGAATTAATGGACAAAAAAAAACTGTTCTGTTCATTATAATACGGTTGAAGGCTACTATGGTTTTGAACTATAAAACCAGCAGTCTGCCTTAATTAAAACCCACAGTCTGCCTTTAGTAGCTTTAGACTGTAAAACTAAAATATCTTTCTCTGTTTTGTCCATTAGGTTAAGAGAAAAGAGAACTTTATTTATTTGTTTTACAGACCGGATGTCCAAGGAAAAGTAAAACATTCGGTAAATATGCTGGTGTTATAACTAATGAATAAAGTTTATACACAAACAACAGACTTGAGGATGATTCAGAATGGAGTTTTAACGAGTACAAATGTCAATTTATCACACAATTAAATTTTCTGCCTCAAGAAGTTGAAAAATTGGTTCCAGAAGGGGTAGAAAAATACAGAAATGAGTCAAGCATACCTGGATGTTCCATTCATCCATCTATGTACATTTAAAATTATGCATATGCACATTCTGCCTGAAGCTGTCCACTCTCTCTCGGTCTCTCCTCTTGTCAACTCACCCACACACACACAAAGTTAAACAGAAATAGTTCTGAAGATATTGAATCCCGACAGCGCGGTGGAAATGAGAACTCCAGGAATCTGTGGGTGCCAGTGGAGCTCCTTCACTTCCTTCTGGCCCTGGTGAAGGAACAGTAGCTGTGGTGGTAGTTGTTTTAAGCCATCTGCCTGTTCTCCCACATCACATGACTCCACTGACAGATCCCATTGGCTGACAACATCATCAGCTCCAGAGGCGGCAAAAACACTGGAGTCAATAGGGTTCCACTCCACTGACGTCACAGGAGCACTGTGCTGCTTAAAACTGGCCACTGGATGTCCAGACTGAAAAAAATTTATAACATGAATGTGATCAGTTAATGAAGTTAATCACTTAAGTTAATAAACCCAAAATAATTACATACAGAGATATACACAAACAATTTGGGGTCAGATTTAGAGAGAGAGAGATCGATGGAAAGTAAGTTTATTTAAACATCCTAGAAAAATATAGCTGACAAACAGGCACAAAATAAATATGACCTGAAATGCTTCTGTCTCTTCATGTGATTCCAGACTGACTTGTTTCATTTAATGATTTAGTTGGAAAAGCTTTAGCTGAAAAATAAAACATTAATATTAGTTTCCTCTTGCTGGCCTACCTGGAACTGCCTTAAATCCCAGACTTTCAGAAGGCCATCATCTCCTCCAGACAAAATAAATGGTTCAGTCCGGTTCCAGCTGATAACATTGATGTCTGAAGAATGAGCCTCATTGGCTGAGAGCATGGAATTAGGTGGTGCCCTTATGTCCCAAATGCGAATGGACTGATCCACTGAGCATGAGGCAAAAACCTGGAGATGAGAGAGAAGCAGTAATTTAACCATTACATCCACTTTTATTATCAAATATGTTTATATAATAATTATATTTTGACCGACATACTGTGGCTTCAGTAGTTGACCACTGAAGATCCTCAACAGACTTGCTGTGTGAGCTGAAAGGCCGTTGGTCAACCTTCCAAGTCCCGCCCTCCTGTGGCTCCCAGACGTGAATGTTCTTCTTGCAGTCGCCGCTTACCAGGCGTCCTGAGGCAAGTAAACATGAAATGACTCAAGTCTTAGCTAGTAGTCACATTAATCTATCTGTTTGTATGGAGGGAAGACCCTGTTTTCTCCATTACATCCAACTTGTTTTTTTAACATAAGAATGGATGTGGCCATTTGTGTCGCTTGTAGTTATTTTAGCTGTACAAAAACAGTCTGCATGTTGCTTGATACTGCACACCGTTATTTGTCATATTTTAATTTGTCATAATCATGAACATATTTGTTTGTAACGCAAATAGTTCTATAGCTTACTGCACTTTGCTGTTCTTCTACTATTACGGCAAAAGATTAAAGGGATAGTTCAGCCAAAAATGAAAATTCTGTCATCATTTATTCACCCTCAAGTTTTTCCAAACCTGTATGTCTTTGTTCTGCTAAAAACAAAGGAAGATATTCTGAAGAATGTGGGAAACGGAGCAGTTCTGGGGCACCATTGACTTCCATAGTATTTTTTTTTTTGCCTGGTTACAAACTTTTTTCAAAATATCCTCCTTTGTGTTCGGCAGAAAGAAATTCTTACAGGTTTGGAACTACTTGAGGTGAGTAAATGACAGAATTTTCATTTTTGGGTGAACTATCCCTTTAAGAACTTTCACACATTCACAGAAACTAGCTTACTTTCGCTTTGAACAATAAGGTGGATATACTATTACATCCAAATTACACACCTGGTACCTTGGGTGACCAATCAATGGCAAATCCTTCTGACATGTGACCAGAAAAACTGAAAAGCGGCGTGGCTTCTCTCTGCTGCTTGATGAACGCCGACATCGCTGCCGAACTGTGCACCGCCTCAAGCTGAATTCGGAGGTCAAAAATCTCCACCTGACCTTTCTCTGACCAGAGCGCAGCAAATGTCTGTCCCCCTTGCTGGGTCACCTATTTAAAGTAAAACGATCATGACTTTAGATGAGTGAGAAAATTATACTGGTTGGACTGGAAAAGCTGTAACACTAATTATTATTTTTTTGTATGCATTTAGCAGACGCTTTTACTGTACATTCAGGTTATACATTTATTGTCAGTATGTGTGTTCCCTGGGAATTGAACCCACAAACTTAGCGCAGCTAATGCAATGCTCTGCCACTGAGCCACAGGAACACTTGTGTAATTCTCCAGAATTACAAAAACATAAAGAAGAGTAAATATGAAAGTAACTAGGCTTACTCGGACTCTGTTGATCCCACCATAATGTGGCATCATGGCCAGCTCCAACTGTGGTTTCTTGTCCTCGTCCTCCTCATCTTCATCACTTTCTTCGTCACTGTTTTCATTTTCATTTTTATCTTTGTCAGTTTCATGAAGATTGTGCATGCGCATGACAATAAGCCTGGATAGAGATGAAAATGTCAACCTCTTTGGAAACCAAGCATAATAAAATATTAGGTGTTTGTTGCAGAATAATAAAAGTAGCAAGCTCTGACAGCATTCATGTCAATTTACCTGTTGCTTAAGGCAGTGTCCGCCTGTGTACCAGCACACAGAATCATAGAGAGAGGAAACTGCTCCCGCCCTTCTCCTTCACCATCACGCACCACATCAAAACTCAGACATGGGGCACCTGCAGGGAAAAGAGAAGTTTGCTTATTATAAATCTATTTCAGAAGATAGCAGGTATCGGAACAGAAACAGCTGGCTATTGACATACACGTTTTCTGTTATGATTAAAATTAAGACATTTCATGACATTTTCCTGTTAAAAATATATCCTGGCCATCGGCGCCGATAGCCTTGTTGGCAGCACCGACATACAGTGCCGCTGCGCTATGGGTGTCCCGAGTTGAATACCACCTCAAGGACCTTTCCCGATCACACACCCCTTTCTTTCTCTCACTTCTGACCTGTCCTGTCATAATAAAGGCAAAAATGACAAAAACAAACCTTTAAAGAAAAAAAACATCCTAGCCATATTTCACTAATTTAAAGGTTATATGATGCAATTTCAAGTTTTACTTTCTCTTTGGAGTGTTACAAGCTGTTTGTGTATGGATAAGATCCCTGACAATTATGTGAAAAACAAACGATTAATTCACGAATTGGAATGATCCAAATGCAGCTGTTCTCGATTTGACAACTCAGCGATTCAAATGAACCGTTTAGAGCGAGTCTCCAGAGAACTGAACTCACAAGAAAGAACTGGGAGATCTTGTGAGCGCACACATGACTGATGCTGCAAAAAGTATGTTAAGAATGTCGAATTTTAGGATTAATTATTGTAACTGAAAATCATATTTAGCTCAAAACTGTCAGTTGTTTTTAGAAATAAAGTCCAAGTTTTTTATTCAACCACCTAGACAGATTACATCTGAGGGGAAAAAGTATGTGGTGTTCAGAACATGGTAACTACAGCAATTATCAAAGTGGGAAGTGATGCCTTTAAAAAAAAAAAAGTTTTACTTTTACTGGAGTAATATTTTATAATATGTAACTGTACTTTTACTCAAGTACTTGATTTGTGTACTTTATTCACCACTGCTGAAATGGGTGTGTCAGACAAAGGAGACATGCAAAATGTGCAGTGTTGGGGAGGCTCTAGGAACGTGTTTGCAAACCCTTGCTGTAACCTATCCTGACATTTTAATTTCAGTAATAATACACACATGAAATACATTTTGGGTGACATATCCAAACCTTTCTTAACAAATATGCATAAAAAGTTGTCAGTACCATGGTATCGCATGGTATTTTGATATGCTGCATGCTCATAGATACAGTACTGGCATAATGTTGGATGTTCGATATTTGTATATTTATGGACCGTCTCTAAAGTTACACGCGATACTGGTATGCATTTTTCTAACTTCAATAGCATTTGAACAGAATGGCTTACAGTCATAACACAAACTGTAAACTGTTCATCTAGGTGTCAACTATAATGCACACCTTTGACATTTTTTATATTTATTAAAATAAACTTTAAATCATTTGATAAAAATTTCAATTTTTCTCTACCGAATGGGCTCAAACCCAAATTTAAAGCTCAATAGCAGTTGAGGAGAATGGATTACAGTCATAACACCAACTGTAAACTGTTCATCTAGGTGTAAATTAATGCACACCATTTCCATTTTAGATATTTATTAAAATTAAGGTCTCGGTTACGAATGTAACTCTCGTTCCCTAATGGAGGGAACGGAGACGTCATGTTGTGACGACATTATGGGTGTTCACTTGGGAGCCCCAATCATCTCACCCAGGCCTGGGGCAGTACTCCATCTGGAATTGGTCTCTTAGGCAAGTCCTACCAGAGAGTAGGGATGGAACAACTCCCAGCAGATACTGACAGAACAGTCTGTCAAAGGGAAGACACGGGTTTACTAAGAGGGAAAACCTTACCATGGACAAATACTCATATGGGATTGCCTGAAGGGAATCAAGCCATATGGACCCATGGTGGAAACACTTCGAGTGGAGTGAGCCCTCACCCCCAGGGTGCACGGCTTGCCTTGGGATTGGTACACCAAGGCGATGGCATCCACTATCTAGTGGGCCAACCTCTGCTCAGTGAGCCTTCCCTTTCTGCTGACCTCTGAAGCAGACAAAGAGCTGCTCAGAGCTTCTGAAGCTCCGGATGCGGTTCACGTATATGCACAGTGCTCTTACGGGACACAGCAATGCCAAGGCTGGATCTACCTCCTCCGGGGGCAATGCTTGCAGGTTCACCAGCTGATTGCATAAAGGCGTGGTGGGAACCCCGAGCACATATCCAGGCCGGGGTCTCAGGACAATGTAATGGCGCTTTTCCACTGCGTGGTACGACTCGGTTCGGCACGGCTCGTTATGGCACGGCACGGGTCGGTTTGCGTTTCCACCGCAGTTTAGTGCCGCTTTAGAGTGGGCGGGATTATTTACATGTCGTTATAGTTGCGCCGCCTCTACTGCCGTGAGATCGTCGTAAACGCACCACAAACACACACAACAAAGGAGCATATCGATGGAATTGTGTTTTCATTCTATGCATGTGGATGTTTTTAACAGCAATGGAGAGGTCTATGAGAATGCTTGGGATTTACCCCCAGCAGCAGAGACTGTGGCAGTGCCACGGGCCGTAGTGGAGGAGGGCAGGGATGTTCGTGCAGGTGAGCTGCGTTACTTGATTAGTTACCTATTCATGTAGAATGTTCTGTAAAGTGAATTATCAGTAAACTTTTGAATATTTCAAAATGTACAATGTATCCCTTGTTTTTATTATTTATGTGTTGGTTCGTATCATCATGGCATTATTCATTTGTCTTTTTTCAAGAGGTTCATTATGGGCTCATACAATAATACATATTTAATATAGTCTGGAGGTACACTTATTCGATCAGATTGTTTTTAATTGAAGCAAAACACAGATACAAAAGGTAAAAATATAAACAGAAAACATACTCTAAAAATATACAAAGTGCAAAAAGTATATACACACATAAGGCTTTTTCATTCCGCGTCGCCCCATCAAGCTCTCGCTGGATCTGCTCCTTGACTATCAACGAGAGGAACGTCTGTACTTCCTCAACAGACGACGAAACATTTTTTTGGTTGATACAAAAAGGAGCGTTTGTTCAAACAAAAGATGCGGCCGATCCGTCGCTGGCTGTGCTGATTCAAATCTAGCAGGTATATATTGGGTCTCGTGTCGCAAGTTCAGTGACGCAGTAATGACGATTTTCTCCGGCCAATCAGTGATCAGTAGAGTTTACACGTCACGTTTTGGTAACGGTACGGATCGCTTGGAACCTCGGCCGAGGTGGTACTAAAAAAGTACCAGGTACCGTACCCAGTGGAAAACCCCGCAAAAGTGAACCATACACCATGCAGTGAAAAAGTGCCATAAGTAGGCCGGCCCGAACACAAGGCACTCTTCGCTCACCGAAAATGCTTGGAGGTCCCCGACCTTCTTGATGGAAGTGAGCGCGGTCAGGAGCGCGGTCTTTGCAGACAGGAACTTAAGCTCCACTGAATCCAGCAGCTCAAAGGGACCCCTCTGAAGTCCAGCCAGTACAACAGAGAGATCCGAGGAGGGCACCAGGGGTGGCCTGGGAGGATTTCACTTTCTGGCACGCCTCAGGAACCTAACAATCAGGTCATCACTTACCTTGGACCCGGCTATCCACTGCAATACTTAATATTATACTTAATAACGTATACTTGCGTAGAGCCCGAGGCCAGCTGTGTGCCAGCGTGTCTGTGACGAGGGGGGCCTCAGTCAGGGAGTAATACAGCTGGCAGTGGGAGGACTCGTGGGAAGCAAACAGGTCCACCTGAGCTTCCCTGAATCGACTCCAGATCAGCCGGATTGTCTCGGGATGGAGTCGCCATTCTCCAGGGAACGTGAGCTGTCGTTTGAGCTCCCCTGGAATGTGGATGGCACGCAGCGATTTGAGCCGCGTCTGACTCCAGAGGATAAGATGGCAGGCAAGTTGTGACATTTGGCGTGATTGTGGACCTCCCTGCCGGTTGATGTACGAGACAGCCGCAGTGTTGTCCGTGCGGACCACCACCAGCAGGGGCCAGAACTGCTGCAAGGCCAGGTGCACTGCAAACAGCTCAAGCCAGTTGATGTGCCAAAGCAGTCGAGACTCTGTCAAATGCTATTGAGCTTCAACTTATTGCATATTATATATCATTTACAGTAGATTTTAATAAATATAAAAATGTAAAAGTTGTGGATTATAAATTACACCTAGATTAACAGTTTACAGTTGTTTTTATGACCAAGTCATTCTCCTCAAATGCTATTGAGCTTTAAATTATGACATTTTGCATTTGAGCCCATTCGGTAGTGGATAAAAATTATTTACAGTAGATTTTAATAAACATAAAAATGTAAAAGGTGTGCATTACAGGTGGAACCTAGATGAACAGTTTACAGTTGTTTTTACACTAAGTCTCTGATCAAATGCTATTGAGCTTTAAATTATGACATTTTGCATAGGAGTAGATTTTAATAAATATCATTACAATGTAAAGGTGCATTTGAGCCCATTCGATTATGAAAAATAGCTATTTTTACATATGATTTACAGTAGATTTGAATAAACATAAAAAAATATAAAAGGTGTGCATTATAGTTGACACCTAGATGAACAGTTTAACTTACAGTTGTTTTTATGAATGCAAGTCATTCTGCTCACATGCTATTGAAGTTAAATGTATACCAATATCACATGTAACTTTAGAGTCGGTTCACACATATGCGAATATCGAACGTCCAATGTCAAGCCAACTTTATGCCAGTCATCAACTGTACACTTACTTGTATACAGATACAAACACCACGATTATACTAACATTACACATATCTCAAAAACATGTAATGACATGGTACTTTATTTTGTTGGTCGACCCATGCTACCCTTGCAAACATAAGCAAACCACAACTAAGCGTATATCGACCGTGCATGTTTATGTTTAGTGATCGGGCATGATGTTGAGCACACTGACCGGTCTGGCACTCGTGATAAATGCGGTAAGCGGAGCGGTCCATCTCCAGCTCTTCTCCCGGCTGGAGCGGCTGCAGACCGGGGACATAGACTTTCTCCTCTTCATCCCCGTTCTGTCCTTCTCCCTCCATGTCACCCCCGTCGCTTCCACTTGCCTCCATGTCCTCAAACTCATCGTCCTCCAGAGGCAACGTGTCTTCACCGGCCGCGGACATTTTGAGAGAACGGAGCATTTCCGCTCCAGGTCACGTGGTTTAAAGCGCACGCTGAGCCCTGTACAGAGTTGGACAGCACTCAAAAGGTTTGCAGCTGGTTTAGCTTACCAGTCTGACCAATTAAAAACTAGCCAAACCCCCTCAAAAACGAGACAAATGGACCAGCAAACCAGTTTAGGCTGGTTTATGGTTTCTCAACAGGGTTGACCTGTGCTAGTTTGCATGTGGTTTGGCTCAATTGTGCTAATCCAAACAAACCCATTTCTGACATTTAACAGCTAGGGTAAAATCCTACATTATTATGAAAAATATCCATCAACAATATGACATGACATACGGCCAAGTACACACATCCGGAGCAGTGGGCAGCCATTTTTGCTGCGGCGCCTGGGGAGCAGTTGGGGGTTCGGTGCCTTGCTCAGGGGCACCTCGCCGTGGTATTGAAGGGGGAGCGAGCGCTGGTTATTCACTCCCCCACCTACAATCCCTGCCGGTGTCCTGACATTTTATCCTACCCATCAGATTTTCCTACCTCGGCTTACTGCGCATGCGCGCATCAATATTGCATCCCTTTTCTCATGCTGAACAACGATATTTAATGTATCTGCATTACTGTAAAAGCAGGTTTATAGTTGGGGTAGGTGTAGACGTTAATAAAACACAATCTAATAGGTAGAAAAATATTTATTGTTGGTTTCCTGTATTAGCTGTATCCCTTATATCCACAACCTTGAATATAACACGTAATTACTGTAAGTGCATTATTGTTAGGGTAGGTTTAGGGTTGTGGTAGCTATACACATTAATAAAACATAATTTAACAGGAAGGATTTTTCGTTGTCAAATTGTACTACCCACTGTTTTAATGGGAGGTAGCAAAATCTGACAGGGTAGGACAAATCGACAGAACACCGGCCCGAGACTCAAACTCACAACCTTTGGAATACGAGTCAGACTCTCTAACCATTGGGCTACGACTAATTGTGTTTTTGAGATGTGCCAGCCACCAGCTGTTGGCTATATTGTGGTAGAGCAGCAAAATTGTGTGAACAAAAGGTCTCTGTGGTGGATTGTTGTTTGTGCCATCTTCGGCAAGTCTCTCCATCCAGCTGGATACTAGAGAGAGTCCTCATCCACACACTCTAACAAACAAACGAGTGTAATCAATTCATGCAAACACTGAATTAATTTCATGATTTTATTTATATATAAAAATCTACACTTAATATTAGACAACACATGTATAGCAAAAACAGACAGATTGTTAAATTCATTTGAGTAAAACATTGCTTGTAGTAACCTTCTCTAAGGCAAGACAACAACACTTGTAAACATGAGTTATGTAACCTTTGCAAATGTCTTTTCAGAAAGTAGCTTGGTTTAGCTGGTTCCTATATGCTACAGTATTATTTAATATGGCTTGGATTTACTATAGTACATGAGTGTAGTTTTTTCCTCTTGAACACCGAGCGATAAGCGGAGACTTTTGGCTTCATGTATTCTTTACTTTTTCACTACATTCAATGTTAAAACATTCAGTCGACAGGTTTAACCTGTATTATCATGGATGACACATAATTCACTGTATAAAATGACAGAAAACTGGATAAGAGATAGAAACAATCAGTGCAAAGACATGATGCAGGAAAAAAAACACCATACATGTACTGTACACAAAAGAGAACGCCATATTGGCCATGTGTCGGTTTCCAAAACATCCCTTTTCTCCAACATGCATCTAGAAATCATGAGCCATACAAATGCGAATCAGTAAAACAACAGTAAATTTCAGTAGCTGTCCTTTCAAAGCGAAGCCTCCTTTTGGCCAAGTTTTGTGGCATATTTAAAACAGATTTCTCAACTTTCACCAGATCAGACTTGATGTTATCCATAGAAAAGAAAAAGTCCAGTGAGAGAAACCTGGGAAAGTGACTCACTATAGCCGTTGGTCGGACCCTGGTCGAACTGCCTTTTACCTGTCTCTCCTTCTATCACAGGCTGCTGCTCATCCACAGGTTCATGGCTCTCCACATTCTCTTCCTCTGATGGCAAATTTTCTTGATCCTTTTCACTTGGTGTGGGGAAGATGCAGTGAAGCTCTTTAAAAGCACAGTCCAGATTGAGCCATCGTGTGAAGAGGGATGAAGTGAAGGAGAGAAGACCTTCAGGTGATGACTGAACAGATGGAAAAGCAGAGATATCTGGTCGATCTGGAATTTTCTGTTTACAAAAAGATAGAAAAAACACTAACCACAAGTGATCTATAATCTATCAAACCTACAAATCAAGACTGAAAGACACGTTGATACAACATCTGGAAAGAAGTATGGTGTGTATAAAACAGATATTTTATACACTCTTAGAAAAAAAGATACAAAAGCTGTCTCTGGGGTTGTATTTTTTCAAAAGGAACAAATATGTACACTTTAGGTACTGATATGTATCTTTAAGTGTACTTTGAAAGGCTACCACCAACAAAGCTTTTTTCTGAGTGTATAACATTATACCTCTGCTATGTTGTCCAGTGTGAGAATCAGCTCGCCGATGAACCTGTATTTGAGGTGAACTCTACTGAGATGCTGGAGGAGCTGAATCCAGGAATTAGACAGGAACGCAGCAGCACTGAACACACAGCACTAAACACACACACACAAACACACACACAGAGAGAGAAAGGGGGACAGTTGTAGTTCTAAGTTTAGGTACTAGGAGCAAAATTAGCTGCTAAACATTTTATATTCAGTGACAAATAAGGATGGCTGAGATTATCAAACAGAAGAAAATCTAGGTTAATTACATGTTCAATTATATGTAATTACAAGCACTTAGAAATGTAATCTACTTATTCTTGTTGCTTTTATCTGGGAAAAATGTTTGTGCCATATTTAACATATCATGACTGAAAATGGTTAAAAATGTTATTTGGTGTAACAATCCGTTCCATAGAATAGTTAAACACTTGCTTTGCACCATGAATTAAAAAGAGTGTATATAATAAAAGCATTACTGTCAAACAGTTTGTCAAACATTAGAGCCATGATTATCAAGCTTTCTTACGGTTAAATATGTTGTATCAAAAAAAATTACCTAAAGGGGTCCAAAATCTGTATGTTGGTTACAGGCTGACTTTTATTTTGCAGACAAATGCTCTTCCAATATTACAAACAATATAAAACTCGCTGTTATTTTTAAAGAAAAGATAATTCAATGATACTTTTTTCAAAATGTATTTTCCAATAATTGTATTTATTTATTTATCGACTTGACTTCTTATAGGCCCCATAAAATATCAAAATCCCATTTAATCCAGAAACCCAAAACACCTTCATTAAGTAGGCCTAGGCTATAAGTATGTTTGAATAACTTGATTGAATCAGAACAAACCACTGACTGACCCGTTGAACTCATTCTTACCGGCTCGTTGCACAGCGCGCTGTCGTTGAAATAGTGAGACACGACGTAGTTCTTTGGAAACACTTGTGACTGCAATAGATATACATTACAATGTCAAAATGTAAAGCCTTTAATAAAGACGAACGGGCTTCTCACACGTTACCAAAACCGCAAATCAACAATAATAAGGTCAGTACAAAAATGACACGGGGCAGATAAATGCGATCGCCAACTTTTCAGAAAACAAAGAGTTCTTAAACATCGAAACTCACGAATCCGGACGTTTTTTCGATGTGTATAGAGTCTTGAAGATTTCTGACCGTCGTCTTCATAAAATCATCGCACCCACTTCCTTGAACAGTCAATATTGATAGAAGTAACAGCACTGAAAGGCAAAGGTAAACAATGTGGGTTAAGAGCATTAAAAGGCCTAACATTGTCAAAACACCCGCACGTTTTGTTCTCTTAATGTCGCAAACCGTAAATGTCTGATACAATCATTTAATACGCGCATCTATTGATTGACCTTCGTCAGTGCTGCACGCGTATCGCGTTACCTGTTGGTGACATGCTTCTAGCGGCCAACGTGGGCCATATTCCCCATGTTCTTCTTAACCAAATCGTTTTGCACGACAGATTGCTGCAGAAAGGTTATGGAAGAATCTCGGTCTCAGTGGGTCTCCCAGCTGTCTTCTCCATACTGACCCTCTGGCTCAATCCCAGTCTGGCACTTGGAAATTCCCAATCTTTCATGTGAGATTTTAGTTTCCTGTTTCTTTTGCTCTTACTTTCCTTCTTTCTTTTCAGTCAGTTTGTTTTGAAGCTTTAATGTCCAGCTTGCATGCATGTGAGCAAGACATTTGATCTGTTGTAGGCTTCTTCTGAAGAGGTGTGGAGGCAGTTTGCTCACTGAAAGTGAAAGTCCTGGTTCAATCTCTCTCCCGCTCTCTTTAAAGCTCCACACCCCTTTACCTCATTAAACAGCATGCACTCCCCCCTCTTCTCCTCTCTTTATCAGTACTCAATGCACGGCCTTTCCCGGGCTTAGTCTCTTAGTCATGCACTCCGGCAGTCTGTTTTTCATTTCCCTCCTCCCCAGTCTCCATGACTGTTGCTCCCTCAATCCCATAGTTTACCAGCTGAATGATGACTAAGCATGTGAGGTTTCATGACTGTAGTAAAAGGAATTTATATTTCATCAGCCACATGTTTATGTAATTCACACTATTCCAGATAAGTCATTGTCAAGGATGTGATGCTTATAAAATGAGGAGAGGATTCAACCATGCTGTCATTTAGATAGACATAGCAGTCAGTTTGTGGTAGTTGGTTCAAATAGTCACATGAGAGACTGCATCAAAGATACATTGTTCTTAGTGCTAATTTAATCCAAACTAATTTGGAGTAGCAATATGATTAATTAAAATGGTAAAGTGTAATAAGCACACAAACCATCATACATGTTTCAGCACAAATGCAAAATAGAGAACTTTTATGCCAACGCAAAGCTTTATGTGCCATCAGGAATACATTTATTATTATCTGTAGGAGTAAAAGTTATTCTGGCAATGAATTGCCATCAATCAACCGGTGTAGACAAGAAGGAATATCTTGCAGTCCTCAGGTTAACATTAATTGTTCTGCAATCTGTACACGTTCACACCCACTCACCACATTTCACTACATTTTTATTTTACCTGCATTGATGACTTGTCATACATTTTAAAAAAAAAGTTGATATGCATGATATAGTCCAAAAATGATAGGTCTCATGATATCTACATTTAAATAGGAGGAATTGCCCTGGAATAACCTGATCTTTTCAGTACCACCTTAAAACACTTCCTTACGTAAGAGCTGCTTAGGGTGGACTTGCTTGTTTGCACAGTCTTTATTGCATGACTCAAGTCTTGTAGTACATTGAAACACGCTGTAAAAACTATAATGGGTTTAAAAGGATTTCTACATGATCCAGAAACTCTCTCATGGCAACAATTACAGGAATAATTCACTAAGAAATGTCAAACAAAACTATTTCTACCCTACCAGAGGATTCTGATCAGTCGCTGTTATAACCACATTGCTGTAATAAATTGCAGTACTTATTAATAAATAAATAAAAATGAACACTTTGGTTTACAAGCAGCACATAGACTTTATTTAGCATGTATCAGATTAAAGTAAAAGCCATTTATTTAAAATAAGTTATCAAATAAAATAAATAAAATGGTCATAAAATACAAAATCTCTCTCAGACAAGTCAGATGGAAAGAAATCAATGATGCATTTCAATAGGCAAGCCTCAAACAGTATCATATTAACTGACACCACCTAGTTCCCATGAACTCAGTGGACCATGTGCTCTATTAGACACATACTGAAAAAGATAGAAAATGGACATGTCTATGCATGACGGTAAAACAACATTCCTTTTAAATGCACATGTGTAAGTAAAAGTTTAGTGGCTCCAATCACAATGATAACTTCTGCTTTCTCTCTGTACCATGCAGAAAAACACATTCTCATGCCTGGCCCTCTTTTCCCGTAATTGACACACAGACACGCACCCACACATTCCTTTCATCTAACTCTAGCAATGAGTCCATTGTCCCCTTTCTCTCTCTCACTGGCTCAGAGTTCTCTCTCCAACTCTGACTGCTGTCATTAGATGGCTCTTGTAGAGCTTGCTGAGTCCTGTCATCCAAAACTTAAGAAGACGCACATTGTCCTCTTCCCCGGGCCCCGTGGCACCCAGCAGAGCTAAAACCTTTTGAGTGTCCTCTTTACCTCTGCCGTCCACCTTGGAGGACTTAAACAACACTTTTACTTTGCTGTAACAGAAAGAACAATACGACCATGTGGTGAGAGGAAGCACAGGAACAATAAACATACAACAGGAAAACAGGTCTCAGAGGAAATTAGGGAGAAGCGAGTAAGTGATTAAGAAAGAGGAAAAAGAAGAATTACGGGAAACAGACAAAATACTTAACTTATGTCTGCTGCAACTTTGCTGTAACAGGAAAACAGGTCTCAGAGAAATTGAAACAGGCTAAATACTTAACTTATGTCTGCTGCATGACATAAAGGGTCTGAAATAAATATAATAGCACATTCTGTACGTCCTAAGATATCTTTAAAGCTAATACAATTACATCAGTTTTTCAAATGACTTCTAACTAAAATTACATAAGGTTTAAGAGTTTTGAGTCCTATTTTGCACCCATTTGTGGAAAGTGCCCTATAGAAACAATGCAAAAGTACTTATCTTAAGCATAGTTTTCATTTAATTACCATTCAAAAATATATATATTTTTAAATAAATTAATACTTTTCAGTAAGGATGTGTTAAATTGCTCAAAAGTGACAGTAAAGACATACATAATGCTACAATATTTATATTCAAGACTTTCTAGTCTAAAGACAAAATGCAAATTTACTTCATCCACTCTTCTTTCAGACAGAGTAAGCAGAGAGAGACCACCTCCACCGACAAATTCTCATTAGAAAGAGCCACTTCCATCTTATTCAACAGAGTTGGACCTGAGAGAAAGACAAACCGTGAGAAAGGCACATTAAAGAAGAATTCACTACATACAAATGCAAAATTCAATAAATAGGGGGTGTTTGAATACCGGTATAAATCTTTAAAGTCTATAATACAGAGTTTTGTTTCCATGCGTTACCTTTATCTGTTGGTTGTGTGTTTGCACTGCTAATGTTGAACTGGTAAAGTGAGAGAATGTCATCCTCCGAAACACAACCGCGCTCAACATTAAGTACATCCACCAGCAAGGAAAACTCTGGAAGATAAATTCAGAAAGAGAGAAATAGAGGGAAAGGAGTTAGACCAGCGATCCTCAAATCTGGAGCATTCCTGCAGAGTTTAGCTCTAACCCTAAATCAAGCACACCTGAGCATGCTAATCAGAGTCTTCAAGATCATTAGAGAATCACATTTAGATGAGTTTGATCAGAGTTGGAGCTAAACTCTGCAGCAGATTGGCCCTCCAGGGACACATTTGAGGAACCCTGAGTTAGACTATGTATTTACACAATGAGTGTTGAACTTTGAGATTAGTTATGAAGCAGTTTCACTGTTTAGAAAGAAAACAGTCACACAGAAGTTGTGAAATAAGATGTAAATCACATTCTGACAAAGAACACCCCAAAACACTTTGAGGCCTCTGTTAAATCTGTGTTTGTTTCATCATGTTATAAAAACAATATGTTCACTTGAATTGCTGAATAATGATCATGAGAGCATTGCTGTTATTTCGAAGTGTGACTGATTGAGTGTTAATGTTTGTATATGTTTGACCCGAAGCAATCTCAGCTACAGCAGCGCCACAAGGATGAGATCAGAATACAGTAGGTTATGGGTTTAAATCCCTCAGGGCTAGGATCTTAGAAATTCATTTTTAATGTGTTGAAGACATGCGTTTTCTGAAAATGAACTAGCTCTTTGAAGCAAAAATACACAAAAGAGGATTTGCAGTGAAATAAAAGATACCTGAAGAGCTAACATGGGCTGGGATTAGTACATCTGGGCTAAGGCCAAGGAAGTTGCATCGATATGCTTCCTCATAGTGAGGACTGTACGGAACCGCTCGGACACAGCCAACTGGAAGCAAAGCCTGTGAAACATAGAAATGAGGGTCAGACTTTCAGCATCTACTGAAAACATACACGACACATATAATCATTCTTTATCACTAATATTTTTCACATTTTGAATTAATAGCATCATCAAAAATAAATTGAATACAGCTCTAAATACAGCTCTGCAATCAAAATGGATCCTGGTCCAGCTTAACCATTAAAAATGTATTATGTAATATTATATTAATTATTACAAAGTAAATTTGTACATTTTAAGGCAAAAATAAAATAATAAAAGATTTTTGAAATATATATAAAATACATTTGATTAAATTATATAAATAAAAACACACAACTTTTTAATGAATACTTTGTCTACAAAAAAATGTTTTTGCCCAAGCATTTAAAGTCCACGTGAATCGGAAGTTTGCGACTGTTTTTACTTCCGTATTGTGACGTACTTCCGAGAGAAACTAGAGGGAAAATAGAGGGCATGGCTTGTTTTTTCTACTGCGAATTGGTTGGAGGTAGTAAAGTAGGCGTTTCATTCAGAAATGAATACTGATATAAATTATGAAGATTATGAAGGCAAACTAATTTTTGTGGATTGACTTGCATGGATGAATTGTTCACCCCAAAAATAGCAATGTGCGCTAACAAAATAAATATAGTCCATTTTGATTTCACGCAGACTTTAAGTACAAGCTTAATACAATTCTTCTGATGGATCAGGAGAAACAAATTCAGTCAAGTTTGTCCAAACTTTTGACTAGCAGTTTATAACATCTAACATAGATGTTGCATCACTTGATAAGTATGATGAAAATATTGTAGGCAATAGGCATATGTATTTAGCTGACCTTCAGCACATTGAAAGCTGACTGGATAAGACCAGGGTCTGCACCTCTCCATATGACTTGATTTCCCATGAGAACGTGCCATGCCAGCTGTCGGAAATTACTGAGACCCAGGACCTGTCATTGATCAGATATAGCATTGTCAAATTTATGTATCTTTAAACAAAATCTGATGTTTGTAACAGAGTAAACAATTATTTACCTGTCTTAAATGTCTCAATGATTTGAACTTTGGCCCAAGAAGGTCATCTTGTCTTCCATCATCAAATTGAAAATCTATGGCCTGCACGCTCTCTGATTGGCTGGGCTGTGGGTTAGACCCGCCCCCTTCAGCAGCATCCCAGCAACTCATCTCTTCCTCTTGCTCTGTGAAGGAATTGTAGATAATTTTGCTGTTAAAAAATTTCATGCTGAAATCTACAGTATAACATTTCAGCATAACCTCAAATTATGGCTAGTCATTTTTATAATTCTGATTATAAAAGATGAACAAAGTTGAAAAATCACTGGAGAGCTGTTTGTTTGTCAGTGTCAGAAGCAGAACGCTGGGAAAGGAAAATGTGGGTCAGATAATCAGTTTAACATTTGAAAAACCAAGACACCCTAATTAAAATATTGCTGCGGAATCAATAGCATCTCATGACAAAAAAAATCAGTTTATCTTTTTTCTGCAATATCTTGTAGCAGAAAAGGCTGTGTGCAGAAAATAACATTTCATCATGTTTTTACACAACAAAATTTAAAATGTTAATATTTTTATGCAGTAATTAATTAATATACTCAATGCATTCATTTTACCAGTTTGTCTTTCAATGAGAACGAGTGTGTCTTCTGTGGGTGCCCCCTCTAAAAGCTTCTCTGTCAACCGACTGCCACAAGCTTTCAGCAACCTAAAATAAAGATAATTAACAAAGTAATAAAAAGCAGATATACTGTATGTGTTTGCGCTAGTGTTTGCCAAGAAAAGTCTCACTATTAATTTTCTCCAATGAGTCACAATTATGAAATATGTTTGCAATTGTGAGATACACAGTTTGTAATACACAGATATAAAACTCATTTATAAGAAAGTCACAATTTAATAAATAAAGTTGCAATTGTGAGATATAAAAAGTCCCAATTGTGATATATATTGCAAAAATATAAGTTACAAAGTCATATTATGAGTTATATTAATGAGAAACAGAGATGCAATTATGATAAATAAAAGGCACAATTGTCTCAAGGTCACAACAACACTGCACAAGGTCACATTTGAAGTGAAAATGAAGTTGCATTTGTGAGATATAAAGTTCCAGCTGAGACGAAGTTGCAATTATGAGAAATAAAGTCACCACTATGAGATATAATTGTGGGATATAAAGTTGCAATTGTGAGAAAGACACAGAATAAGTTATACAATTATAATATACATTATAAAGTCACATTTATGAGAAATAAAGTTATAATTTTGAGATATAAAGTCACAATTATGACAAATAAGGTCACAGCTGTGAGATAAGTTGCAGTTATTAGAAATAAAGTCACATTGTGAGTAGGCGGGGGCGATATGGCAAAAATATCCGATCACGATTTTTGAAGAATGGCAGATATTTAGGCCAAAGTGGGCAAAGATAAAAATCTTTGTCATTATTTTATCTTTGTTATAAAAAAATAAGAACAAAATATACAAATAAAACAAACAGTGTTTAATTTTCTGGTACAATAGGCATATTTAGAAGTGGCATTCAAGAAATTGAATGAACAAATATAAAAATAAAACAGATTGATTGTTTTTTTCAGTCAAGAGTAGGGAGTTATTTTTTTTCTTTGCGTTTCGTTGTTTTAACATTAAATAATTAAAATTCTGTCATCTGTCTGTCGATTCGGTCATAGTGTTTTATATTAATACCATAATTTACTCGAGTTTAGTTTTAAACCTGAGTGAGTTTCTTTCTTCTGCTGAACATAAATGCTATTTTGAAGAATGTGGAAAACCAAACAGTTGCTGGTCCTCAGTGACTTATTTATTTAGTCATTTAGGAGACGCTTTTATCCAAAATGACTTACAAATGAGGACATTATAGAAGCAATCAAAACCAACAAAAGAGCAACAAAATGCAAGTGCTATTACAAGTCCTGACAAGTCCTGTTTTTTTAAGAGAACGAGTATATAGAATATAGAAAAATGAAACAGTGTTAGTTTTACAAGAAAAGCTAGCAGTTAGAGAATAAATATGCAATTGATAGAGAGTCAAATGTGTCTGTGTTTTTTTAAATAAAAAAAAAGAAGACCGATTAGATAAAATAAACTTAGAATAGAGAGTGCTAGAGTTAGAGGGTCAAATAAAGATGGAAGAGATGTGTTTTTAGCCGTTTCTTGAAGATGGGTAAGGATTCAGCTGCTCAGATTGAGTTGGGTAGGTCATTCCACCAGATGGGAACAGTTAATGAAAAAGTCTGTGAAAGTGATTTTGTGCCTCTTTGGGATGGTACAGTAAAGCGTCGTTCACTTGCAGAACGCAAGCTTCTAGAGGGCATATAAGTCTGAAGTAATGAATTTAGGTAAAGGGGTGCAGAGCCAGAAGTGGTTCTGTAGGCAAACATTAATGCCTTGAATTTAATGCGAGCAGCTATTGGTAGCCAGTGCAAATTGATGAACAGAGGTGTGACGTGCGTTCTTTTCGGCTCATTAAAGATTAATCTTGCAGCAGCGTTTTGGATTAATTGTAGAAGTTTGATGGAACTGGCTGGAAGACCTGCCAAGAGAGCATTGCAATAGTCAAGTCTGGACAGAACAAGAGCCTGAACAAGGAGTTGTGTTGCATGTTCCGAGAGAAAGGGCCTGATCTTCTTAATATTATATAATGCAAATCTACAGCACCGGGCAGTTTTAGTAATGTGGTCTGTGAAATTCAGCTTATCATCAATCACAACTCCAAGGTTTCTGGCTGTTTTTGAAGGAATTATGGTTATGAGCCTAATTGGAAGGTGAAATTGTGATGAAACGATGGGTTTGCTGAAACCACAAGCAGTTCTGTCTTAGCTAGGTTGAGTTGAAGGTGATGGTCCTTCATCCAGCAAGAAATGTCTGCTAGACATGCTGAGATGCGAGCAGCTATCATCAGATCATCAAGATGGAATGAGAGGTAGAGTTGAGTGTCATCAGCATAGCAGTGATATGAAAAGCCATGTTTCTGAATGACAGAACCTAGTGAAGCCATGTAGACAGAAAAGAGAAGTGGTCCAAGAACTGAGCCCTGAGACTTCCACAGTATCTTTTCCCAATCCATTTCCAAGTCAATGTGGACCAGCAACTGTTTGGTTAATCAGATTCTTCTAAATATCTTATTTTGTGTTCAGCATATGAAATAAATTAATTAGTCGGCAGCATGTTTAGTTCTGTCCCTTTAAGATCTGCACGCATATATACTAGCACGCATCCGTTTCTCTCTCTACTGTTTACTTTAATTTTAGACATTTAGAGTCTATATGTAAACCTTATGTGTTTTGACAGGATTAGCTCAAAAGATAACTTAGTTCAGAAATCAGGCGCTGTTAGACAGGCTTTTTCGTGTGCGTGCTTCAGGTGTACATGCTCAGAAAAAGCGCACGTCAGACCAGCGAGTGAATGAAGTTTAACTGGCAAGGCTTTAAAACACACGCAAATAATGTACTTTAGTGATTGCGAATAAGTGCAGTGTCCCGTGAGAGTAACTTTACCACTGAGTTAACACTGAATGGATGTGGCGTTGTACAGTATATGCAGACGGCAGCACCAGAACTGCAACTGAAAGAATGTGCGCTGTAGCACGATACTACGAGATTTCCCTAACCCCTAAGTGTGAGCTATAAAGTCACAATATGGGTTATACAGTAAAAAATGATCAGAATACCTCTTTTTTTTTTTTTTACTGTGTTTTACATACCAGCTGAATGAGGAGTGCAGACTAGCCCACAGGTTGGGGTGTTTGGTTAGGGATGTGAGTGAGCGGGCTGCATTGCCGCTGCGCTGGTGAGGGAACACTGCCGGAGAGAAGGCGCTGTTTATACGCACCGCTCTCTGAGGACACACACACTGCTCACTGTCAAACACCTGCAAGGCGACAAACAGGACAAACCATTGTATTTTCAACACTACAAGGATCTCATCACTCCAAGAGGTACTCTGTCAATCTCGGTCCAAAAGCGGTGCTACAGTCCAGCAGTACCTTGAGTGCGGTGTTCTGTAGACTATGAATGGTTAGCTGCAGGTGGCGCAACAGGAATGGCCAGGAGTTGATGAGGTAGATCCTATCCATGGCTACCACGACAATGCTGTACCAGCGCTGGAAGCCCCGTGCCAGGCTGTCTTTGATGAAAAACGTATGAGAGAAAACGAATCCGTGCTGTTCATCTCCAAAGAAGATGGGCCCCTCTCGACCAGGACAAACCTGCAAGAGCAGATAATATAAAAGCATCACATAGATAACATTTTTAAAATCAAGTTTAGATTAATTAATGCAAACATAAATGTATACATACCTCGCAACTCAGGCTGCGCACACATGCTTGTCGCACGACACTGAAGAGCTGTTGCTGGCATGGGTGTTGGTGGCTCAGATAGCGGATTCCCGTCTCACTGTCCACACTCACAAAGCCTGGGTGAGACGCAGGTAAGGAGCGACAACCCTGAAGAGAGGATATTAGATAAGACATTATAGAATTTTTTTGACAAGGTTACTTTCTCACTTACTTCACACATGTCAGCTCTCTGTGTGGCAGAGCTGTTGGCTCTCATGGTGAGCCCTTCGCCCTCTCTGTCCACCTCTCGGTCCCGGTCCCCAGGAATGGCTGGACCAGGCTGTGGAGGAGACGGGGATGGAGGGTGGACGGCCTCTGTACAGAATAGTGTGCGTGGGCCATGGAGTTCACAGAAGTGGCAAAGGGCAACTAAAGCGTTCATCTGGAGGGAATTAAAAGGTCATATGAGAGTATGCGATATTATCACACATTGTTTTTACATTTCAAAAGAATGAGGGTGAGTTTAAGAAATTGTTTATATACACGAGAACAGGCACTCAATGTTAAACAAACTTAAGAAAGATCAGAGTTTACTCGGGCAGTAATTATTACTCGCATAAACTGTGAACTTGTCTTTTACTAGAGGAACGAAAACCTCCAAAATACACATTTAAGTGTTTATTATATTACACTTTAATTATATATGTAGATTTAAATTACAATACATTTATTTATATTCCATTTTCTGCAAGTGAGTTATGCACAGTATAACCACTTCAGTAGCATTTACATAAACCAAACTTTTTTTTACATTTGACAGATTTATATAAAATTGTATTCCTATAAATTCTGATTTTTTTTTTTCTAAATGTTGACAGTATTCTTTAATTTATCGAGGGATCCAAAATCGCCTCAGTAAAACCTTTAAACTCTAGTGTGTCTACAAAATGAAACTATTGTTGAAACTGGCTTTATCGTATGTTGATTCCTCTTCTAGAAATGTATATAAATATGCGTAATTGTAATAACATAATACATCTGCGCTTTTCAACATGACAATATAATGTACTGCGATTAATTAACTGGGGAAGTATGGTGATAAAGTGTTACTCTGTTCACAAGTGGTGTCTTGACAAAAATTTAAATGCAACAGAAATTAGATATAGGAAAATATAATATCCTTACCTTTATCAGCTGGGTACAGCTATAGCGCCGACTGGTATCAGTGAACTAACAAAAATAAGACATTGCAATGAAGTATTGACAATATCAACTGTCTACAGGTTCTCTATGATGATCAATGTTGCTAACGATGTAATTTATTTCTAATCAGCATAAATGGTACACTATCCTCACCGATGTGGTTTACTAAATCATCGCTGAAATACGATGGTAATTATTATTTGTATTTTATTTACATTGTTAAGTCCATCCTTTTCAGTCTTTCTAATATGTCATGTGATGGGGAAGTCACGCGCTAAGATCACAACAACGTGTGCGTGACTCACAGCTGCTCTTGTCTCTCACACCGAATCGCCAACGGTACAGTCCTAGAAATCCATTTATATATTTTATGTTGTAGTTACATGGTGGTACCACGTATATATTTGCTATTTCGTGTAATGTAAATGATTTAAGCTCTTCCGTAATCCGCTGAAAGCAGCGATCCCTGATCCATGAATGAATCTTCTGTAGAGTTGAATCATTTCGATAATTCAAGCGAACCGGTCTGAATCGCTCACAAAAAGTATAATGAATCGGTCTGAGTGGTTCTTAAATGAACAGCAATGCAAAAAAGCATTTCTCAGGCGAAATATTGAAATGAATTGTAACCGCAAATGGCACTTAATGTTTTATGAGCGGAATCATGGCTTCAATAGACTCAACTAGGACATATTCAATTACAATAAAATGCATTATTATTAAAACATCTCACTGTAATACACAGCAGAATGCGTGCGCTTACATGTCTTCACTGGAAATGGAGCGTGAAGATATTGAACCGAGCTGTTTGAAAGAACCGATTCGCGGAATAGAGTCGGATATTTATAATGCTTTGGCCAAAAACTACAATACCCATCAGAACCCCTAGACTTAACACCGGAAGTGTCCTTTGTGAACATTGCCCTAACAGCACAGCAAGTATATTTGATAATAATAAACATATATTATAAAATATACATTAAATGTTTAATCCAATATAAATAGTATGTTCAGAAGGTTACTTTGTTGACTTACATTGTTTCAGTAGTGTGTGTCTGTAAAGTGTTTGTTTATCAATCATTCGCGCAGTTTGTAGGCTAACGATGAGTCATTTGAACCAGATGATGTCATCTTGTATATATTAATATTAACACTAAGCAGTCAACTTCGGAGCTAGTTTTCAGTTAGCTAGATTCAGTGTGACTTGAGGTAGGCTGGTTCATGCTCTCCCCTATTATGCCAAAATGTTTTTACATGATGTATTTTTGTGTCTTACAGTACAGTGTAGGCTAGCAAAAATGATTATGCTTAGTTTGCCTTCTAACGTAAATGACACTAAATCTAACTTGTTTTTTTTCAACGAAGCTGTGTTGAAGCTGTCAAATATGGCATGTGAGGAAACGAGAACTGAGGAAAACCTGACAGAGGATTCAGACAGACAAGTCCACATAGGTATGACATATATGACATTTATTTACACTTGAATGAGTTACATTGTCATCGATAAATGTAAGTATGTTAAATACAAAAGCTGTATTTTAATTCTAAAGGTTATAAATTCTTCACAGCTTATGAGTTGTAGTGCTAGTAAATCATTGGTATTTTACGTAATTTCGTCATTTTACGTAGTTTCAAATACATTGCTTAAAAAATGAGCTGAAATGTACAAAGTTATCTAATTTGATAATAAAACTTTTTGGTCACCGCCTTTAACAAATACTGTAGAGGTTGAAGCTGTAATGCAAATGACCTGAAGGTGGCAGTGAAAAGCCTTTTCATATAATTATCTATAATTTCTAGCCAAGTATAGGTTCGTTTTGTACACAATTGCTGTAGGCATACTGTAAGTGCAGGGTAGAGAATATAAAATTCACAAAGAGAGGTCTGCTTCTACACCACTAGTCCTAGTTAAGAGCACTTACAAGCCATTATAGTGCTATTTTCAGTCCAAAAGCTTTCTAAAGGGACATTTGTGCTGTGTTGAAGCCCCCAAATTGTCATTTGTTGTTACATGGGGAGATTTATGATATAGTATGCACTTACCTTTCAAGGAAGGTATCCTTTGTACAGATTACATGTAGGCCTACACTACCATTTCAAAGTTTGGGGTTGATATGATATTTTTAATGTTTGAAGGAGGTCTCTTATGCTCACCAATGCTGCAATTGATTTGAAGTATTGTGAAAAATATATAATTATGAAATATTATTACAATTAAAAATAGCTGTTTTCTATTTTAATATATTTTAAAATTTAATTTATTAATGTGATGGCAAAGACAAATTTTCAGCATCATTACTCCAGTCTTCAAAAATAATTATAATATGCTGATTTGCTGCTCATGAAACATTTCTTATTTTCAGTTTTGTGCTGTTTAATATATTTGTGGAAACCGTGATTAATTTTTAAGGATTATTTAATGAATAGAGGGTTCAAAATATCAGCATTTATTCAATATAGGAATCCTTTGTAACATAATAAAAGTGTGTACAATTTATAACGTGTTCTTGCTTTATAAAAGTATTAATTTCTTCTTCTTTTTAAATCCTATCTACCCTAAACTTTTGAATGTTAGCATAGGTTTGTTTATTATGCCACAACAGGTGTGTATATGTGTGGGTAGATGGAGTTGAAGACATGTGTTGAAACATGCTGCACTGAAACAGAAATTTACCTCAGACTTATATTTTGTCCTCCATAAACTTACCTGTTTTGAATACCGCCATTTACATCTTCACACTACGCTACATCACGTCTACCTTAACTAATCTGGGAGAGCTTAACTTTTACTGTCCCAGTAGTTATAGATTAACTTTGTCTTGTGTTATCAGTCAGTGTATGAATGTAACTTTTTCCTTCCTTTCCCTTCATACCAGATGAGATGAAACAAGAAACTAGCCAAAACATTTGTCAGCACTTCCTCTTGGGCAGATGTCATTTTGGAGACAGATGTCGACTGTCACACAGGTCTGTCAATCACTCTGGATGCTAGAGACCCAACTGGCGAACTAACCTCATGCTAGACATGATTTATTATCTGGATATTTTAAGCAGTTGGCACGGTGTCTTGTAGTTGCCGTAAAAGATGTGAAATTTGTTAGATCTTGGGAATGTTAATTGAAGATTAATGGATAAATAATGTATTGCTCTTTCCTGACTTCACAGTGTGCTTGACGTCCTTCAAACCACACACTCAGAGGAAGAGGATACAGCAGTCACAGAAAAGCAGAGCAGGACCCGAAAAAATGGAAAAAACATAAACGCAGAAAAGGAGCATATAGGGAATGAGAAGGAAGGTGTGTTTATAGAAATAAGTGCAGAGGTACTTTACCTTCCAAATTCATACTTCAGGTTTACAAATAGATGCCTTTCTGTCTCAGGGTGTAAGAAGAAGCCACGCATGCGCACAGCCGACGATGTCATCTCCAGAATTATATGGGACTCCTCAGTGGACCCAGCTGATTTTATAGTCGGTCACCTGGACCGTTTCCTTGGGGTGCTGGAACGCCCATTCTCTGACTTCTCTTGGGACACTCAGGTGTGTTACATTGAACTAATATGGTTCATTACCATGTATCTTATATGGTCATAAGCCTTAACACTGTTCTTCATTAGGTATGTGACTGTGACTTCTCTGAGGAGCTGGCTCTCCCTCGTCATAGGATACAGTACTTTAGCTACAAAGGCCAGCGGATGTGGGATAGGGACAATCGCACTGACAGGGTGTTCGGTTCAACAGGGCAGACTATTTTGCCCCCTTTTGGTGGTGCAAATCAGCAACAAGGTGAGTTACAGTATTATTTTGGCTGGGAAACATGTCTTGTATTGGAAATTGGTTATTGCGTCAATGCCATAAAAGAGTGTCCACAATAAAGAAAAGGACAAATACTTAAAAATCTGGTTTAAACTACATGTTATTAATAATTCTATGTTTAACAATTTATTAGTTTGTTGGCTTTGGCTGGTTGAACAGTGTGGATTTATTTTGCTCTCACCATATGACAAATAAAATAATTTAGTAAAATATTATAATTAAGTAATTAATAAGGTTTTTTAAGAATTTCATTATTTTAATGAAGCCTTTTCTTCAATATTATATTAAGACTTTATGCCCCAAAACACATATCCTTAGGAATTTGTATTTATTAAAAACACACTCATGATAGAAAGTATGTTTTAGATTTAATTTAATATTATACTATTCTATAATAAATAACATTATTTTATATAATAAGTTTACAGTATTAATTTAATAGAATACTGTTTATCTTCATTTTAATATTTTGGAATTATTCAATTCTCAGACAATTTAGCTGACACTGAACAACACGAAAAGACCACCAACACAATAGATGACCAAGAGCAAGCGACTGAATTTTCTGAAGAACAGGATGATGGTGCAGCAACAATTACAACAAACAAACAAGAGCTGGGAGATGTTGTGAATCACACATTTATCGAAAATGCTGAAGACAATATTTTACTTTTGCAAAAAGAATGTGCACTCAAAGACCAAAACACATCAGCTACTGAAGTTTTGAATCAGTTCACAGAGGAGTTATCCATCGCTCCGAAAGCAGAACAGACTGAAATAGTGGAAGAATGGAAGGACAGCTGGAACGGAGAGAGGGGTACAGAAGCAAAGCCAGCATCATCCTTACCACAAGAACCTCGGTCCAACCGTCCTCCTCCAAACAAAGCCACCCACTTCATCTGCTTCCGCGTGGACTCTCCTGCTGCTCTCCAGGCCTTCCAGCGCATTCAGAAAAAGGTTCTCTCCCAGCTTCCTCAGTCAGAGCCGCTGTGGGTGGACCCTGCAACTTTACACGTCACTCTTTCCTTACTTGTCCTGAAGGGCCCAGAGGAAGTCAGTGCTGCTGCTGAACTCCTGCGTACCACAACCAGAAACTCCCACAAACCCCCTATTTCTGTGTCTTTCACCCCTAAACTAAGGCACTTTAATGGAACTGTTCTCCATGTGGCCCCACAACCCCTGTTCGATGTCCAGTGCCTGAATTCCCCTCTCCAAGAAGTCTTCAAGGAGAAGGGCTGGCTTCACCGCCATTCCCGATGCCCAACGTACCATCTTACCCTGGCCAAATCACGGGAGCACATGAGAGAGAAGATGTTTGAAGGGATAGGGACTGTTAAACTCGCCAAAGATATCAACTTCGGCAAGCTAGAAGTAAATAAACTCTATCTTTGTGTGAACGGTCATACAAACACAGAGGACGGTTTCTATCAGGTTGTATGTGTTGTTCAGCTGCCCAATGTGTAAAAGCGCCTGGTTATGTAACATCTGAACTCAGCGTTGATGGTTAATTACTACATCAAATACTTTCTATATTTAAATAAACAGTTTTAATAATGTACTCCTAAAATTACTCCTTTCCAATCCCTGATGTTTAGACACACAGGTTTTCCAATGAATGACTGCTTATTTTAAATGTAATAGTTGCAAAAGCAAGGAGTTTAAGCATTTAAAAAATGTTTGCAATCATTTCTATATCTTCTCTGTTGCAGTGAGAATCACTATTCTAATTTATATCTTTATATTCTCTCTTCACAAACTCGAATTTTGGATAACACAAGCATTTGCGACAATGAAAGTTCTTTGTTTAGTCATCTTATATGTACAGTAGTCATATTTCAGTGCGGAAGCAAAATTAAAATGAATGTCCAAAGAACTGAACAGCTTTGACAGTTGAATTGTATATATTATTTTGGTTTCATATATTTTCAGGTTCATTTTAGTTTGTACATTTTTGTACAAATATAAAAAGGCCTTCACTTACTTTAGGTTTGTGTTTATTTGCTTACCCTCTCTTAGGTAAAGACACACAATGTTCACCTTAAATATACCTGGTCATTTCTTCATTTCCTATTCAGTCATTCATTGTAAGATGTTGCAAAGTGACTCAGTGCAAGGCAGTATTTTTGGATCATGTGAGGGTGAGTGTGTACTTTTTTATTGAAAGTGGACTGGATATAAATAAGTAATTTACCGTGTATTTCAACAATTATAGCACACGCTCTCTCAATTATTCAACATCAAACAAACAACTCTGAACAGTACGTTTTAGCCCTGGAATGTCTTGAGACTATGAAAGTAAATCAAACTAAATGACATGTTTTATGATGGTTTTTTTCTCTTTTTTTACACGCGTGTAACAGTAGCAGCTCTATCTGAGGAAGTCTTGCATACATAACATCATTTTCTCTTTCCTCATGCACTATACACATATGAATACTTGTGCAGTCTCTTTCTCCATCCATCCCTCCCTCCTGTGCTTCTCCATCCAGCACCCCTCCCCCATCCTCACTCGCTTTCTCTTTCAGTGACACAGAAAAGCCAACACCACCCTCCCTCTCTCATGCATTCATACCCCCCCCCCCCCCAGAGTCCCTTGGCACACAAATACCCATCTCTCCATCCCTCGCTCGTTCTGTTGTTTTCATTATATCTTTTTTATTAATCCCCCTATCTCGGTTAATCCTCCCGTGCCACAGAGAGTCTTGCATCCATTCAACCCTTTCTTTCACCACCCATCACCTACTTCATTTGGGGTTAAAGAATGCTTTAAATAAACATTTATGGGAGTTCCCTGATAATTTAATCCAAACTACACGGATTACATATGGAAAACCTTGTGACGTGTCGTTATTGTCATTTATTATTCTTTAATTTGACAAAAGAGCCTCTTGTATGCGGTTTTCTAAAAATTAATCACCTTTCTTTCAATCTCTGTTATTATGTGTTTTCATGCACTCTGTCTAAATACAGTACATGTGTAAATCCCTCCATCCCTTTTTGTCTCTTGCACACACACACACTGAGAGAGAGAGGGAGAGAGAGAGAGAGAAAGAGAGAGGAGAGAGAGAGAGAGGGGGGGAGGAAGGAGGAAGGGAGAGCCAAGTTCAGTCCTGATCATTGGGACCCTCAGGACCACACCAATTTAAATCTGCCATTCACTTACTTAAATTAGTCTCAAATCTGTTTGAATATGGTACAATTCAAATAAATATACAGTTTTTTATCCCCACAATATAAATAGCTTTTTTATTAGCCATACTGTTAGTATTTTAAACAAACACTGCACTGGAAGGAACCCCTGGATGTTATGGATTTGCAATTTCTGCAGACTGAACGTCGACATAGTTGTGGATTTTTTTACCCGAACTCTGACTGAGAACAATTCATTTCGGAAGTTTTTCATGTCAATGACTCCTGGCGTGCTTTCGCGCGACTGTGGACGATGATTCAAGTTCTCCGCGGATTTCAAATCAAGAGTGAAACTGACGGATAGGCGTCGGGGTTTGAAGGAGTCTCTTAAAACATTCTCGCCTCTCTCCGAAGACCTGTTTCCCATCATCCACCAGCGAGCACAAAGACCGGGCGCATACTGGAACTGAAAATACTGTCGCTTTCTCCTGAAGCCCTAAACAACAGCCCTCACCACTCAAACCGTTTCGACGGACAGCGGTCTCAGTAAACGCATCTAATCGCAAACTAATTCACACGAGCGTGACCAGACGTGGAAGCACCCACATTAGGCTGCTGCAAATTAAGGTGGGCAACCGTTTATAATGTGCCATATAAAATGTTATAGCCGAGTGTGCGCTTCATTTACCGTGTCAATTGGTCTGTGTGGTAAACACATGACAGTTAATTTACTACGCGAGACCGTTCAAACGATAGATTCTCGCAGTGTGTGCGTCCAAACGCCAAGACAAAGCGCCGTGAGTATGACTGGATATGATTGCCATAAACAAGTATGTAAGTCAGCCAGAGAGAATGAGATCGACAAGGTCTCGCGCCGGGTCAACTCACACAAGTGCATCAGCAATCAATTCTGTCCTATTTTGTTTCTAGTCATTCTGAAGGTTTCATCGATATCTATTAGATTAGCATCAGTCCTGTTGTGTGGATGAATAAATACCTTCGTAATGAGCTCCTTTAGTCTCTGACACTACACAAAACTAAATGCAAATGGCCCCCGGTGACCTTTATGAACTTGTTTGGACCCTCATTTGGACCATCTATCGGTTCAGAACAACAGCAGCACTGACATTTCAACAGTTTATTAGAATTTATAAAAGCCCTTATAATTGTTCATGCTATGACTAATCATATCCTCAACATTGGTATTTTATTGGACAATGATTTCAGATGTATTACTTTTAAGAGGCATTTCAGGCTTTGAATAATCTTAGAGGTTAATACTCAATATATTTGTGATATTTTTATTTTATTTACTGCAGTGATTAATTATTTAATTTAGCATGGTCCAGTCCTAGTAACCATCAATTCATTTTCTTTTTATATCATCTGGTGAATGAACAACACTGATGCAGGGAAGTCCATATATTCTGAATATGGAAACCCCATTCAGATGTTTTTTAAATGATTGTAAAAATGCTACAAGGAAATGGCACCATTTTAAGATGCATATAATAATAAATCATCATACTCATGTCACTATGTGAACATTTCATTTGTTGTAGTTTATTGCACATGAAATGAGCTAAGCCACAGATTAATGTCTCCTTATAGTATCATAAAGTGGCAATTCTAAAAAATCGATTGAGTTTTCAGTGAGCTTATTTTGGATGACAACCCTCTTGATGACATCATAGTAATCCTGGAAACCATTTTTACATTTTTTATTTTGCATACTTCTGTTGTGATAATTATAGTGAAGCTAAGGAATTTGATAGATTATGAGCATTATTCAGTCCTGAACAGAAAAGAAAGGAAAAAAGGAAAATGTTTTGTCTCTCTATTGTCCTGCACAAAATGTTTCTTCCTTGCTCCAGTTCCAAACTCGCATTATTGCCTTTCCGTTATGCAATGCAAGCCATCCTTATACCAAGCTGACAGAATGCATCATGTTCAGATGTGCTGTAGTGTTCCAGTCTGAGTCACGGTCTGCATGTTTAACTATTTTGTTTTACATTCATTTGGCTGTTATTCCCTTTTTTATATGTAAACAGGACACTTATAATAATGCTGCACCATAACTATACCACAATTCACCTGCTCATTGTTTTGACCCACTACATGCTGGTAATGTTCTCAAACAGTAAATTAATCGCCTTCAGACAGCATTATGAACAAAACACATCAGACTCTAGTGTAAGGGTTATTTGTGATGGAGCCTGCAGTTTCTTGTTAATTTAGTGATGTGAGATGTTAACTGTTTTGGGAGGATGAAGTGGATGACAGAAGACATATCCAGACCTTTATCCCTCAAGGGATAAAGCTTGAGCCAGTGCTTGCACCATTTCTGTTTTTGGAAGGTTTATGTTAATTAAATGATCTACCAACTTCTGGCAATGACGGGAATTTGAGGCAGGCCAGGGTTACCTGTTTGTCCAAACAATGAAAGACAGGGAGTGTTCTTTTTTTTTTTTGGTAGACCTGATTTGAAACAATAGTTTTCTTTACTATTTATTTTTTCTGTTTTATGCAGATAGTGGTGCAGAAATTACACAGAGTAATGCAGTTAGTTCATAAATTTCAATAGGCCCATTTTATTTCATAGCAATGTTGAAATCCGTAAAACCCTAATCAGGTCATAATAACTTTGAAATGTGCATTATATATGTTTACAGAAGTGTTAGAAAGTATTGGATCTGATTATAAATCCAAATCAGGTTATAAAGTTAATGAAATGGACCCATATAGATCCCATGATAATAAAGGAACACTGGGTCCAGGATGAGTTAATACCACTGGTTAATACTGATGTACATGATGTAGGATCATGAGCTCATAATTAAAATAGAATGTATAGCCTGATGATGTCAGAATGAGTCCCATCATGATGATTTCAGAATGTATATCCCCAGATGAGGTCATCATTATTTTGTGAAGTATGTCTCATGAATAAATAATGATATTTGAAGGTGCATGCTGCCCTTGTATAATTTTAGAGTGCATAGTCCCTCAAAACCCCATAATGATTTTTTACATGTATTGAGTTCTCATGAGATCTAATGATTGCTCAGTGTCTGGCTATCTTAGAAACCTCTTCTCTTAACATTGATGATCTAATCACTTAATCCATGTTGTGTTCCCAGTGGACCTCAGTCCTGGTAATGAAAATGTTTGTGTGTGTCTCTACTTAACCTACTTTAAACCTATTCCTTGTTTCCACATTCTCCTCTTTCTTGCTCTTGTTTGTTTGGACTTTTCTGGGTGACATTTTTTCCTCCTTTTTTCACATCAAAATATTTCATACATGTTGATGTGTGATTCAACCTTATTTTAATGTAATTATAAGTGAAAAAGTGTAGCCCACACCCTGCAGTTATACAAATAACAGAATAAAGAATATACATAATATACACACATTAAAATCTACTTTAAAATTAATAAGTATAATATAATATAATATGTGACCCTGGACCACAAAACCAGTTATAAGTGTAAATATTTTGAAGCTGAATAAATAAGCTTTGCATGGATGTGCGGTTTGTTAGAATAGGACAATATTTGGCGAAAATCTGGAATCTGAGGTTGCAAAAATTTAAATACTGAGAAAGTCGCCTTTAAATTTGTTCAAATGAAGTTCTTAGCAATGTATATACTAAAAAAGTTTTGATATATTTATGGTATGTAATTTACTAAATATCTTCATGGAGCATGATCTTTACTTAATATCTTAATGATAGTTGGCATAAAAGAAAAATCGATAATTTTGACCCATACAATATATTTTTGGCTATTGCTGCAAATATACCCGTGTGACTTATTACTGGTTTTGTGGTCCTGGGTCACATATAATTAATTTAAATCTGTTTCAGACAATACATATTGAAATGGTTTATTTCAGTCTATGTTATTGTAGTTTTTAAAATAATAATTTGTTTTATAATGGATTTGTATATTTTTATAGTTTAAGGACACAAGTAAAAACTTTAAATGTAATGTGTACATAAAAGATAAATGAATAAAGGCACGGCAAATCATTTCCGAGATGGTTTTACCATGACTAGGCCTATATATTATATATATATAGTGTATGTATGTGTGTATAAGCATTTATATATGTAATGAGTTCTCTTTATAATGGCATGTTTCTCAATCATTTCAGATACTTGAGAAAGACAGAGGTGGTTTACAGCAGTCATGGCAGCCATAGCAACTGTCCCTAACTACACCCCATCGATATGGGTACGATTATGCCATGCCATTCCTCGCCTGGACTTGACCCTGCAGACCCGAGACAGCGTGTTCACTCCAGACAGTTGGGAGTATCAGCAGGTAACCCTCTCTCTCATTCCCGGCCCGCTCACTTCTCCCCAACCCTCTCCTTGTTTCTCACTTTCAGAAACAATTTTCACACCTGACAGCTGGTGGTGGGTGCGCGCATCATTCGGAGCGACACATTTATTTCTGTCTCGCTCTCTATTTTCTCTCCGTTGTGTGCACCCTCTCATTTTGTCTAAATTATATCAGAAATATGCAATATAGTGTATGAACAGTCAGAAATGTATTTTTTCTTGCTGTCAGGAGTATTTTTACGTTGAACTCGCACAATGTACCCTCACTCACAGCACTGTTACACTCGAACACAGACTCTTAGAGAGACTGATTTGTTATAGTCAAAACCATTAAAGGCACTTTTCTGTCTGCAGTTTAAAGATATATTGACTCAAAATTGAGTTTGTATCTCACATTCTCTAATGTTTAGTAGTAGTGGCTAAAGAACCATAGACTTGCAATATCAGAGACTAAAAGCTTGATGGACTGATGTAAAAATGATAACTCCATTATGACAGAGACACATTTACTTGCATAAGTGTGTTTCCACATCAGTAAGATATTGATAAAATATATGAGTATAAATGTCCAGCACATTAGGACAGGGACTATATGCAGTGACTGTGGCATAAATAAGGGTACATTTCCATTTTGGTTCAGAAAGCATTAAATGATTGTTCGTAATTTCACATTCCAGAAAGGCTCTTAATCTAAGAAGGTGATATTTCAGAGACAGGTTATGTATAGTAACATTATATAGTAACAGTATAATGCCAGTTAGGTGATGGCAAGTGATTTATGAGTGAATCTGACTGATTCTTTTATTCAACCGATTGAACCATTTACCGATTTAAGGTGCACTAAGCAATTTTTGCCAAACGATGTTGATATTTGAAAGCACCAAAACAAACACGCCCACACCCCAACAGGAGCTCGCCCCATTTTGAAATCTCCGCCCCACACGTACGCACACATCCATGGCAACGACAATCGCAGAAACAAGTGAAGATGGCACTCAGATATAAAATGGCACTCAGAATATGAAGCATATTCAAACAAAAGCTGACATAAATTGTGTGAAATTAAGCAAAATCAAACTTAGTCACCTATCAAGAAAGAAACAACGCAACAAGTGTGTTTTGGGACTCGGTCCGATGCTGGTCAAAAGCATTTTTCAAAACTCACTTAGTGCACCTTAAAAATCAGGAACTAAACAAGTGAAAGTCTTTATGAATGAGTCATTGAATTGTTCACTCAATGTATTTGTTCAAAACACTGAACTATTCTGGAATGAATGAAACACAATTTCTGTGTAGTACTGTGACTTTGTTTGGAACTATTTTCATTGACAGAGAAAAAACTGACAATGTAACTGGCAACATTGTGTCTAAATATTAGTATTAATAAATACTAAAATATAACTTCTTGTTTATTGAACTTCTATTTAAAAGCTATATCCTTCTCAGAAACAATCCAAGTCGCTATTGCTCTAATGTAACATATGAACATAACTAGTAATAAGAGCATGTTCAGACACATATTCACTTGCTTATATACATTTATTTTAATTCAGCACCAAAAGTTCAAATAAAAACAGTAACTACATGCCCCTTGAATCAAGTGATTTTCTCTATCCCAACCTAAGTTTGTAGACTTGCAAAGACAATGATAAGTACGCCTCACCTACATTGCAGGTTGATTTTCTATTTAAAAAAGGTGCAAACAATAAATATGCATCAAAACATCACAACCAAACTGACAGTGCAACATCAACTATTATTATGCATATGTCTGCTATATGTTTATCTGATCAATGAGGAACAAACCTGTAATGTTCAGTGGCCTCGATCCCAGAAATATACTTCCCATTCTTCTGCCCAAAGATTGAAAATGAAAAAGTCTGTTAAAGAGTTATAGGCCATTCAAATAAATGTATGTATTTGTAATGCTGTGATTCATCTCAGAGATGTGTGAAGCAAAAAATGTACAAGACTGTGTACTTAGCATCTTTATTGAAGGAATTCCACATTGGTTATTGGTTATTGATTTAGAATATTTGAATAGTATGTAGAAACCAATGCACTCTATTATGTTCAATTCCATTTGATAATGCTAGCAAACAGAAATGAAACAGCCGTTGTGAGGTTACTCTTCGAGAAAGAAATCGCTTCACCACTAATTGATAAAGTTAGAAGAGACAAAGCCAGATTATTCTGGATGCCTGAATGGTTTTACAGGATAAGACACAGATGATAAGAGAAAGATGTGCTGGGAAATAACAGACTGTGAGAGAGCAAGAGAGGAGAAACGAGAGAGCGAAATACTCGTGGATATTAGTGGGAATTGGGAAGAGAGGGGAAATCAACGAAGAGGAGAGAGCAAGAGATGAAAAACAAGAGAGAGAATCAGAGGGAAAAGCAGTGAATGTATTTAAGTAGGTCACAGATTATTAATAGAGATCCAGTGGCGTGGATAAAAAGAAAGAACGGGGGAGAACAGTGAAGGATGAGTGAGCGGAAGAGAAAGCATGGAGGGAAACCATGGAGAAAAGAGAGAGTGATAGAGAGAGAAACTGAGGAAGATGGATTGGGGACAGACTAAAGATGAATAGGATACGAAACATGAATACACAATATGTGTATGAATCCAACGGAAAGCTTTAATTACTCCTCGTCTTTTTCTCTCTTTGAGTGGAGCATCCATGCTGTATTAGCCAATAATATTAAAGAGACATCCTCCATTTTATTTTAAGTTTTAAAAATTATATTGTTGACATATAGTTTCTAAGATATTATAGCGTATGTAAATGTGGTTTTATGTTAAAGAGACTTTATTTTGTTTGCGTTGAAACTTTAATATTAATTTTTCTTTTACCATATTAAAAGATCAAGATATCTAATTTTCTAATTTTTTAAGAAATGTATATGTATTCAATAAGAAATTAATATGATAAACTTAGTGGATTAGTAATATATTGCTAAATATTGTTTAAAATGATTTTCTCAATTTTAGATAAAAAATTTTGTTCTAAATATATATTCTAACATAAAATTCTACATAGAAAATGAAAAATTCATATAAATATTAGCGCATAACTTATATATCAACATTTTTATAGGTAATATGTTTATTACAGAGGAAACAGTAAGTATTAGACATTCTTAAATAATGTGACACTGAAACTAAAACATTTAATTAAAGATGAAAATAAATTTTAAAATTTGAATAAGTGTTTTCTTTTAAAAAAATATAAAATATATATATATATTTTAAATAATTTAAAAACTTAAAGTTGATTTTAATGAGTTTAAGATGATCAGATTCTTGATTTCACATCCATTTGCTCATTGTTTTTTTAGATCAATGACACCATCTAAAAGTTATTGTCATGTGCTGTGCTAGACCAGCTAATACTCAGTAAAAATTGATATGTAATAATAATAGTCTTGAGTGCTTGGTTGTCTTTCTTCATACTCATCTTCCTCTTTGACTCTCTGGTCCTCTCTCTTCACTTTCCCATTTGTCTTCTCCCCTTGTTCCCTTGTTCTCTTTCTGCTACTGCTGCCATCGTGGTGAAGGGGGCCATGATGCAGAGGAAGAAGAGGAAGACGATGATGCCAGCGGTGCCCATGGATACAGCGGCAGAAAGGGGCGGGGCATCTGCTGTGTCACATGGGTATCGGTTGCAGCCGTCACATTGTGTTGGTAATGCCTGTTAATGACAGTAATTTTCAGATGCCAGTGATTATTCTCTGTTGAGCAGACATTTTTAATTCAAAAGATAATAGAAGCTCATGAACAAGCAGTACTGCAAAACACATTTTTAAGATTTGTAATGCTTTTATTGTTCGCCCTTCTAGCACGACAGTCATACGATGCAAAAATTATATTTTTTTGTGTAAAGGTGTGGTCACAATAGACTTGTTCTCGATTCAGTTCCATTCAGACACATGTGAATTACAGAGCAGAATACCAGAAAACAGTTTAGTGAATACAATAAAATAATGTTCCCTACTGTATTTAACTCTCACCATATTGTGCTTTCACACATCAGAGTGCAGAATAAGAAAACTGTTCAGGGCTTCTCTTATTAGCAACAACCTTAAACCCACCGCCCGTATCTGTAAAAGCTATCAGGATATCTTGCTTTGTTCTAAATAAAGCTCGGTTTCATTTGCAAGGGATGCTTTCCTTCAATTATGTTTTCTCAGTGCACATATATTGGCAGAAGACCAACCCATTTAATATATTCAGGGCTATGAATATGAAACCCAATGCGTTTTCATGCCTCATTGATCTGAAGCATCAGCATGATGTATTAATGTTCTTGAAGTCACACATAAATTGTTTGTGTAAATTGGCATTGTTTCTGTGAGAACTGGTTTGGTTTGCTCTGTGCATGATGCAAGCGTTCTAATGCAGCACGTGTTCCGCCCCCATGACATCACCCCCATCCCATCCACGTTGACCTCTTTTACTTAAGGATTCAAAAGCTAGAAGCTGATTTACAGATGACTGCATGTATGCACCTTTACTGCTTACATTGTGATTAGAATTTCGAAATACACGTTTCTGCTTTCTTTGGCTTAATCTGGGTCAAACCGTTTGGTCAAACAGTTAGCGAGAGACTGAGATTTGCTATTTTTAGCCGTTTGGAAAGGATTGGACAAGCTAGCTAAGCATTCATTTGAGTATTTGAATGTGAAATAGATATGTGAATGAGTGGATTTTCAGTGTTGTTGATTTGGATTCCAATGCTCTTTATTTTGTTTGCGTTGAAACCATTTAATATTAATACTACCATTTAAAATGTTGGTATCTGATTTTCTTTTTTAAGAAATGTATATTTTTATTCAGCAAGAATGCATTATATTGATCAAATGTGACAGAAAAATATATTTAAATATTGTTAAAAAGATTTCTATTTTGAGGATGAAAACTATTTTGTTCTGAAATTTCTATCTAACAAAGAATCATAGAAAGAAAAAGATTCACATAAATATTTAGCAGCGTAACTTTTATCAACATTTTTTATAAAAAGAAAGGTTTCTTGAGCAGCCGATCAGCATATTCAAAGGAAAATTCAGCTTTGCCATGATTTTAATAAATTACATTTTAAAATATATTAAGATAGAACACAGTTTCTTGTAAAGTGTAATTATATTTCTCTGTATTACAGTTTTTACTGTATTTTGATCAAATAAATGCAGCCTTGTTGAGCATAAGAGACTTCTTTAAAAAAATCTCTCCGACTCCAAACTTTAATAAGTGTAAGTGTACATTAACTAGCTTAAAATATGTCTCATTTTGTTTTCCGCTCCCCTTTTCATTCTCTGTTTGTTCTCTTTCCTCTCTCTCCACTTTCTCTTTCTTTGTCTTCTCTCCTTGTTCCCTTGTTCATATTTCTGCTTTTTGTAGTGTTGCCATAGGCATCGGTTTCTACGGCAACAGTGAGGCGAACGATGGGATGTATCAGTTGACCTCATCCTTGCTCACTGCCAATTACACACTGGCTTCCATCGATCTTCTGGTGAGAACACAAATGCACACACGCTCATACATACACACAAGCTTATTCCATCAATCTCCTTAAGCACCAGGGGACCAAAAGAAATGCAAGACGTTCAGATTACACACTAAATGGTCTTATTACACTATGATTGCAAGTAAGCGATCGGGGGAATTCAGAGTACAAGATTGTTTGAATGCGTTTGTGTGTGAACGAGTGAGATAAAATCCTCTCCGGGTATTGATTTAGCTGGTTGCTCATATGGTCAATCAATGAATGCATGTCATTCTGATTAATGACCTACTTTACTTCCACTGTACTCTTATAAGACCCTCTCCCTACATTACAACTGTATCCATTGAATTCCATTGTCCTTTATCTCCCACATATCTTTTCCACTACTCTTTTCTTTTGTATTCCAAGCTAGTCTGTTTATATGTCAGTTCTGCATTGGGTTAATTCAAGGCAAAGGATCTTCTCCTCTTGCACACCCAGGTTTCAGACACAGTAGTCGGGCTGCAGCAGTCTGTCTCAGGGCCCTTGACCTCCATGGAGGAAGTGTTCGGTGGGCATAAGCCGGCACTCGTGCCCACACGCTCCTGCAGGCGTCTGTCAGAGCGGGTCATGTCACTCCTCTCCAACCTGACACTGGGAAGAGGTCTGATCCCCATTGCAGATGGATTTTACAGGGCAAATGGAAGTGAAAGCATTGTGGGAGCGCTCACCCCAGCACCTCCTTCTGTAGCCCCAACTCTCAGTCCATCTGTCAACAGCATTCCTGCACCCTTCTCCCCTGGCTGGGCAGCAAACACACTCATGGTGAATGAAGACTACAGGTGAGGAGACGTCAAAGACATGAGTGCTAATTTAAAAAGAGAAAATTAGGGAAGAAAAATATCCAGATTTGTGAATTCAGTGCTTATAAATGTTGATATAAAAGATCTTTATTCAAGATATTTGAAGCTTAGTTTTTATGTTTACATTTTTTATGTTTAAATTAGGGCTGTCATTCGATTAAAATATTTAATCGCGATTAATCACATGATTGTCATGAGTTAACTTGCGATTAATCACAATTAATCACACATTTGTATCTGTTCGAAATGTACCTTAAATGAATACTTTTCAAGTTTGTAATACTCTAATCAACATGAGCATGGACAAATATGGATGCTTTATGCAAATGTATGTTTATTATTATTGAAACTATAGTCACCATAGAGCAGGAAGACTAGACATGTTTCAAAGGTCATATATGTTTTTCAAAGAACTTGTTCATGTCTATTAGACACATGAAAAAAGAAACACCAGGTTCCCATCACTTCTCTTTCTTTGCACTGAGTAATTTACTGACACAAACCTGTTTACATTTTTGCACACAGGGCAGAACGTCTTTTGAACATGCAAAATGTACATTTATTATTTATTATTACATTTGTTTGCCTCTCTGTGCCACATACTCTATTTTGATGCAGCTATCTAAATAAAACAGTTTTCATTGATATATTTTACTGCTTCTGTTGTCAGACAACGGAATAAATATGGAATAGTGACTGAAACACGATCCATTAAGACTACAACCCCAAGACGTTAATCTGCTCAAAAATCCTGATAATCGAGCCGTCGTCTTATGAAATCAAATACACATAAGATAAAGACAATATCAGTGCTGTGATTTCAGCTAGACATGCATCATGTAAAACTAGAGAAGCAACATAATATCTGTGTTTAACTGAAAGTGCTGCTCCTCAGCTGCCTACCGCGCGCTGAACCGAGCTGACGCACCGAGAGAGAGAGAGATACAGTGGGGCAAAAAAGTATTTAGTCAGCCACCAATTGTGCAAGTTCTCCCACTAAAAAGATGAGAGAGGCCTGTAATTTTCATCATAGGTATACCTCAACCATGAGAGACAAAATTAGGAAAAAAAATCCAGAAAATCACATTGTAGGATTTTTAAAGAATTTATTTGCAAATTATGGTGGGAAAATAAGTATTTGGTCACCTACAAACAAGCAAGATTGCTGGCTCTCACAGACCTGTAACTTCTTCTTTAAGAGGCTCCTCTGTCCTCCACTCGTTACCTGTATTAATGGCATCTGTTTGAACTCGTTATCAGTATAAAAGACACCTGTCCACAACCTCAAACAGTCACCTCCAAACCCACTGTAAGAAAAGAAAGAGCTGAGAGAAACAAAATTGTAGACTGCACCAGGCTGTTTGAAGATCTGCAATAGGTAAGCAGCTTGGTAATGGACTTAAACAAAAGAAAATATATATATAAGTGTAAAATGTACAATTGCGAATAAACAACTGTCTCAATAGTTTGGGACCAAAGTAACAAAGGATTTTTCTGTAACACAATAAAGAAATTAAATATTTTCGCCAGAGATGAATTAAAAATCCTGCAGTGCCATCACTATCATGCTTAAGCCAGTACATGTCCAGGCCTGCCTGAAGTTTGCTAGAGAGCATTTGGATGATCCAGAAGAGGATTGGGAGAATGTCATATGGTCAGATGAAACCAAAATATAACTTTTGGTAAAAACTCAACTTGTCGTGTTTGGAGAAAGAATGCTGAGTTGCATCCAAAGAACACCATACCTACTGTGAAAATGGGGTGGAAACATCATGCTTTGGTGCTGTTTCTGCAAAGGGACCAGGAATAAATTACTTTCAAAAGGAAAGAATGAATGGGGCCATGTATCGTGAGATTTTGAGTGAAACCTCCTTTCATCAGCAAGGGCATTGAAGATGAAACGTGGCTGGGTCTTTCAGCATGACAATGATCCCAAACACACCGGGCACGAAGGAGTGGCTTGCAGATAAGTATTTCAAAGGTCCTGGAGTCACCAATTTAGCCAGTCTCCAGATCTCAACCCCATAGAAAATCTTTGGAGGGAGTTGAAAGTCCGTGTTGCCCAGCGACAGCCCCAAAACATCACTGCTCTAGAGGAGATCTGCATGGAGGAATGGGCCAAAATACCAGCAACAGTGTGTGAAAATTAGAAGACTTCCAAGTGGACCTCTTTATGTACATCACACATATAACAAACTATCTGTCCTCTTTTGAGAAATGAAATTTGTTATTGACCAAATACTTATTTTCCACCATTGTGAAATAAATTCTTTAAAAATCCTACAATGTGATTTTCTGGATTTTTTTTTTTATTTTGTCTCTCATAGTTGATGTATACCTATGATGAAAATTACAGGCCTCTCATCTTTTTAAGTGGGAGAACTTGCACAATGGGAACTGGTTGGTGACTTTTGCCCCACTGTATGGAGCAGTTTGCAAGTGTCAGTGAATACTGTAGATCTCGTGTCGTGCGGCGACCAGAGCGACTCAGAGACTAAGTATGTCGCTATGGTCACTGTGCCATTAAAATTACTATGCTAACATCTCTCTTATTAAATTGCTAGTTTAAATATATATTTAGATGGTCATAAATTATGCCATTAATCACTGAGTGATCGCTCCCAAACACTTTTCAGAATCACAAATGAAGATATTTTTGATGTACAGGTGAGACAGCTTTTGACCCTGCATACAGCAATGCAACTGAAATGTACTGGCTGCCAGACAGGTCGAAGTACATCATTAAAATAGTCCATCATTACATCAGTGGTTCAAAATAATGTTATGAAGTATAAAGTTTTGAATACTTTTGTATGCAAAAAAAAAACATTTTTATTGTTTTCCATGTCAGTCTTCAACGTGCATTCATGACAGTACCACACCGCATGTGTGTGCATTCCTCTGCATGCAAACAAGGTGCAGTGCATCCGGTTTTCGGACGATGTGAAATAAATGTATAATTTAAAAAGCTAAAAATCGAAGTCCTTACTAATGAAGTCTCAATATGATAGTTATATTGTCTGTCATATGGTTTCAAATCAGTCTTAGGGTATGTTCTTGACAACAAGTTAATAAAAACAGGAATGAAGGTCTTAAAGGTTTGCATAACGCCGTGTCACTTTGAGGGTACTGCCCCAGTGACAAAGTACAAATTTTGCACTTCTTTTCTGAGATTGTAAAATAAACAACTTAATGTGGCAGCAAATTCCTTGCATTATGCAAATGAAAAATGAATAAATGATGAATGAGAAAAAAAAATTAATTGGGTTTCTGCAGTAGTACATTTTCTCAATCTATCTGTCTTTTGCAGGTGTGATGAAAATATATTTTGGACTCTGGGTGTAGGTTTTGAGATTTCACCTTATTGTTTGTTGTTTAGGTGGCTGTCGTACATGCTTCTACTTTTACTGGATCTGCTGGTGTGTTTCTTTATTCTTCTGGGTTTAGCCAAACAGGCCCGCTGGCTACTTATTCTGTGAGTAACAATCACTGCTGACCTGCTTTAAGTGTTTAGTAGTTTTGACGTGCACACAGCATTCTTGCATAATGTAAATCAAACATAAACGTTCACAGTAGTGTGTTTATTGTGTGTGATGTGATATCCCCAAGATAGAAAATGCTTGCAGAAACTGGGTTTTATTTTTGCTTACTGACACCTCGGAAGGCAGCGGTCTGATGTAGGCAGTGTGTGTGTGTGTGTGTGTGTGTGTGTGTGTGTGTGTGTGTGTGTGTGTGTGTGTGTGTGTGCTCATCTCATTTGCAGGATGACAGTGCTGGCCTGGTTGGCTCTGTTTCTGAGTTGGGGTTCTCTTGGCCTGGAGACGGCCACAGTGGTGGTGAGTATTCAGTCAACGTCTATCCAGACAGAAAAACAACAGCTCTCCGCAAGCGGACATGCAGCACAGAATACCGCCATCTGTGTATGAATGAGTGTTTGTCAGCATGCTTTGCGGAGACATTTGTTTTCACTGAAAAATCCAGCCACAACTATGTGAATGTGACTTTTTACATTTTAAAAGGTCACACCAGCCAAGTTGCAGTCACTTATTGTGTGCTTATGAACGAGGGAGAGAGGAATAGAGTGTGTTTGTGCATGTTATAATGAAAAAGGTTTTCCACTCTGGGAACTCAGCAGTCATGGCACAATCCCAAAAAGGCAGGGAAATAGGGCAGAGATTAAAGATTCAATGTGTGTGTGTGTGTATCTGAGTGTGTGTTTCTTTGTAAAGGAGGAAAAAATGGATGCTGCGTTGAAGATGAGCATAAGAGGTCTTAAAAGCAACAGGGAAAGAAAAGAAGAGCGTGAGAGAGTGATGCTGAGTGTTTGAGAGAGGAATACAGCAGTAATGGACTTAAACAGGAAAGAAAATATATGTATAAGTGTAAAATTACAATTGCGAATAAACAACTGTTCAATAGTTTTGAGTCAGTAGGATTTTTAAAGAAATTACATATTTTATTCAGCAGAGATTAATTAAAATGATCAAAATTGGCAGCAACGGTTTATATTTCTATTTAAGCAACAAATATTAAGCCTTGGTTATAAGAAAAATGTATTATGCACCAAATAAGCATATTGTTGCTTTCTGAAGAAATACAATGATTTCTGAAGGCTGGAGTAATGGCTGCTGAAAATTCAAGTTTGCCATCATAGGAATAAATTACATTTCAAAAATACTTATTTTAAATTGTACTAATATTTCAAAATACTACCGCATTTTTGGTCAAATAAATGCAAATTTGGTGAGCATAAAATAAAATAAATGAATCAAGTCCAAATTTTTTAATGTTAGTGTATATATGAAGGATATATGTTACGCGTCACCAATCTAAACCTAACACAAAATCTTAATGGCAAAGAAAGAAAGAAAGAAAGAAAGAAAGAAAGAAAGAAAAAGAGACAGGAAGAGATGGCAGTTGCTGGCCTTCAAAACAAGTGCTTCATTGTCCAAATCCAGCCAGCAGTAACAATTGCCAAGTGCTCCCTCTTTATGATACATACGCACACACATACTCACATTTTCTGTCCTCTTTTGTCACTCTCTCTTTCTCCTGACCCTCTTAAGTCCTCTTGTGAAGCTCTTGGTAATACTGAGTCCTATTCACTTTGATTAATTACCCACATTCCATAAAGGAAAGCGCGTGTGTGTAAAGAGACAGATAGTTCAGAGTGGACACGAGGAAAGGTGGGAACTGGTTGAGTGATGATATTATAGGAGCAGTTTGCAAGTGTCAGTGAATACTGTAGATCAATAGCAGTCAGAGCTGTGGGACAGAGAGACTGAGTGAAGTATGTCACTTGGTCACTGTGTCACACTGTTAACATCTCTCTTCTGTATTTGCTTTTGCTAAATTCCTTTTCTTGCTCTTTTTCTCTCTCAGGCCCTGAGTGATTTTTGCTTTGACCCGAACACTTTTGTGCTTAACTCCACTCACTTCAACTCAAGGACAAGTACAGGTGCAGTACAGCTCTTTCATACACAATTGCTCTGTTTCAAAACCTATTGAGCTGCCTACGTAGGCAGCATTGTAAGCCATCAGTTACACTCCCAATGTGAAGGCTGTACAAAAAGGCAGGTTAATTAAGTGCGGTACATAAGATACCTAATTTTAGACCAATTATAATGCAGCATCACAGCTTTCTTTGTGGCGAAGGCATTCCCAGAATGCATTGCATCAAGCTCCATTAAAGAATAAATTATAGATGGCGGACGATGTGAAATAAATGTTGATAATTTAAAAAGCTAAAGTCGCATTAGCAAATTGAGTCTCCCATATGAAATATAATTTGTGTTTCTCATATGCAGAGTTTCAAATCAGTCACTTAGGGTATTTTACTTGACAACAAGGTAATAAAAACGGAAGGTTTTTTTAAAGGTTTTGCATACGCCGTGGGACAGAGGTGGTGGTGGTTGAGGAGAGACCCCCCCCCAAATGATTGTAAAGTGCTTTGGGTGTACAGCAATACACAATAAAGTGCTATATACATGCATCATTCATTTATTTATTCATTAATTAATACAGATGACAAACAATCCCCATTTACAAAGATCCTCAAAAATGACTAAAAATGCTGTATTATGCATCCCAGGCCAGCAGTTGGCGATGTCACGCATGTGCATGATGTCATCGTTTTCACAAATTTACAAAAAGATGACAATGGTATCAATTTGTAAAACATACACATTGAAATACACCCCTTTTCAAAAATGTGTCCATTGGCCATTGTTGTTTAAAGAATTTTTTGTTTGTTTTCAGTCGAAAAGGGTAACATTTAAATACCTTACTAGGTTCCCTGACCGTTAGAATATTGTCTTAGGGGTCATTCACACAGAGCGCATTTTTGCAAGTGCAACACGCAGGGAAATGGAATGTAAAACAATTAATACGAGTGTATAAACGATTTTAACTTGAGTGCCACATTTTTTTAAAACACTGTCATGCACTAAACATGATTTACCTAGAACAAAATAAAGTAGTAGAACAGTGGAATGCAAAACCGTGTTCTGTGTGAACGGCCCTCGGAAGGCAGCGGTCTATGTAGGCAGTAGGCGCCGGGCGGTGATACCGCTCACTAAGTTTTGGAACAAGTCTAGAGAGAGTGATGCTGTCCATCTGCCTTCATCTCTGACACATATGCAGTCTTACCCACGTCTTCAATCTTATTTCTCTCTCTCTCTCTCTTCTCTCTAAATAGAAATCCTGGATTATTACCTAACCTGCAGCAGGAAAACGAGCAGCCCTTTTCAGCAGGTGCGCTATCTTGTTACATGATACTGCAGACGGGGATATCATAGAGATTACTAAAGGAGTAAAAATAGAGCGTTAATGATATCACAAGACAGAATTCCCCAAATATAAGGAATTATAATGATGTCACAAAACACAGATTAAGATTAAAAAGCAATGCCATTTATGTCAAAATGGGGATGAACAGAATAAAGAGGATTATGACATTATGATCAATATTTTGTAATCAAGGCCTAGACTGAGTGTTTTTGGGGGAGCTGATGAATGAAGAATGGATTTTGTTGAAGGACAGTGAAATAAGAAAGAAAAGGTTCAAACTGTGAGTTTCACACTGACAGCATTTCTGATGCATAATAGAACTGCTGCTCTATAGAGAAAAGAAAGTGCATCGAATATTTACTTTAATAAGGCCCACAAATAATACTTTTATTGAGCCATTGAGAGTTATTATATTGCTTCATCAAAGCAATCTCAATTTCACTCTATTTTCTTCTTTTTAAATAATGTAATAATTTTAATATTTTAATCATTATTATTTTTTATATAAAGTTTTACTAATTTTAGTAGTTTTTTGTCATGTAAAGATTAAGTCGATGTAATATATCTTTTTGATTAATTTCTAATTTTGTTAGTTATTTTAGTACATGAAGTGAAACTAAATGAAAATGGAAAATGTTGCCTTGCCAGTTAAATAAAAATTGCCAGCTGAAATAAAATTATATATACACACACTCTATATGTACACATTTATTTATATATTAACATTTGGTTATTAACATTTAGTAGTATAATTAACATTTATTGTATTTCAAGTAATGTTTTTTTTATGGTTTTAGTGAACTATAATACCCTTGAAACCCTTGAGGAATTAAAAATGCAATTACAGTTTTTAGCTTGTGAAATTCAGTTAAATCAGCAATATTTCTGTTTGTTGAACTGACATAAGATACTGACCCAGTCCCAGAGAGCGCTTTCCAGCGTCCACTCTCACCTTTCCAGTCTGGAGAGAGACGCCCTCCCACGCTTTCCAAAGGCAGAGGTATGTTAACACTGCCTCCATTGTTATCAATACCACACTATGTCCGACACTGACAGGAAAGATCAATAGCAGTACAGTGGATACAACATGCTGTAGCTACTGTGTTATTTTCCTTTTAGAAGTCACTCAGGAGGTGCAGCAGATCCTCAACACCACCGAGGGCAACTTCCACCAGCTGGTCGCACTTCTCAACTGTCGAGGGCTGAACAAGGTAACCAAAGCTACCTGTTTTCCAGCTCCGCCTGACTGTAACTGAGAGTAATACTCTGCAGTCGAGCTTGATGAGCAAAGTGTCTCAATCTATTACTGTTTTCACGTCACTCTCTCAGGATTATGTGGACTCTCTGAAAGGCCTGTGCTATGATGGGATGGAGGGGTTGCTCTATCTTTCGCTGTACTCGTTTCTCTCGGCTTTGGCATTCACAGCGATTCTTTGCTCCCTCCCTGGAGCCTGGAGGAGTTTCCACAGGTGAGGTGAACTTCATCCCTCCACCCCGTCCAACATCCCACCTGATGTTGTTTTCAGAAATTGCATAATATTCATTCTGTCAATTATTCAGATTTTAAGATGGATGAGGTGCATAAAAAGTAGTTGCTTTTGATTTAAATAGTATTCTATCATATTATATGTAATATAGTTATGGGGAAGTCGTGGCCTAATGGTAGAGAGTCGGACTCATAATCGAAAAGGTTGCGAGTTCGAGTCTTGGTCCGGCAGGGATTGTAGGAGGTGGGGGGTGAATGTACAGCACTATCTCCACCCTTAATACCACGACTGAGGTGCCCCTGAGCAAGGCACCGAACCCCCAACTGCTCCCCGGGCGCTGCAGCATAAATAGCTGCCCACTGCTCCGGGTGTGTGTTCACTGTGTGTGTGTGTGTGTGTGTGTGTGTGTGTGTGTGTGTGTGTGTGTGTGTGTGTGTGTGTGTGTGTGTGTGTGTGTGTGTGTGTGTGTGTGTGTGTGTGTGTGTGTGTGTGTGTGTGTGTGTGTGTGTGTGTGTGTGTGTGTGTGTGTGTGTGTGTGTTTTCAGTGTGTGTGTGTGTGTTCATGGTGTGTGTGCACTTGGATGGGTAAAATGTAGAGCACAAATTCCGAGTAAGGGTCACCATACTTGGCTGTTTCACTTCACTTCTATATAATTTTTATATCATTATGTATATATTATGTATTTATGTATTATTAAAAATATATAAAGAAATATAAAAAGAAATAAACAAAACTATATTTACATAATTTACAATGGTGTAAACATTCTTTTTCAGTAGCAAAAACAAATTCTCCATATTTGTTTTTTCCAACTTTTTTCTTTAATGCAGGGATTACTTGGGATGAGATTTTAAAATTAATATTGTACACACGTTTACATGTACCTGGTTCTCTGATGTCAGTTATTGGTCAGATGACATGCAGGTAAACAAATAAAATATTAATTATTTTAATGTTTTTAGATTATTATAGTTTTTTTTATTTAATGTTTATTTATTTTGTAAAGTTTTTGCAAATTATTTGTTTATTAATTTTAATAAAAAATATTGTAATAATAATATTTAGTATTGTTTTTGTTTAAATAAAAAAATAAGTTTTTATTTTGTTTATTTAAAATTCTTTATTGATTTATTTTAATCTAGCATTTTTGGGATTTAAATAATAATTACCTTTATCAGCTCATGAACCCCGTGCAGTTCCTGCACAAACCATTTTGAATTATTTCATTTGTTTGTTTTATATCCTAAATTTAGTTTTATTTATTTTGTATTTTAAAGAGCTCGTTTTGAATGTGGTCTCAGACTTTAGCACTCCGCTGCATTTATGAACACAGAAGGAGAATATTGCTTTAAATGCTTTTTTATACACAGGGAAATACCCAAGACAGAGGAATATCATCTTAATATATGCCAAATTGCGATCTAGGATGTATCTGTAACATGATTAATAAGATGCTCACTGGGAACCTGAACATTTGTGATTTTTAATGCAAAAGAAGTTACATAATTCCAGCCTCAAACAACAAAAGCAGCCGGATGTTAATGGAGGTGGGCTGCCCGGTCTGGGTCGACTCAACTCCGCTATAGTTTGTCATAAATGGGCCTGTGGTAAACACTGACAACCGCACTCATCAGCAATGCACAGATGAAAGAAATATGATCTCAACTTAAGGGCATTAGTGCTTGAATGCACTTCACTCCTTTTATCTGGATATGGTATTAATGTCACTATAACCATTAGTTCAGAAAGCTCAGTCACTTACTATTGATTCAGCCCGACTTGGTACACTCCCTCCAAGTGCCTGCTGTTGGCAAATCCAATTTTATTAAAGTATCAGAGGTGGCTGCAGTGTTTAATTGTGTTCAGAGCACAAACTCCATTCAGATGGCAGATGCATAGATTACTGAAATGGCATAGAGGAAGGAGACAGATTAAAGGATTACTTCTAGACGGGCAATATTTGATTTCATGACAACATCTACATTTATATAGTTGAGAGAGATTTTTCAATAGATGTCTTTAAAGCCTTTGTTTTGCACATAACATATAGCAGATAAACGTATACTTATTTCATGATGTGTTTTTCACTTTCTTTGTTGCATAATTCTCATTGGATGAATCGCATAGCGATTCCGAGGAATACGAGGACTCCGACAGCGAAAGCGAGGACCCCTTCACTTCTCATCAGGCATGTAGACAGACGGCCACGGGCTCCCAGCGAGGGGCCTTGCCCCCCTTCTATAGTTACCAGGGGGCCGGCTGGACTCCTCCCTTTTCTAGCGCGCCTCCGTTACCGTGAGTAACACATACACAGACACGCAGACAGACAGACAGAGTGACCCTACACACACACACACCACCACGAGCTTGTGTAGATCACACACACTGAGATCAACAGCAGAACTAACTTGAACGATTTATGAATGACCTGAAGTACTAGAAGTACCACTTAAAAACAAAATGTTATTAATGTGTTTAAACTGACAAATACATACACATTTCTGAACTGTTTATTACATTTATTTGATTAATAGCTAAATGTAACAATAAAAAAAATATTATTTTTCCAATTAAATTTCCCAAATGCTCCTCAGCGGAGTTAAAACAAAATTAAGTTCTTAAAATTATTTATCTATTTATTATTTGTTACTACAATATGGTTCAAACAATAAAGACTGGAGTAATGATGCTGAATATTCAGCCTTGTAATAAATTGCATTTTAAAATATATGCAAAAAATAGAAAGTGTAATAATTCACAATATTACTGTTTTTACTGTATGTTTGATAAAATACATGCAGCATTTATAGTTGAGACTTCTTTCAAAAACATTTTTACATTTACATTTTTATGACTTAAGTCACTTTTACATTTTTAAACATTAAATAAACAATAATATAAAATAGGTATGTTTATTTGTCAGTTTTGTACATTTGTATTTTTGAATTCATAAATTGATGACTCATTTCTTTTTGAAGTGGCACTTCTAGTCTTCCATATAAGTTTAAGGTATTAGAAATTCAGATTCTTGTTCTTGAGCAGCTCTGCATCAAGGGTGCACAATGAATGACCTTTGAACTATAAAACACATTTATAGGCTCATATACATAAAACTACAGAAACAAGAGGCATGCATACGCAGGCAAACACATAAAGCTCCAGTCACACAGACAGGTAGAAAGGCAGGTGTTAGATGGAGCACACAGACAGACAGACACAAACACATGCACACACAGACAGACACACACACAGACAGACACAAACACATGCACACACAGACAGACACACACACACACACAGACAGACACAAACACATGCACACACACACACAGACACACAGACAGGTCTACATGTCAAGCACAGTCTAGCCAAAAAACAGACATGAGTCCAGAGGTCTGTCTGTCTGTGTGTCTGTCTATCGGTCTGTCCGTCATTGCAAGACAGACATAGATCCTCCAATCAGAGACGATGCACAATATAGGTAAAGTCCCGCCCCCTCCGATATTTCTGTCCGCTGTCAGAAATCATGCTGTCCAAACTACATCACTCTTTCAAATCTTGTTTCTTTCTCTCTGCTTTTTAACCTTCCCTGTTTCTCTCTCTTTCAATTATTCTGTTTTGAAAGATCATATTTGCTGTTTTCATAGAATTAGATCTGACGTCAACACTTCTTCTCACTTCATTCACATTTCCATGTTCTTTCAAATTAATGTCATTTTAAAAGAAATACGATTTATATATTCTAAATTTAGATATATTACAAATTCCTCAATTTAAATATATTTTTGTGTCCTTTTCTGAAAAAAGATCTAAAGATTCTGAAAGTGAAAATGTCACATCTCTCTAACTCTCTTCCACCTTTTGTCTTCCTGTTTCCTCCCTGGATCCTGGCTCTCATCCTTCCCTGTGTCCCTTTGGTGTGGCATGTCATTCTTCTGTCTCTCCATTGTCCCGTCTCCTGGTTCCTCTCTGCGTCTCTCTCTTTCTGCAGGACTCCAAACGTTTCCTCCAATGGCAACCCTGGTTATGAGAACCTGCCTTTGAGTGACAGGCAGTCCCCACCCCCTTCTGTGAGTTCCCTTGTCTCTGTCACATCACTGCGATCTGTGGCATTCTCATGATTCATTGTGTTCAGATTCACTCAGACTGACACACGGATCAGACTAAATGAGCATTCGCTAAGCCCCGCCTTGAAATGTTTCTGACCAATCGCAATCCACCTTGTTATTAGACAAACTTGTGCTATTTTTCAATATAATCCTATAGAAGTCCTATTTGTTTAGATGGTGTTTAGTGGAAGGCGTTCACTATGGTTCAAAAGTTTGGGGTTGGTACAATTATTTATTTTTTAAGTCTCATGCTCACCAAGGCTGCATTTGTTTGATCAAAAATACAGTAAAATGTAATATGTTGAAATATTATTACAATGATCAATTTTAATATAATATATTCCTGTGACGCAGCGCTGAATATTCAGCATCATTACTCCAGTCTTCAGTGTCACATGATCTTTCAGAAATCATTCTAATATGCTGCTCAAAAAACTTTTCTGATTATTAACTATGTTGAAAACAGATGTGCTACTTAATATTTTTGTCAAAATCATAATACATCTTTTCAGGATTCTTTGATGGATAAAAAGTGCAAGAGAAATGCATTTATTTTAAATATTTATTATTTAATAACATACATTTTTCATATGTCTGTCTACTGTCATTTTTTAATCAATTTAATGCATCCTTCATATACAATTATTATAAAAAATAAAAAAAAATAATTGACCCTAAACTTTTCAACAGTAGTATATGTTAGGGGCATAATGTATTTTTATACAAATATGTACAAAAATTTGCATTGTTATATTTCATGTAGAAACAATATCCAATTTTTTTTTACCTATATATACCTGACACATTTTACCTATTAAAGTCTCCAGTTTATTCCAATGGGACATTCTGAAAAGCTTGCCTGGGTTAGCGACAGTAACTAAGGAGGCGGAGCTTAGTGAAGGGTTTAAATTGTGAGAAAACAACAGTAGGATAAATACGATTTTTCTTTTCTTTAAATGCATGCACTCATGATTTAGGTTCTAAATGAATATATACTTGTTTCTCTCTTCCACTCGCGGATCCGGCTCCTCTGCGGACTGGTTTTCTGAAAGAACAGTACTCTCCCAGCATGCTGACTGGCTACGGCAGCAGTCAATCACACGCCAACCCGTCCCATTCCAGAAACCTGTACTCACACTAATCATTTTTCTGTATAGTAGAAAGAATGATATAGAGCAAGGTTTAGTTTTCATATGGATGAGACGAGAGATCTAGATGTTAAATATCTGTGTGTAACGTCAGTACCATTGCGTCGGTTGGGTGTGACTTCATTTAGTCGTCTGATCCTATCACTTCCTCTCCCTCTAGTGTCATGTTGTACATAGCTGGTGGAAACAAGATGGTATTGACGTTACAGTAATGTCTATTTTTAAATGTATAACCACTTTATTTTGGAGTTTTTATATTGTTACATGTAGTCACAGGTACATGGTGGCGATGGCACAATTTCTTGGTATGATTATGCAGTTTTTTTTAAATATTTGACAGGACCCTATTTTATGAGTGGCAATTCTGTATTACCTTGTATACCCTCTGATACTATATGATTATTTATTTATATAATATAAATATATGAATATATATATTCACTGTATACACGTTTGATTGTTAATGCATTTTGATGATCAAAGAATAACTAATCTGTAAAATATTATTGAGGGCTAGTGTCTGTTTCCTCTGCTGGCTCTGAGCAATACAATTGCGTTTGCCATTTATAATGCAATGGCCACAATGTAAGCAGCAATAATCATCAGGATATCTTGCAAACCCCGTCTGTGTGTGTGTGTGTGTCAGAGGTTCTCATGACATGTTCAGTATATACACCGTATATATATATATATACACATTTGAAATGGCATTGGTCCCTTCTCTTGGCTATCAACCTGTTGTTAATCCTTAAAAAAAGAGTTTCTATGGTTTAATGCTCCTTTTGAATGGCATCCTTTTTCACTACAGAGTCTAATATAAATTAAATAAAAATACAGTAACAAAAGCGCAATGTCTGAAAATTGTTTGTGTCTTTAAAGCTGCTGATGCAAAACACTACAAGCATCCTGCTAAATAAACCTATTCCTGGTTATTAACTGCAATAGGGGAGAATGGTTTCCTATGTAAAATGTTGTTTTTATTACTTATTAAATTATACATTCAATATTATTTGACCTGTCTAACCATATTAAGCACAGCATGTTATTCTGTTTATTCTCAATCAGTACTGAATAAATTATTTAAAAAAAAAATCACAATTACAGCTTTTACCTATAAAATGTAGTAAATATTTATGCAGAAGTTTTGTTATTGCGAACTAAAACTATTAATTGACAAATCTGACAAAAAAATAAATATGAAATGTTAACTGAAAAATAAAATTGAAGTACTTAAGTTATTAAAACTAAAATATTAAAAATTAAGCTAAATAGAAATATTACATATTATTATTAAAATAATTACTAAAACAAATTGAAATAAGACTATAAAAATAAAACAAGCTCACAAAATGAATACTATGATAATAAAAAAAAATAGAACCGTGATCCAGTCCCTTGTTTTTTCACTGTTTTTAAACAGTTTTTCCACAAATTCAACAACAATAGATAATAGTGCAGTATAGTGTCTACATGGGCACTTTTTTTTCCTACATGAAAAAATTAAATCTGATTTTCATTAAACCCCACATTTATTTAATGAATTTTGGGCACATTACTTGCTCAAAGTCATCAGACCCTGCTCTGCAATTAACATGATCCTTTTTTGTAAATTCAAATGACTGATTCACTGACTTGATTAAATATCATTTATATGATATTAAAATCCAGCTCTGACAACAGAACATGAATCAACAAACATTAGTAATCAGACAAAAACAAAACACCGTTTGTAGACAAAGAATTTCAAACCGCTCGTGCGTGAGCAAAGACAGGCCAAGTAGAAATTCAAATAAATAAATCACATTTATTCAGTTTCCCTCCATTTAGTGGTTTTCACTGAGTCAATGTTAATGAGGCAGTTTGCAAGAGAGCTTGAAAGAATAACGTGAGCATGAGATAGAGCTACAATCTCTTATCTCCTTTGTTTATGCATAGTAAGATGTACACTGACGTCTAAAAGGCAATAAACCATACATACTTGACCTCTAAAGTACCATTTCTGTGCATAGTTGTAACAAAGACACAAATATTCGATCTACTTCAGCAGTGGAGTGCATAGACAGAGATAAAGTGAGAGATGGAAGTTCCTGAGAGGAGAGAAAAGAGGAGAGTGACGTGACTGGCACGGCTATAGTAGTGTCTCCCACAAGCACAGCCAGTGTGACTTCAGATAAACGGCTCCTTCATACGAGGCAACACTAGATCATTCTCTCGGACTTCGCTTCGTGTGGATGAAAAGGAGCATCTCTGCTCTCCATAAAGCTTCTCGGCGCTCCAGTGTTTCTCCGCCGTCACTCCACATTGAGAGAAAAAGAGAGAGAGAGAGAATGTTCAGTTTCATCACTTCCTGGTGTCGTCTGCTTTCAGCCACGTCCCATCGTCGTCTACTTCCTTTTGGACAACGAGGAGCATTTCTGCCACATCCTGAGAAAGCTGCTCAGTGAGAAATGACCTGGGAGGAGGAAGAATGAAGAATCAATATATAATATTGATAATACAAATAATAAAGCGGAGCATAGAGGTGAGAATCAGAAAGGCGTGACATTTCACCAACTTCACAGGAGAGCCAAAACAAAAAATGACCTGTTTGATCTGACTTGGTGTACTGAATTCAATAGTTTATACTAAACATGTGTACACTCATGGATGACAGTAGGCTACTTTAGCCAGAAAGAGCTCATTAAGAGCTTTCATTTGATATATATATCTCTCCATTTCACCAAAGATGTCACTTATGCCCTTCTGGTTCTCACACCTCGATATAACAAACAACAAAGAAAGAGTGCTTTCAGTATTTAAGATTATCTGAACGTTTTCCATTCAAGCACGGAGTGATTTTTCTTCATCGTTACTGTTGTTTTTACTATGACATCATAGACAGCGGGAGATCTATTAAGCGCATGTTAAAATCATTTTAGCTTACATTAGTAAAGCAAGTTTAATTTGTATTTATCAGGGTCTATAAAGTACGATTATGTTAAAACCTGGTTTTATTAGTAATTATGAATGAATCACTTTTTAAGTGAGCCTTAAAAGAATACAGCAAAACTAATATAGTCCGATTCATGAATAAATGATTTTATCAGCTTTTTTTTTAGTGAATCAGAATCAATGAATTATATAAGTGCAATACAAGTTCACTTTAAAACTTACTTTTTGTGAGATTTATTGAAGGTTAAAGGTTCTCTGAGTTTATACTAAAACAGTTCAGTGTGTAAGAATAACAATCAAAACAGAGATTTATTGAAGGTTAAAGGTTCATTATAGTTTCTTCTGAATCGGAGATGTTGATAGGCCTTGTCTTATATGATATGATTGCGCCACAATACATACAAATGAATTGTAAATGGGGTCCATCTTGACTGTATGTCTGTAGTTTCCTGTGATATTATCAACCATCTGCCATTATAGTCCTGCTCTTGTTCTGATTGAATTACCTGTTCTGCGTCATTATAATTGTGTCTGGGCAACATTACGCTGATTATCAATGACATTTGGATATATGTGGGTCTCATTTATTCATGTTACTGTGTACACACCTGGAAATTGTAAATATATGCACTAATGTTTTCTTGCAAAAATTAGTTTGTACTGTTTATTAAGTAATAATAATAAAAAATTTATAAGTAATTCATAGTAAGTCTCACCTGAGTTCTGTTCCTCCGCCAATACAGGCAGGCCTTTTTAATTTCGAGTCTAGATTATAAAACTGTCCGTTGACGTCCCGTACCGCCAGCCAGTGTCTGCGTCTCAGCGGGAGAGACACAATTCCCAAAGACACCCTTGATGGGACATTCAAAATGAAGCCCTGAATTTTGTCCAGGCACAAATTCTGTACTGACCTACAGCATACGAGAGATATGGAGAAAATTGAAGTCAGATTTTATGATCATTACATGATTCATAAAAAGTGACATTGTCACACTGACCTGCGTTTGTCCCACCAAACAGCAGCGAGCCCCCGACTGTGCAAAGCAGCCATGATGACATTGACATCATAGTTTCCCGTGCCCAACACTGAGCGGTGTGGATTCATCACAGACTGTGGGGCAAGCCTGCAAAGAAACACAACAGACAACTTTGGATTTGAGAATATAGACAAGACAAAGAGAATTAAAGAGGTGTATGTAAATATGTATGTATATGTATGTATGTATATATATATATACATATATATATCACATATATACACAGACACACTGACCCAAATTATAAATGCAACACTTTTTTTGCCCCCATTTTTCATGAGCTGAACTCAAAGATCTAAGACTTTTCTATGTACACAAAAGACCTATTTCTCTCAAATATGGTTCACAAATTTGTCTAAATCTGTGTTAGTGAGCACTTCTTTGCTAAGATAATCCATCCACCTCACAGGTGTGGCATATCAAGATGCTGATTAGACAGCATGATTATTGCACAGGTGTGTCTTAGGCTGGCCACAATAAAAGGCCACTCTAAAATGTGCAGTTTTAATCGCACAGCACAATCACAGATGCCGCAAGTTAAGGGAGCGTGCAATTGGTATGCTGACTGCAGGAATGTCCACCAGAGCTGTTGTCCGTGAATTGAATGTTCATTTCTCTACCATAAGCCGTGTTCAAAGGCGTTTCAGAGAATTTGGCAGTACATCCACCTGTCCTCACAACCACAGACCAACCGTAACCACACCAGCCCAGGACCTCCACATCCAGCATCCAGAGACCAGCCACCATCGGTTTGCATAACCAACAAATTTCTTCACAAACCCTGAGTCAGAAACCATCTCAGGGAAGCTCATCTGCATACTCGCCGTCCTCATCGGGGTCTCGACCTGACTGCAGTTCGTCGTCGTAACTGACTTGAGTTGGCAAATTCTCACATTCGATGGCGTCTGGCACTTTGGAGAGGTGTTCTCTTCACAGATGCATCCCAGTTTTCACTGTACAGGGCAGATGGCAGACAGCGTGCATGGCATCATGTGGGTGAGCGGTTTACTAATGTCATGATTGCTTAGGATCGAAAGTGGCCCATGGTACTGTTATGGTATGGGATATATATGTTATGGACAACTGAACACAGGTGCATTTTATTGATTGCATTTTGAATGCACAGAGATACATTTGTAAATCCGTAGGCTCATTGTTGTGCCATTCATAACCATACTCATGTTGAACATAAACAAAGGCCCCATGTTGCTGATCTGTACACAATTCCTGGAAGCTGAAAGAAATAAACCAGTTCTTGCATGGCCAGCATACTCACTACATGTCAATTGAACATGTTTGGGATGCTCTGATCGTGAGTTACACAGCGTGTTCCAGTTCCTGACAATATCCAGCAACTTTGCACAGCCATTGAAGAGGAGTGACCAACATCCACAGTCACAATCAACAACCTGATCAACTCAATGCAAGGAGATGTGTTGCACTGCGTGTAGGCAAATGGTATTACACCAGAGACTGGCTGTTGAATCCCAGACCAACTGTAACCACACCAGCCCAGGACCTCCACACATCCAGAGACCAGCCACCATCGGTTTGCATAACCAACAAATTTCTTCACAAACCCTGAGTCAGAAACCATCTCAGGGAAGCTCATCTGCATACCGCTGTCCTCATCGGGTCTCGACCTGACTGCAGTTCGTCATCGTAACCGACTTGAGTGGCAAATCACATTCAATGGCGCCTGGCACTTTGGAGAGGTGTTCTTCACAGATGCATCCCAGTTTCCCCAATAGAAATGCATGTTTTGTAATCCCCCAATACAGTAAAACTACATATTTTAGAGTGCTTTATTGTGGCAGCCTAAGTCACATGTGCAACAATCATGCTGTCTAATCAGCATCTTGATATGCCACACCTGTCAGGTGGATGGATTATCTCGGCAAAGGAGAAGATCTCACTAACACAGATTTAGACAGATTTGTTAACAATATTTGAGAGAAATAGACCTTTGTGTACATAGAAAAGATGTTAGATATTATACAGCTATGAAAATGCAAAACAGTGTTTATGCCATAATTTTGATCAGTGTATATATATACATACACTCAATAGTTTGGGATCAGTAAGATATGTTTTTGGGTTGTCTTCTGCTTATCAAGGTGTATATTTGATCAAAATACAGAAAAACTTATTTTGTGAAATATATTTAAGTTTATTTTAACATACTTAAAATATAATTTATTCCTGTGATCAAAGCTGAATTTTCAGCATCGTTACTCAAGTCTTCAGTGTCACACGATCCTTCAGAAATCATTCTAATATACTGATTTATAATCAATGTTGAAAACATTTGTGCTGCTTCATATTGTTTTGGGAACCTGTGATATTATTTTAGATTCATGATTAATCCACATGAAAGAACAGCATTTATTTAAAAAAGAAATGTTGTGTTACAATTTACAATGTAATTCATAAGTTTGGGATCAGCAATTTTTTCTTTAAAAAAAAATAAGAAATGAATAATTGTATTCAGGAGGGAGGTGTTAAGTGAATAAATATCATAGTAGATGTATTAGATGTAGATGTATTATTTTCTAATACAATATCATGTATTAGAAAATATTTATATGTTGAACAAATGCTGTTCTTTTTAACTTTGTATTAATCAAAGACAAAAAGTATGACATGTTCCAAAAAACTATATGAAGCAACACAACAGTTCCAACACTCATAATAAATCAGATTTTAGAATGATTTATGAAAGATCATGTGACGCTTATGATGCTGAAAATTCAGCTCTGCATCACAGAAATAAATTATATTTAAAGTATATTAAAATAGGAAACCAAAATTAGACATTGCAAAAATATTTCAAAATATTACTGTCTTTTCTGTATTTTTGATCGAATAAATACAGTCTTGATGAGCAGAATGATGATGAGACTTTAAAAAACAAAAAATATATTGCAGATCCCAAGCTTTTGAGCGGCAGTGTGTGTTGCGTGTGTGTCACGCACCGCTTGCAGATGTCATCTGCTGTCTCCTTGGTAAAAACTCTCTCTTGAAGCACGTTGTTCAAGGCATGGATAGCGCACAGCTCCAGTCTCTGTTTCTCGTGAAACACCTCGCCCTCGGTCATACTCACCCTGTCATCACAAGAACATTCAGCTCGTCGATTAACATTTGAGTAACGTTACGCCCAAGAACACCTAAAGTACTCTCGTGCACGTGAGCTGCCAGCACATGACTGATAACTTACATCATCAAAATCATCACCATACTTCTGAAGACAGAAATTCATACAGAGTGAGTCAAAATATAGTAAGAAACAACCGCTGCTGAGTACCGTGACACTAATCGTTATGTTCCACCACACTGTTAATAACTAAACCTACAAGTATCTGTCAAAATAACGCGCTCTGTTATGCCTGTATGGATCGGGGAAGTTGTGCTGTTGTTGCGTTGAGGAGACAATTATTGTAATACACGTGAGTCCACAGCTTATTCCAGCCTAAGGCATTTTGGAAAAGTGAATCAGCATTTTTGATTTCAGCTGCCTGTCAGTGGCAAGGAAACCGATCTCAAAGACTTACTTTCATTTTAGACAGTTCCAACAATGCCTTGCAGAAAATAGACCTTTTGTACATAGAAAATTAATTAAATATTAATCTATAAATGTAAAAATTAAACTATGATATTATATATATATATATATATATATATATATATATATATATATATATATATACTCAATAGTTTGGGATCTGTAAGATTTTTGTATGTTTTAAGACAGTTTCTTCTTATCAAGGTTGTATCTATTTGATCAAAAATAAAAAGCAATTTTTTTACTAAAAATTTTAAAAATAAATTTTAATATACTTTAAAATAGAATTTATTCCTGTGATCAAAGCTGTACCACATCGTTTCAGTGTCAATCACATCAGAAATCATTCTAATATACTGATTTATAATCAATGTTGAAAACATTTGTGCTGCTTCATATTGTTTTGGGAACCTGTGATATTATTTTAGGATTCGTTGATTAATAAAAAAAAATTAAAGAACAGCATTTATTTAAAAAAGAAATGTTGTGTTACAATTTACAATGCTATTCATAAGTTTGGGATCAGCAATTTTTTCTTAAAAAAAAAAAAAATGAATAATTGTATTCAGGAGGGAGGTGTTAAGTGAATAAATATCATAGTAGACATGTATTAGAAAATATTTCTATGTTGAACAAATGCTGTTCTTTTTAACTTTTATTAATCAAAGAATCAAAGACAAAAAGTATGACATGTTCCAAAAAACTATATGAAGCAACACAACAGTTCCAACACTCACAATAAATCAGCATATTAGAATGATTTATGAAATATCATGTGACGATTATGATGCTGAAAATTCAGCTCTGCATCACAGAAATACATTTTATATTTAAAAACATTAAAAAAAATAGACATTGCAAAATTAGACTATATTTCACAATATTACTGTCTTTTCTGTATTTTTTGATAAAACAGCCCTGATAAGCAGTGATGATGAGTTATTAAAAAAACAAAAAATCTTGCTGATTCCATGCTTTGAGCGGCAGTGTGTGTGTGTGTGTGTGTGTGTGTGTGTGTGTGTGTGTGTGTGTGTGTGTGTGTGAAGCACCGCTTGCAGATGTCATCTGCTGTCTCTGTGGTAAACACTCTCTCTGAAGCACGTTGTTCAAGGCATATAGCCTGTCATCAAAAAACATGCTAGCCCTGATTAACACGTGCCGTCATAACATTACAAGAACACCTAATTACTCGTGCACGTGATTGCAGCACATGACTGATAACTTTTACTCATCAAAATCTAAATTTCGAAAGCGCGGAGCAATGATTTATCCCGCAAATCATCAACTGCTTTTGAGTACCGAAGTAATCGTTATGTTCCACCACACTGTTAATAACTAAACCTACAAGGATCTCTGTGAAAGAGAACGCTCTCTGTTTCTCGCCTGTAAGGATCGGCCGGAAGTTGTGCTGTTGTTGCGTTGAGGAGACGCCCTTGTACACACGTGAGCTCCACAGGGGGCGCTATTCATCCAAACCCTCTTGTGGAAAAGTGAAATCATTTTTATTTCAGCAGCCTTCAGGAAAAATTCAGTATATTTAAGAAAATTATTTCAAAATTACTTTCATTTTGTATCATAGAGACAAAAAAATTTAATTAGTAAATTTTACTTTAATAATATTTTAAATTGTACAAGATTAATTATTAAGATTATTTACTTTTTATTTGTATTTTGTTGTAAAACAAACAGACACTTATTTTATTATACACTTGCATATACATGTTGAATATATTAACCATTTTAATTTAAAAAATTATAATCTGAATATAATCTGCAAGCGTTTTAATTACTAAAAAAAATTAAAAACGAAATTATATACTGCAAAAATGTGTACAAAACGAAGCGTGGCTGTAGGACTGAGTGCCCTCTAGCGGTCATTCAGCAGTACAGCAAACAATCAGATTGATTTGTGGGTTCAGTCAATGTCAGAACATAGTTTATTTTCATTGAACTTCATAGAGTGCTTACCTTTAATAAATCAGTTGTAATGACGACCTAAATGCCAGATTAAGGGTTAACACAGCTAGTTTTAACTGATATGCCATGATTGATATTATATTGATATTAACTATTTATAATATAGGCCATATCTGATAATGATCAATATCAATAATGTATTACTTTATATATATATATATGCTTTGGGCGCGCCTATCACAGATTTTATTTCACAGGAAAGAGTTGCTGTGAGTTAATTTAAGACCATGTGATTCACAACTCAAGTTATTTTAAATATACAAGATGGCTCATCGTAACAGGCTACAAATGATTTAGGTTAAACAAAAACGTAGCCTGTACATTTTAATAAAGAACATTGCAGAGTGACACGAAATGCTTCCGCAAAAGATTAAACACCATGTTGGTGTAATTTCTAAGTCTTTCATTGGATCGTGAATTGAAACAACATTTGTCCCTGCCTTTGGGAGGGCGTGAGTTATTCAAACGCACCTATTACTAAAGAGCATTTTTCGCATTCTCAACTTTCTCTGGTCCGTGAGGTTTCCAAGGTCTGCTACGTCAGCGTAACCCAAGGTTCTGATTGGCTAGAGGGATTTAACTGTTGCGCACGTGCAATGCTTCTCGAGGCTCTGATTGGTTAAACCTCTTTCGAACTGCTTCTTAGGCGAATTGTATTTTTGTTCCTGTGTCAAAACGACTGCTAGCTGATATCAAGCTACGGTGGCCGTCTGTGACAGTTAGCTATCGAGCAAACCAACTTTAGCAGACGAAATTGACAACACATTGGACTTTAAAACTTTTAGACGGCACATTTCATCTGAGGACAACATCGGATAGCAGTTTCCCAAAGGAAAGCGCTGGAGAATAGCTAGTTATCTGCATTACTCCGCAAGCCCATCGTTAGCTTAGCCTGGTTTGGTAGCAACACCAGCAAGCTGATTGACGTTACAGTGAGAAATTGGGTTTGATCACTTGTAAATTCTTTATACGTCTTAGTATATTTTCCAGTCTTGATTGATTCGTTATCGGTGGTTTCGTTGTGGATCACCGGATCAGTCTCGTCGGCCGGTTGGGTTGCCAAGTTTTCTTCATTTGAGACCCATTTGCTGGCTATTATAAAGCCACACACAGCTGGAAATGGTACGTTTAATTTCGTATTGAACGGTAAATTGTTAGGTTAAAGTCATCAGAAAGATGAAAGAATGTCAGAATGCTTATTAATTTACGATAACTATCATTCCTTTTTCGTCCTGTTTTGACTTTTATTTGTACCCAGTCTTAAATTGTCTTCAAAATTGAACAAAGTTAGCAGTACACATGGTTGAAGTACTTGTTATTAGATGATTAACGTTAACTTGCTTAAAATAAGTGTGCTTTAAGGATTGTTGCTTTCCTAAACCTGCCATGAAATTAGACTATATATTGATTTTAGTAGTCTTTTTTCGTCATGAACGTGCAGGTTTACCAGCAAATGTCACTTTGTAGCTATTAATGCTGTACATGCTTGTGACATATTTTTCTTGTGTAGAATTCAAACGTGGAGAACTTGCCGCCTCAAGTGTTGAGACTCGTCTATAAAGAGGTTTCTGCCCTGGCAGCAGACCCTCCGGAGGGGATCAAAATCTACCCCAGTGAAGAGGATATCACAGAGCTGCATACTGCCATCGAGGGCCCAGGTTAGTAGTGCATTTTATTAGTTTCCCTTTTTAAGGACCATTGCATAATTTAACAGTTTACCTTTCCCCTGTTTCACAACAGAAGGAACTCCATATGCGGGAGGGGTGTTCCGGATGCGTTTGGTCCTTGGGAAGGATTTTCCTGCTGCACCTCCCAGAGGCTATTTCCTCACAAAGATCTTCCATCCTAATGTTGGGCACAAGGGTGAGATCTGTGTCAATGTGCTGAAAAGAGACTGGAAGGCAGAGCTGGGCCTGAGACATGTATTGCTAGTAAGTAGCATTTTAACTCTCTTTACTGTCCTGGTAAACCTAGATTTAAATGAAGGTAAAAATGCCCTAAATATATACATTTGTACACGGGTTCTCTTTTTTGTCATTACTGTAAAACACTAAATTGCCCATTTTGTTTAAAACTGTTTTGTAAAAGATAATCATCTGAAAGGCAAAGTTATTCTATGTATGCAAATATGCCTGTCATATCATATTTAATTGCCCATATTTTAGGTTTTTGATTTCACTCCGTTAGTCTATAGGTTTTAAACACAGGCAACAATATCTGAACTGTGCATTTAATTGATGAAATTCCTGAATGATAACAACATAAATTACAAATTATTGAATTAATTAAGTAAAACTAGTATGCTAGGAACAATATGCATCAAGAAAACAAAAATAAAATTCTCTTCTGTGCTAATTCTGATTGAGCATCTTACCCCAAAGGTCTACTTAAAAAAATAACCTAATATATATATGTATGTGTATAAATAAGTAAATAAATAGTGTATTTGAATGTAAAATATATTTTAATTAATTAAAAAATTCACAATTTTCTCTCCAAAAATCTGAAAACATTGGCCACAAATTTCTATTTTGCACTAACAAACAGACATAAAACTTATAAAAATATATATATATATATGACATATTATATATATATTCTTATATATATATATATTGTGGGTGCAACAGATCTTGAACCTCATGACTGGTGGATATATTAAAGGGTTACTCCACCCCAAAATGAACATTTTGTCATTAATCTCTTATCGTCGTTCCAAACCCATAAAAGCTTCGTTCATCTGTGGATGAGAACCGGGAGGCTTGCGACTGTCCCATTGACTGCCAAATGATTAACACCGTCAAGGCCCAGAAAAGTATGAAAGACATCGTCAGAATAGTCCATTAGCAGTCGATGAGACAGTCACAAGCCTCCCGGTTTTCATCCAAAATATCTTAAATTGTGTTCCGAAGACTAACAGAGCTTTTACAGGTTTGGACGAGATGGTTAATGAACGATGTGATTCATGATGCCGTTTTCAGTAACCCTTTAAAAAAAAAAAAACAGTAAAAATGTTTTATCGCTAATTCAAGTGTAGCAGTATTATACAGCAATGCCCACACTTTCCACCTACACTAGATGTGGCCATTGAAATGAGAATTCCATGAAAAGACCATCGGATATTTGGTTAAAATTCTTAACTTCCAAAATGGTACCTTTTTCTGTACTGTATTATGTAACTCATATTTATAATCCACACCCTTCTAATTGTTTCTTTCACAGACAATCAAGTGCCTTCTGATCCATCCTAACCCAGAGTCGGCCCTGAACGAAGAGGCTGGGAAGTTACTTTTGGAGGACTATAAGGAGTATGCATCCCGTGCTCACCTTCTAACAGAGATCCATGCCATGGGAGGCACGTCAGGGGTCCCCAAGAGCCTGCTGATGGACCTCAACCCAAAAAGCATGCAGGAGACCCAAACAAACGTGTAGCCGGGGCTTGTTTGGTAACAAATGGTGTTGCCGCCAACCATTTAAGTAACAGCAGTAGCAATGCTAATATAGTTGCAAAGAAGAAAATGGATAAAAAACGAGCTCTGAGGCGGCTATAAGAGAGAATGAATCTGTGCTTTTTGTGTACATATATAAATATTGAAGTGTGCAGACCACCTTTTCTCCTCCTTAATCTGTCTTACCATTTTTAGGATAACACCTTAATTGTGTCTTGCTCCTACCAGATCACTCCTTTCGTTTTTGTTCCTTTGTCTCTTTCAACTTGCTCTCAGGACTTGAACTGTCTTTGACAATTCTCTCTTTGTTTTGTTCACAAAGGGGGTTTTCATCTGTGTTTCAGAACTTTTACAATTGTTTAGTATGAAAACAGTAGTAAAAGTTTTGACACAGTTCATTTGTGGCCTCTAGAGATATGACCATAAGCAGGATTTAGTTGGTTACTGTCTGCACAGAATTGATCATATATTTAGATTGCAGGTGTGATGGGACAGTTACTGTAATGCTGTCCTGTTGTAGTCGGACTGAACCCATTAAAGTTTCATTAAGAATAGTACATTGCACAGAATATGACCGTTTTGTGGTGAAAGAGATGCAGGATCAAGAATAACAGATAGGGAGTTAAAATGTGGTCTGAATATTAGTCATTTGTATATTACGTTTGTTTGTTTGTTTCATTTTTTTAATGTGGTATTTTAATTATTTCCGTTTTTTACTAAATTTGTCTGTTCGTTTCTATTTTGTAGTTCACTTTTCAAAAGGCCTTTTTCCATTTTTAAGTGAACAGTTGTATTTCCCGGACACTGATGCTTGAGATTGAGTCCTTAATGCCTTTAGGCCAGTCAGGGTAGAGCAATGGGGCTAATAGTTAATCATGAAATATGAGCCAGAAGCAGTGTTCAGTCTCGTCTTTGAAATGAAGTAGTTTGGTTATACTTTTCAATAAGAACATTAATCCCTTTTTATATGACCACAGCTGCCATTTTCTCTGCCTCTACTGGTCTCTCAATCAAAAGGCTGTTAAGGAATCTTCTCTTGTAGTCTGTCGTTACATTATACGGGGGCCTTCAGTTCCCAAAGATCCTCTCAAACAAAGTCAAATGAACTTTGGACAAGATGTGTTTGCAGAAACCGTTTGCCCATATTTAAAAGTTTGTGGATGAACAATAGGGCATTTTGTGGCCATTATTTAAGTTATTTAAATTAATAAGAAATAAAGGAATTTTAGGGAGCAAATTGATTCTTCCTTTTATTTATTAAAAGAAAAGCTGTGATCGTCTATATTTGTTCTGTTCTTGTCTATGTTAGTTGGACAATTGAAACTGGGGAAGGAAATTAGTTTATCTTTGACCTGTGTTGGGTTTACTTTTTCAATTAATTTGCCAGTTAAGAGAGTAGTTCGCACAGAAATGAAAATGACCTCGACCTCAGGTCATCCCAGATATAGATGATCTTATTTCTTCAGAACAGATTTTGGGAATTGTACAACACTTGTTCACCAATGATTCCAGTGGAGTGAATGTGTGCCGTCAGAAGAAGTTTCCAAATGGCTAATAAAAACTATTATTACAAAACAGTGAAAAGCTGTTTGTTGTTAAAAAACAAAGGCAAAAAAAAAAACATTAAGATTTTAACCTAAATTGGTACTCCACCAAAAAATGAAAATGTTGATATCTCCCACCCTTATGTTGTTCCAAACCCGTAAGACCTCCGTTCGTCTTCGGAACACAAATCAAGATGCTTTTGATGCATTCTGAGAGCTCTCTGATCCACCCATAAACAGCAATGTAACTAACACAATCAATGTCTAGAAACGTAGCAAGTAGATCGGTGAAATAATCCATGTGACAGCCGGGGTTCAACCATAATTCTACGAAGCTACGATAATACTTCTGTATGAAAAGAAAACTAAAATAACGATTTTATTCTACAATTCGTCACTGTAGCGCCATTTTAAAATCGTTATTTTTGTTTTCTTTTACAAAAATTATTCTCGTAGCTTCGTAAAATTGTGGTTGAATTACGGTGTCACGTGGATTATTTTACCGATCTCCTTGCTACGTTCTGGACATTGATCGTGTTAATTGCTGTCTATGGGATGTTCAGAGAGCTTTCAGAATGCAAAAACACCTTGACTTGTGTCTTGCAGGTTTGAAATGAGGGTGAATATTTAATGACACAATTTTCATTTTTGGGGTGGAGGAACCTCTTAAAATCAATGTTTATTGCTAAAATATGCATTCTTTATCCATAACATTGCTTTCTCCAGTTAAAGTTGTCTTGTCTGTATCAGGAGAGAAATGCATTGATCAAGTGAAAATGGTTCTAAACAAATATGCTGGTGGTTTTTGGTGGGAGTGGATAACCATGATAGACTTTTTTTCACTGGAGGAAGTGTTGTTATAGATTATGGCCAGAAGAGATGGTTTAAAGGTAAAAAACACCATTGAAATATTTGTTTCATTGCTTCACAAGATGTTAATTGTTAGACTGGAGTTGTGCAGATTATCGTGATGCTTTTATCAGCTGTTTGGACTTCTGGCACCCATTCACTGCAGATGATCCACTGGGGAGCAAAAGATGCTAAAATGCTACATTCCTTCAAATCTGTTTCGAAAAAAAAAAATAAATCTAGGATGGCCTGAAGATAACTACACTGAAAATAACAAAACACAATTTTTATTTTGCTAGTTTTAGCACAGATTTTTAAGGTAAAATTTAAATACGGAATTAAGTAAAATCTACTTAACTAAGTTATGTAAAATCAAAGCAAAGGAAATTGAGTAAATTTAACGTGGCCAGGCAGAGCTTGATGAGTAATTTCTACTTAATTATTTTAAGTTTACTCTGCAATACTCAAGTACATTTCAATCAGTCACAGTTTTATAAACTTTACTCAAACAACACGGCACTGAAAACAAGCATATAAAGCATGTGGTTAAAGTTACACTCTCGTATGTAAGCAAGAAGACAACTCTATTCCTTTAAAGATTACAACAATCAGTGAATAGTGTTTGAGTATGAATGAACTCCAGATGTCACAAAACAGCAAATGACTTAAAGCAGCCATAAAACAGAGTAAATACATCTTGAAAACAGCAACAATAAAAATATTACCTTATTAATTATTCATGCCCAAGTGCATGATGGGAACAACGGGATTATGACCTTGATATTTACTGAAATAATCTTTGTAAAAATAACAAAATATTCCAAGTAAAACATACTTATAATTCCAAACTTAAATCTACAAGCTTAATTTGAGTACTAATATTGAATTTACTCTCTTTTTTATTTTTGCCTGAACTAAATTATTTAATGTAGAAATTACATGTGTTTTCTGTAGTATTTACTGCAACACAAAATCGTTTTCAGCTAATTTTCATGTTTGGGTGAGCTATTCCAGAAAGTGTTCTGTGCATGTTCTCCAGGTCTGTGTTTACATCTGCCCAAGTTTCATTGGCGTCTTCTTTCACCCAGCAATATTTGCTTTTGTAACATTGTATAATGATGGAGATGCGCAGATGGTTAAAAACAAGCTGTTCAGTGTATTTCGCCCTTTGAAACATGTTATGCCATATTCGGTTTTCCCTCATATTGAGAGAGCACAATGCGGGCTGTAATTTGTGCGGGTTATGAACGGATGATCGGTTCTCGTCTCAGGTTTCCTGAGCGGCCCACCCACCTGTATATGAATAGCGAAGTGCACACCGGCTAATTGCTGTCTGTAAGAAGGAAGGCCGATGAGGGGGAAGATATGAGCCTGAAGTACGTATACAATAATCGAAAAAATTCAGTGTTTCTTAAAATCAACGAGACTTCAAATTTCATTGGGTTGCACAATAGGCCTAAACTAGTCTGTAAAACGGCTCGCCCTTTTCACTTGTGAGAATCACATTATCAATAAAAACATAAATGAATTGATCTACTAGCACAGAGCGGCCCTCGTTATATTGTGCTGATTGCGTCTCTGTGCTGCTGAAATGGCGATCGACGGCTGTCTATGAGCCTGAGGCGTTTAGCTGGATGTCTCCATCACCGCAGAGGAGGTGATTATTAACCCGAGCTCATTTGTTTGGTATTAGATCAAGTGCGGATTAATTAAACAAAATATGTATCACAAGTTTAATCAAGCATTCAATTGCCTAGATGATTACTATTAGACTTCTTGTAATCTAAATTGTATTTATTGCAAAGAAAAGTATTTTATGCTGATTGAATCAATGAACACCTCTGTAAATGTACATCGTGCAGTACCTAATTAATTACACGTGTTTATTTTTTAAGTAACGTTACTTATGTGAATGCAAGGCTTTTATTATAGGCTGTGCCAAATAAAAGGCAATGGCTGTGTCATCATGCAGGGTTGGTTTTTCTCTCTCTTTTTTTTGCATTCTTTTGTTAGCTAAACCCCTCGCTGCCACATTTAGCAAGCACTATTCGTCTTTATTTCGATGGCTTGCTGTTTTTCTGCAACCCATTCTTGTGTTTTTTAAGGGTAAGGAATCAAGATTATTAGAGTCGCAAACAAATTGACATCGTTGCCATGGCAACCAATCAGTGTGTCTCCCTTCAGCACACACACACACCATATTGCTTAGCCAGCCATAATCGTGGCAAGGCTGAGAAGTAGTTTGAGAAACGAAAGACTTGAAGCGGTCGGGCATCAACGTATCAAACCCTCATCAACACCGTCGCGTGAAACCAATAACGCACTATTCGGTGCAGCGGACCTCTGTGAGAACACCCGCATCATTCCTCCGGTGTTTCGTGACAGGGTCGGAATGTTCTTGTGTGCACACTTTGCAGGCGGCGTCGATTAACAGCAACGTTAAGGAGCAACACTGAGAGAGAAACGCATGGCATCGTCCGTTATTCTCAGCGTTATTAAACATATAGGAGGGACTTAGGAAAAGGTTATCTCACCTGGAATACTTTCACAGTACATGTTAACACGCAAACAAGTTGTGCACGATCTGTTGCCTATCGCTGAAAATCGATGCTTTATCTGTAGTACGAACATGGAAACAACTGGGGTAGGTGAGAGAAAATCCTGGAAAGAAGTTAGTGACTATAACTGGTGTTTTGATACCAAAAGACGAGACCATCAGCAGTAGGGAAGTGCTGCAACAGTTTGTGGAAATAACCGAATTTCTCAGCCATCATTGAATAAGATGTGAGACTGGCGCTGTCGTGAGCGGCAGGTAAGTCGCTCAAGTTGAATTATATTCTGCAAGTCATCTAATTGCCTTATCAGACGTCTATGTTTGGTTCTCTAAGTTTCGTGATATGCGCTAAAAACGAATGTTAGACTAGTTCGACATGCTCATGTCACATTAGATGTTTTTAATCAATTGCAAGCGACCGGAGGAAGATGTTCACACGTATGTAAGTGTAAGGTGGCTCCGTGCAAACATGCATTCACGCCCACGCAGACGGACATTCGTTGCTCTCGCGCTGCTTGTCATGTCCACCCACTCGAATTACAGGTCCGCAATCCTCAAGAGACGCGTCGATATATGATAGTTTCACCTTCAGATATCAGAAATGTGTCAAACCCTGTTATTATTGGGGAATATGACTGTAGCGAGAGCAACAAAAGTCAGATGTGTTGGGTTGGTTGCGCAGAGGACTTTTCATTCGGTGTGTCACTCTAAAGGTATGACGCGCGGTGATTTTTTGTTGATTTCTTATGTTCTGACAGAATTAACAGAACACACCTCTGTGACATTTAATGGTGCGTACACATGGGTACCAACTTCTAAAACATAACTGAGTGATTTTTTTTTTGTACTTGATAACTGCAGGTGAAAAGCAGATGGCATCACTATAGAAAATTATGACATTTACATTTATTCATTTAGCAGACGCTTTTATCCAAAGCATTTTACAATTGAGGAATACAATAAGCAATACATCATATAGAGGCAAACATACACCATGCTTGTAATACATTTACATTTATCAGAGGCTTTTATCCAAAGCGACTTACAGTGCATTCAGGATATACATTTGTATTGTCAGTACATGTGTTCCCTGGGAATTGAACCCACAACCTTTGAGCTGCTAACACAATGCTTTACCACTGAGCCACAGGAACAAATGTCTAAGCATTGTTCAGAGCTAATTCTAGCCAGACAGTGAGAGGTTAAGGGAAAGAGAGCAAAGTTACACATCTAAGGTGTATTGCTTGTGGGATATTTTAGAAACAACACATTCTGGTTTGTTTAGTTTAAAATAAAATAAAACAAAAAGGCCAAAGCCCAGCCAAATAGAGTTCAGAATCAGGTGAAACTTAAAAAGTCCTGAGATCCAGTGTCGATCATTTAAATGCATTCATTTGTTGATTTATTTGAACTGGTTTCATTATCCCAGCTCATGATTTAAGCTGGGGTTTTGCAAGTCAAATTTCCTGTCAAGAGGCGCCAAGCAGAATCTGTTCTTGGCAAATGGCACATTTTGCTGCTTTGCAACACATTGTACTGATTTGTTTGGGACTGCACATATGACAGAAGCCTTAGTCTCTCTCATTCTGTCATATGTGAAAATTACTCATCTCATTCCTTTTTGATCTAAAGACTTATCACTTGTCACTTATTGCATTCGTTTTGGCAGACCAGCCCTTTCCAAAGCAAGGCAATGCATTTATAAATATGCATTTTTAATCAATTACAAACTATTTTAGAGGGGAGAAGGTCTATTCACCCTATCTATGATTCTCTTTCTCCTTCTATACAAGTCTGAACTACTGCAGTGCTATTCTGAGAGAGAGTGAGCTGCCTCAACCCACGCACTGAATATCACAGAGAGAAAGAGAGCGAGAGAGAAAGAGAAGTCGAGAGAACATCCAAAACACACATGTTTTGCAACAGAAATACAATGAAATAGACGGAGAATAGCACGATTTACTCAAATCAGATTAAAAGCGGATGAATTGGCCATGATTCCTCTGTGAACTCACGTTCTAGAAACTGTTTGTGAATGCGCCACATCTTCAGTGTCACATCTCTTAGAAGTCGCCCACGGTGCCTTGCTGATTGGGTGCCGTGGTCAGGAAAAGCTAATCCAGTTTGTAGAGGCGCATACTGTTTCACATAGACGAGAAGGTGTCGAAATGGCCCACGCTTTATTAAAGATATGCAAATGAGAGGTTACTGTTTTTAATGCTATGGGCTGTTCTCATGTGAAAACTGTAATTGGCCCTCATGAATCACTCAACGACACACCTGTTCAGATCGGCGTTCCATGACTAAAATGTCTTCTCTTGCTGCTTGGTGCAAGCAGCCGAATTTCTCACAGGTGTGCGCAAAATACAATGGCGAAAAAAGGAAAAACATTCTTCCCACGTAGGTTGCTTGTTAAGCTGTATGTGCAAAATCCATGATTGCATCTGTCAATGCAAAGTCCTTTCTAAAAGCACTTTGGCTATTTAATGCTTCCATATTAATTATGCACAAAACGGGGGCAAAACCACAAGCAGGTTATGTTCTGCTAATTATGAAAGCATTATTAGCAGCAGTGTTGAAGTCGTTTTATAGCATTCATCAAGTTCCCAGCATTACATACATAAGTGAATATAGCCGGACCATTCAAATTATTATTTTGTAATATACAGAAATGTTGTATAATATTATTGTGGAATTATAATCAAATTCAGTCATGGAAGTTTTAAACATTTGCCTTAAATCTTTATTACATCTTAATAAATATAATATAATATAATACACTGAAAAACAGTTTTCTCTCAGAAACTGCCTGTAAATTTAATAAACAATTACAAAGAAATGACAAGTAATTGCATTGATTTAAATGTTAAATTTTGAAGTGGAAAATATATTTTTTTACATTGAATCAATATATAATATTAATTGTATATTCTATTAAAACATACTCAAATAATCATTGTTTTATTTACAACTTCAAAAAACATTTATATAGTATAATATTACAAAACAATATAATATAATTGTATACATTATTTGCTTGAATTTTAAAACAAGCAGTGCTTGTTCCCAGATCTATGATGTTAATATTATGTGCATTACTTAAAAAATATTTCATAGAACATTTAGCTAATATTTTTATATTACATTTAAATAATGTAATAGTTTTTATTTTCACACTTTTGTAAATTTGAGCCTACCAATATTTTCTGTGTATTCCTGTGCTTATGTATTTTGAAATTATACCTGCATTTTCTTCCTAGTATTTTCTTGTAAAACATACTCAAATAAATATTTTTTACAGTGTGTCTTCTTAACCTGTACATAAATTTATGGTTTTCTTATTATAGTCATGACTTTCAAATATTTCAAAGAATAATTAGCCCATATATTTATATTTATTTAGCATTTAAATTATAAAAAATATATTTTGTACTTTTGTGAACTGTGTTTTCATTGTATTTCTAACCCTAAGTATTTAAAAGTATATATTTTTTTATTTCTAAAATCAGTCAATAATCCATAGTTCTCTACTTGAGCTGATGTACAGAACGCCACTGTAGACGTGCTGTATAGCAGCTATACCTCAGACGAGAGCGCGGCCTGCAGCAGAGACAGAAGTGTTATCTTCCTGCCAACGCTGTATTTCCTGCAGGTTTTGTGTGGCTCCTCTCTGTGCAGTTTTCCTTAGTGGTATCTGTGCCTCATTACATCAAAGACGTGCTGTTTTGTTGTCCCTTATGGCATTAACATGTTGATCTGCGACGACAGACTATACGCATTTTTTATACCTGTAAAAAGTGCATTTTGTGAGCCAGCATACTGTCTGCATGTGTTGCAGTCTCTACGTTTGGTGTTAGCACCGTATGTTCCCGGTGTTGTGTATTGTGTACACTGTGTACGTATGTGTGTTAGTAAGTGGTGTCACTGAACGCTCTCTATTCTCTTCCACCCGCACACTGCACTCCCACACACACACACACACACACACACGAACACACACACACACACACACACACACACACAAAGCACCACTCCTCTGTCATACCTCTGGCTCTGTGCACTTCTGTGCTCATATTTAAATCTCTACCCTGTATTTATCTCTCTTTTCTTTCACCTTCTTTTTATCTGCTCAACGGTTTTCCACAGGCCCCTACAATTGTGAAAAATAAAGCATATAGATATTGATTACAAAATAATTTTAGGACATCACTGACTCTTTCACTTCCTCACAAATATTCTGACACATAGACCTACTCAGGAAAGCTGCATCTCTCTCTCTCTATCTCTCTTGCTTTACCCCCTCCTTCATGTCATACATCATGCTATGCTCTTTGAAAAGGACTGATCACTATTTGTTCAGATCATTGCTACTATTCACTTCTCTCAATGCTTCTGATTGATAGTGACTTGTAACACATTAGACAAACGGTCATCACATCAGCTCTTCTTTTCAGCGTCATGAGCTGGAATCTGCAGCTGTACTGCACGTACTTAGTACAAATGTTAGATTTAGGTTTAAGGACAGATTTAAAGGATACATTAAATCAATATATAAATGTTAAATGTACTGTATATGTATTCACAGTATATTACTGTTTGTGGAGTTTAGTGCTTTTCAAGTATTACTTAATATTTGCTTCCGTATATTTCAGTGCGTAATTTCTTATATTTTACTTCACCACACTTCAGAAAACATGCTGTTCAATGTTATTTCAACCATGTATTTCGAGAAATTGCTTGTGCTCTGAAACATGGTAATGGGGTCCGATTCGTGATGAATCATTCTTCTGAGGCGTTTTCTTCAATTTTTCAAAGAACCTTTTAAACTGGTTAACAAATCGCAAGGAAAGATGCATGTCGATTTTACTGATAGGGCAAAAGTAAGTTCGCTATTGTAATGATGAGTTTTTTGCAAATGGAAATCATATATGGTTATACAAGAAATATGGTTATATGGTTATACCATATATATATGGTTGCGGTTGTTTACATTTGTTTCACACACTTCTCAGTAACTTTGATTGATATTAAAAAGTTTAATATTTGAATTGTGTGCAGCAATATCTTTGAACAAATGAATGTTTGCTTATTTTCAGATATGTGTATTTAATATCTGCATTCACTAATATTTCTTATGAACAAGCACTGGCGACACTGTAAAAATATGCTGGGTAAACTATGGACAAAACCCAGCGATTGGGTTGTTTTCAACCAACAGTTGGGCTAAATGTATAACCCAACTGCTTGGTCAAAACAACCCAGTCGCTGGGTTTGTCCATATTTTACCCAGCATTTTTTACAGTGTAGTTAATGCATGGTCTCCTCGAATAAACTTGTTTTTATTGTAGATAAAGTGTATAGACATACAATCCAACTCCATTAAAAAATATTTTGTTGAATTATGTGGATTCTATATTGATCGCATTAGTTGCTGCATACCTTATTTGCCTGTCACATGCCATTCGTGTCACAATGGAAATAATAGGCTGTGTGTGTGTGTGTGTGTGTGTGTGTGTGCATGCACGCATGTAGGATGTAACATCAATGTGTTGATTTCTTTTCAGAGGCACATCGCTTGATAACTGAACACTTCATAACCGCCAGTGGATTCCAAGATCAGCCCTGCAAAAATAGTGAGGAAACAGTCATGTCCACACCATGGGATTTTAAACCATTTCACCAAGAGCTTCAACAAACCGTTTCAAATGTTTCTCGGTCTCAATGAAAACTGGGCTTATCTTAAAAGCAAATCTGCTGAGTGAACATTAAGAAACTGGAAAGCGACTGCAAGGTTTACACAAATAGTCACTCTCCTTGGAAATATCTATTGTGAAGACAATCAGCTTTGAAGACATTTTACGTCTTTTCTGCCTCCATCATCGTTTTTTGTGTGTCTGTGTCAACGGTTTATTATACATTCTCAATACACACCTAAAATAGGTGTAGCTGGGGCGTACATTTTATATCCAACATGACAGATAACTCAATTCATATCTGATTTCTTTTAATTATTTTAAATTGCCCACAGGATTATCCATTTGGTAATTCTTCCCATGCTGAACGAGTAAACACATTAATTTTAGTTCAGTAATGTAAAGGCCATGAATGAAATACTGAACAAAATCAAAATGATTCCTCACCATACTGCCCTCAAACCCTCAAAGTTCAACATTCGGAGCAGTCCTGTTAACACATAAACAAGTGCAGTAGAACAAGATTCATTTCTGAGGTTATTATTATTTTTTTCACCAAGTGTATGGAAATTGTTTCTACTAGTTAATAATAGTAAACATTCAGGGAGTATTACAGGTCAGGGAAATCTGCTTAAAGACTAAGTGCAATTGCTGAATGTAAGGAGTGCCCAAAAAATAAATAATAATAATTGTTATGAGAAGCAAAACATTTGTTTACATTTTAAAGATGTTTACAGCTGCCCCTTTCTCTTAAGCGAATATTTAATTCTGGTAAGTGCCAAAACATGGAATTAAACCTAAATACTTTTAATGTACACAGTTGTACTACAACATAATTGCCTTCATGTGTCATGAAAACACTAGATACTGAAGTAATAGAAGGAGAGTAATGAGACGCCATTAAGTTTGACTGTGGAAATGTGAAACTGTGTGTTTTTGAAGAAAGCCACAAAAGGGAATATTTGCCTTGTTAATACATTCAAAACTGACAATTTATTAAATAGTCTTTCATTTCCTGTTTATACATGAAATTGTATGTTGCCTGCTCTAAATATTGTCAGTGTTTGGATTGTTTTACATATTGTTCAGGCTTTGCAGCTATATGTTGGACGGAAGCACGTATGATGAGAGAATATGTCTTGTGTAACTCACCTTGAAGCTGAAAGCACATCAAAATAGGTATTTTTCTCTCACGCCGTCTCAGAGTGTGACCGTTCACAACGCACACTTTAACAGACTTCGAGAACAGATTTTTCTTTCGAGACTGTTTTGATAGACTCAGATTTCATACGTCGGAGGGCTGTTACAAGAATATTTTACATACCGCGCAATCAGGCTGTTTTTACAAAAATTCGGCATTGTGCGGTGGGTTGAGTCAGCGAGAAAAAATAGCAGCGTTAGTCATGTAAAGATGATGCCCACCTTGGAAACTCGAATGCGTGTCATCATTCTCTTCCTGCTAATTGCTGCCCCACTTAACGCTTCCTCTGCTAGCGTCCCAGGCCCCACCAGAAACACACCAAATGGGCCTATCACCATTGCCCCAACGCCCAACCCCAGATCTCAGGGTAGGGGCTTTCTGTACCCCCTTTATAAAAACGGTGGGGGTGTGCGAGGGAAGTCCATGAATCGTCGGCCAAAGCAGCCAGCTGAAGCGGCAGAAATGCCCCTCAGGCCGCTGCCTCAGATAATGCTGCCAAAGAATGTAACGACTGATGCACTGAAGGCCCCTTTCGGAGCGGTGCTGGTAGCTCCGCCTCCTCGCAAACTGGTGGAAGTGGATGTGTGTCGGGGTTATTATGATGTCATGGGGCAGTATGACCTCACCTTTAACTGCTCCAAGGGTGACTTCATCTACTGCTGCGGCACCTGTCATTATCGATTTTGTTGTCCGCACCGCTCTCAAAGGCTGGACCAGAACATCTGCCACAACTACCATTCCCCTGTGTGGGCCAATACAGCCCCCCCTGCGTCCAGACCCTCACTGCCTGCCTACCCGGACCTCAGTCGCATCGAACAAAGCAACAACACGGTCTACGTCATCGGCGGAGTCATCTCGTTTACAGTGGCGGTGGCAGTGGCCATTAAAGTGGCGTTCCACAAGGCATCACGGCAGCCTAGGAATAGAGAACTCAACATGCCCAGGTGAGAGTTCATGATCTTGATAAAAAAGGATGTTTGATCTACCTTAAATTATGTTCTATTGACTAATTATTCATACACCCTTCCCTATCAGAGCTCTTGTAGAAATGTTGCGTCACCAGTCGAGTCCAGTTCAAGAGGGAGAGAGAAACAACAGTGTAGCCTTGGGTACTGGAGGAGGAGATGGGACTCTTGGACGACCCCCGAAAAATCACTATCCAACACTACAGAGTAAAGATAACCGACGTGAGTAGAAAACCCCATAATCTCCATATGCAGGGGAGATGCCCCCCTTAAAGGGGTGGTTGATTCTGATTTCACTTTTTTAACATTAGTTAATGTCTAATGTTGCTGTTTGAGCATAAACAATATCTGCAAAGTTACGAAGCTGAAAGTTCAATGGAACGGAGATATAAAAACAAAAACTACTGGTAAGGGACTACACCGAGTTACTTCCCGGGTCCATTACATCAAGAACCCAGAATTTTACATAAAGCCCGCCCTCGGGAACATGCAGCAAAGGGGTGAGGCAATGCTGCGCTGCTTTAGAGAAGAGGAAGAGAAAACTACAGGTGCACGTAAAAAAATATTCATATATAAATCGTGATTCTGTCTTCTAACTATTCTAATGATTCACAAGTTTCAAAATCATATGTTCTAAAGCAGCGGTTCCTAATACAGTTCCTCACATCCCCCTGCTCTGCATCTCTCTCTCTCTCTCTCTTTCTCCCTCTCTCTCAGTGAGAAGTGCTCACTAACACAGATTTAGACAGATTTGTGAACAATATTTGAGCGAAATAGGCCTTTTGTGTACATAGAAAATATCTGAGATCTTTAAGTTCAGCTCATTAAAAATGGAGGCAAAAACAAAAGTGTTGTGTTTATAATTTTGTTCAGTGTAATTTCAAATCATATAACAGAGTCCCTGTTTAAGAGATAGATCTGAATTACACTAGAATTCTGTAAATCAAATATAGACTAAATTAATTGAAGTGATGTTATGATAGCAATAATCTATAAATTCAGTTAGAATTATTCAGTTTAATTAACCTATGATTAAACCTATGATAACCTTATTTTATGATAAATAATGAAGTTATTTGAAATGTACTATACTCCGTTATTGAATTATTAGAATAATAATTCTTGCAGAATCAGCAACATGCCACTGGAGACCTTCTGCCCCATTTCTGAGGGGGGGCATCTCACTTTAACTTTTCACTTTAAAGTAAAAATGAAAATTTATATTTGTTATTATAAAAATCATAATAATAATTTTGTGTGTCCACAAATCCTCCATTAATAAAAAGACAAAAACTTTAATATGAACTGTAATTCAATGACAAAAATGTAATATTCTAACCCCAAAACTGTTCAAATGGAATACATTTCACAAATGATAATGTGTAGATTAAAGGTCAAGATTAATGAGAGCATAACCATCCACTAAATGGACTGAGATTTACTGAAATCTATGGTCAAGAAGAAAATTAAAAGTCCATTATTTCCATATTAAATTTCCATTAGCTTTAAAATTAAATGTCCATTATTAAAATCTTTTAGTTCAACACTGGTAAAAAATCCCATTAAGTGCATGTCAACATCTATTGAAACAAAGTGTCCTGGGTAAAATATTCATGATTATTATATTTTTTAAATGTGAACTAATGTTACCCTCATGGACCAGGTTGCAATTTCCTGGTATTGTTGCATTATATGTCATACAGAGTTCCTTTCATGTTCCCATCTCAGCTTGAGCCTTGTGAACGGCCAACTGTATAAATTCAGGACAAGGAAGGAACACAGGGAAAAAGCAATAGCCAAATGATGAAAGGGCATTTGTGAATTATTTAGCACAGAGCTGTATATGATGGCATTAGAATGAACAGATGGTGTAAAATATTCAACACATTGTGAAGCTAGCAAGAGCTTAATAGGACAACATTTACAGTAGATGGATAAATGTACTTTATCCATTAAATGTATATGTCTTTGTTCTGCTTCACAGTGGGGAATATACAGCATAACTTCATCCACACCACAGGCTCTAGTCCCAAACACACAGCCACCATTGGTAGGTAAAGCCCACAGCTCTACAGTTGTTTGTTCTGAGTTTGAAATGACCTCGATGTCCATCACTGTGTGTTTAAAGAGCGTGGACCACGTATGAACAACATGCAGTTGGCCACCGGTGGCACATTGAAGCCCAGTAAACATACTAACGCCATGAAGACCCAGCCGTCCTTCCATCAATCTCTACATAACCTGGCTCAGCTGCCGCCCTCGTATGAAGCTGCCATGAAGCCTGAGATCAACAGATACTCATCTCTCAAGCGTCTGGGTGAGTGCTTTATTACCAGTAGAGAGGAAGATTCAAATCTTAAGGAAATTATGTTTTGTAAGAATTACATAAAAGGTTGGCATGATTGCTTTCTTATTATAGCTCAGATCATTTCAAAGGCATAAAGCAAATGTATAAGCAATAAGGAGAAATAGATGGATGAACATCAAAAACAGTGTGACATTTAGTACTGTTGTGTTTTGAAGGAGAAATTACCTGCTTGATGATGAGGACATGAGTCTCATGCAGAGCTTTGAGTGTTGCGTAAAATATCTGTACGCTTTGGTTTTTATTTAAAGCAGTGTTAGTGTTTCACTGGAACGCTTGGGAGATATACCCAACATATATGTTTGTGAAGGTCATTTTAATGAGGGCGAACCATTGCAAAGCACCCGCAATCTTGAACAGACGTATACAGCCTTAAGGCCTCTCTCTCAGCTAGACATCAAACCTCCTGGGAAGTGTGAGTTACAGTTGGAGGACAAGACATTTCTGCACAGGCGAAGGCTATACAGGCTGATACAATGACTCAGACTTAATCAGCCAAAAGATGAAATGGCTCAGGGTTGAGGATTAATATTGCTATATTAATGAAATTAAGTTTTAAGCATTAATGAAATCAAGCATTAAACATGTAGTCCAGAGTTGTAGGTTGAAGATTTTATATTAAGAGTTTAGTAAATTGTGATGAAATCTTGATAAATGTTTTAGCTTTTAGCGCAAAACTTGATGCGCATCCATAATTATTATATACATAGTATTGGTACCATATTGGTTATTGCCTGATTTTAGAGATTATTTATTAAACGGTGTTAGTAATATGCTAATTCTCCATCTAGATAACATTTGCTATCATCTAATGCTCATCTAAAGATATATTTGAGAACACAAGTAATTTAATAACACATTACATATTATGAATAACATTACATGTTTACATCTTATTTAAATGCCATTTTTTTATTTGCATACTGTAAATTTGTAATGTTGTGAAGTCTTAATTCACTTTTTTATTTTTTTCACTTTCTTTTATAATAGTTTTTCGGTTTTAGTGTTTTTAATTTAGTCCAGATTATATAGAGTTGTAATGTACATTTTTATTCATTGTCTATAGATAAATAGATTAATAGAGAAACAAGAAAACAAAGAAACAAATAAGTAAAGTCTTCTTGGTATTGAACAGAATTTGGATTTGGACAGTTGTTGGTTAATCACCATACTATGAAAAAAGAATTATCTTTTAGAAATGTATTGCATTTTCCTAAAAAATTTTAAAAATAAATGTTCATAGTGGGCAGAATTGTAATATCTGTGCATCCCTAATTGGTTTATTCTTTTCACCCAACTTTCTGATCTTTTCAAACATATTTTCCTCCACCTACAGAGAAAGGAGGATTGGAGGAATATTCAGGTTACTGTACCACAAAACGGAGGCCCAACAATGCCCCTCCCTCCTTTCATTCCTCCCAGCATCACCTTCCCTGGGGTGGCGACTACACGATGGGGGGAAGAGGCACGCTTCCCAACCGTGCTAATCGTCCTCGAATACCTCATCCACAGTCTGCTCCAAGCCACACCCCGAACCCTTACCCTCTGGATCCTCCGGAGTCGAAGCAAAACCAGAACTACGATACACTTTCCAAACCGCCACGCCGTGTCAAATCCACGGACCAGCTCCTCGCCCTCGTTGACGGCAACACCTTGTCAAGGATGTCAAAGAACCAACAGCACCAGTACTACAAAGCCATGGCCACTTCATCAAAGAACTCCAATACAAACACCCTGAAGAAGTCCAAGGATAGGGTGCTGATGTCCCCAGACCACCTAGAGGAGGAGGAAGGTGAGGTTGAGTACGACGGAAGCAGGATGGGTTTGGGAATGGGCGACTACACATCTGGAGGGGAGGTGAAAGGTGCCCACCCTGCCACGCGTTAGCCACCAGAAAGCTCAATCGCAGCAGAATGTTTGCGCCACGCCGTCGCTCGACCGTCACCACATGATCAAGATGAACTCGCACCCGACCTCGGGGCGAGAACAGGAGCGCAATTCGGCGGCGATGTCAGGTCAACTGGGTGGAGGCGGGGCCGGAGGAGTGGGATGGGGCGATATGCCAGGAACCGGAGTAGTCATGGGAACAGGGACTCTTGGTGGACATAGTGCCAGGAGGCTTGCATTTGCAGCTAAAAGGCAAAATACCATTGAACAACTTCACTTCATTCCCGGTGGAGGGGGAAGTGGAGGAGGAGGGGATCCAACCAAGGGGTTAGAACAGGAAGCAAGAATGAGGTTACAGTGTGAGCAAGAAGCTGGAGAGGGTAAGAAGCGAATGGAGAAAATGGGTGAGGGATAGACTGTGTGAAGAGCTGGAGGATGGTAGAGGGACTGTGGGAGAGAGAGAGTGGGCGGAAGAGGGAGAGAAATAACGAGAGAAGAGAGAAAAGGAGTAGGAGGATGGTAAAGGAATAAGAGAAACAGATTTTGAAGTAGGGGGCCACGAAGTGGAAGAAACTCGACAGAGAGCGAAGTGGGACCATATTTTTACAGATATATATATTGTATATAGTGGCAAATTCACAAGATAAGATTAGATAACTGTTATAAGCCAGGTTTGATAGAGCTTCAAAGTTGTCATGCTTTTTATGTTCATGAAATTGCCGCTATAATTATGATCGAAGCTGCCATATACAACTATTTATTTGCGTAGTTTGTCTATAAACCTGAGACATTTTTTAAATCTTTATGTCATGTTTTTATCCTCAGATATTTTACATTGTTACACATTATAGATATAGCTGCTATAGAGCCATATATTTCAGAGAACGGCTTTCATCTTATAACTATGATGGAACTACTGGGAGATTAATATAATAATTAATGTAGGCTTAAGAGGAACCAGTTGAACATAAGTGGAGCGTTTATCCCAATTGATGAAATATAAAGCTACTTACAGCTGGACAAATGTAATGCTGGTTCTTATCTCTTTTTAAACCCTAATCCACGTCAGCATATTGAGGAAGTATGGCAGGGCTTTCACAATGTATGTCAAAATGAATGAAGCTGGAACAATTTGAGGAGCATATCCATAAACTCTTAAGAATCTGATGAACATGTTTTGAATACTGCGAGAGAGAGAGAAATCAAGCCTTACCATACCTTAACATTGTTTTGCCTGCATCTTATTCAGTGTGAATTTAACATGGATGTACCAAGTGAGTTTCTGTTTAATTAGTTGGAATCCTGAAAATAGTACACAAGTTTTAAATTCTCAAGTCTGCCCTTCAGTAAATAACTGGAGATCGCTTTGAACTATCGATGAAAGCCATTCTGGGACACAATTGGGCAGAAAAGCCCAGACAAAGAGAAAACCAAGAGAAATGTCTGACAATCATCTTTGTTCTCCATTTAAAAAGACTCATTAATGATCAATGGCACTTTGTTTGGATTCTGAGCCACCACTTTCTACAATGTTCAAGTGCTGGAATTTGTAAGAGATTCACCATAAGGGACGCTGGACTACCAAAAGCACAAGAATAACACATTCATTTCCTGCAACGCTGGGTACTTACCCCGTTAATGCTTATCTTAGGTATACTGTGTAGACAAACGGTTCACCTTAAGCTATTAAATATGGATCAGAGATGAAGAAACGACTCCATAGTAAGGGCACTCATCAATGTATGTATATGTTATGATATTCTGGCATAAAATTAGTGCGTAATATGGCAGTATCATTATCTCGCTCAGGTGTGGGTTGACATTTGCATAAAGACGAACCTCCTGGATAACTTTTTGAAACTCCTTGTTGAAGCCATGTGTACATGCTGTTAAAACTTAGACTGCGAACAGTCTGAGGATACAGGCATGCCAAAACAGCTAACCTGTATTTTGAATCTGCGGTTACCTAGATATGAACACAAGTCATACCTGATATCTTCATAACCAATAACGCTTATCAATATTAAGGGCTATAAAACACACATGCGTTAGTGGTTCAGATGTTACCCACAGCTTACTCATTATTCAGTGATAATAATCTCATTATTTAGTAAGTAAATATTACAATGAAAAATGTAAATGTGAGATTCTTCGCATACAAGCCAGATATCATTTACTGTATGGTTCTGATCTCTGAGAAATAGCGCTGGTGTCAGGAACTCATTTTACCAATGAAAACTAATGAATTTACATTGTAAAACCACCAACTGGTCATTTTTTTGTCATAGACTTTATACCTCTTGGTTAATTTTCAGTGTAATGAAATTGAACGTTATAAGTTACGGACTATTTGAATATATATGCCTCCCAGTAAAAGTGTTAAGGAGTAGTTTATATCACATCAGCATCAGGAGGATTGGTGGTAACATTCATTTAACTTTTCACTGAAACTAATGTGTATCTTAAAAATTAATACAACTTAAAGACAATCTTCCTAACAGCTCTGTAATACATTGGTGTTTGTTATTGTCATTACTATGACAGTTAATATTATAGTTATTGGTGAAATTTCTTCTTGTTGTTATGGTTATATTACGATGGTGATTTTTTTCCTCTGTGGTTTTGGTGTTAACCTGTTTTAGATATCTTTCTCATGAAATTATTTTGAAATTATGAGTAGAAAATAGAAGCACAGACTTTACTCATTGTTTGCCAATTCTTCATGCATTCCTGATGATGAGGAGTGCCTTCGAAAATCTCTCAGTGTGATGTCACATAGTAATTGTTCTAAGCCTGCAAATGCCATTGCTTGTTGCAGAGACATCACAATGGGTTTATAAATGATGTCATAGGATGTATGTTGTATGTATGTAACTGAATGTCTTATTTTGTTATTAAGTTCAATTAAAACTTTGTAATGTTTCTTTCAGGGACAATTAGAACAGATGAATCTATTTAGTATTTTATTTGTCATAAAAAGTCTGTAGCAATGTCTGTTTTGTATCCACAAGCCATAATTATGAAAATGTTTATGGAATTTGTCAACAAGGCATATTACTGCAGGAAAAAAAATGAACATTGGATGTGCAAATAAAGCCCTGAAGCATTTTAAAAGGTTGGTAGCCTACAATGGGATGTGCATTGGTTGGTTGCACGCAAGCAAAGCAGGACAATGAAGACTGAAACCCTGGGAATAATGAGCTCATGTCTTGAAATAGTTAAGCACAGAAGCAGAATAATGTTTGGGTAAATCATTTTAAATCAAGCATTAACCCAGTGATGTTTACATATATTTTAGTTTCATAAAAAATGTACTATATATATATAGCATCCTTCCATACAGGTTACATTTCACCTTTGTAAAATAAAGTAAACTGATGAAACTGTTGCGTCGACTGTCTGGTGACACACATAGAAGGAGGAGAGACAGAAAATGTAAATGATTCATGTCGGCATATACTATACAATGTTATCTTCCACGAATTATCAGACTGGAAATAAGACTAGCAATTCCAAGGCAGCCATTTTGATAAGGACCAGCCTTTGAATTTGAGCTGTCAGTATGTAATAAAATGGCCACTATAAGAGCTTCTAAGATACAAACATAATGCTAAAGGAATCTTCCAATAAATAAAACATCCAGTGTATTATATCAGAATCATAGTCGCCGAGTTGTTATTCGGATTTACCTCAGAATTGCCTATTGCGAGCTCGCTAACATGACACATTTGATTTCACAACAACAACACTGAAAACACTTGGAAGCTAACCGCATACAATACAGCAAAAAAACAAACGAGCCCTGTCATTATTAGTAACTCTATAATAAAACCGCTCATATTCACAGTACACTACTTTCACACAAATGTCTCGACCACAAATAAAACAAATAAATAAAGCATAACGGACAGATAACGGGTATCGTAACGTTAGCCGGAAGTGTCCCGAGGTCCGGAAACGACCAGTGTTAAAATCTCACACGTCACTGTTCTTTCTAAAACACCAACATAGACAGTTCAAAATTTTTAGCCGACAAAAAAAGGAAACGCAAAATAAATAGTAATCGGTCGTAATACCGTTTGGTGAATTTTCAGAGGATACAAGTACGATAAGAGCATCTGTTCTACAGTATAAGAGACGCTCGGTCTCATGCTATCGCAGCATGGTTGCAGTGGAAACAGAGTCTGCTAACTAGCGGTAGCTAGAAGGCTAACCACTGGAAAACAGCGCAGAGCTGCTGGGGTACATGAACGAGGGGGGCAGGGTGGGAGAGAGTATAACAGGCCCCGTTCATCTTGACCAGGCTAAAAGATGGATGCGTAGGTAAAAAGGCCTATTTTATTGTGTCGACTGTGATTTCATTATGATTAATTTACTTGCACAATAATACAGTTTTGCTCCTGCATTTTCTGGCTTGCTGTTGTTAGGTCGCGAATCATGACGGCAAGCTAAGCTGACCCTTTGCTGAATGTGTAGTATTAGCCAGCTGTTTTGCATGCTAACTTGTTACACATAGCCCCAACGCTAAACGATTCCGCGACTATTAATACTTCGAGGAGCATTTTTAAAGCACTATTGAAAATTGAAGTGCATTTTCCCTATCGTAGGCTATTTTTCCATAAACGTTACTCCCGGAGTCTGTCGAAATTTACATTTTCTTTTCTTTAGCGGTACGCGATGCAATCGGAAGGTGTAACATTGCGTTAATATTTACATGAAATTCACATCTAGCTCTGACGATTCATACCGCAGTCAGCATCTTTTCAGCACAATGTCGACTGCTCAGAATGTAAGGCAAAGTGACAGAAAACACTCGCGACGTTTAAATATAAGAAAATCGTGTGAATAAAATCGTGTTGTGATTTTAAAATGGCATTCGTTAAATGCATCAGCGACATAATTAAATGTGTCTGTTAATTTATCTAGTTTAGATGATGCTGATAGATAAGATCAACGAATGTAATATATTTATTAAATGCTATGTAGTATTTCAGAGTGTATTATGAATGTTATTGTAATAATTTGTTTTAAGATATATTTATTACTAGAAATAACAGATACTCAGACTTTTTGTTGTTTATTTTATTGTGAGTTATTTCATTTTGCTATTAAACAATACAACGGAGCAAAAACGAAATCATGGAAATGCCATGAAATGTTCAAGATTTTCAATTGAAGCAGTTAGAACTTTTTCGGATGTGCCCATACTCCCATAATTTTTCACACACATAAGTTACATTTTCTATGTATTAAAATAAACAACCATTAAAATGCCTGCTGTAATAAACAGTATGTCTGTTGTTGTTTTTCGTCTTTCTTTCAATAAAATAATTGTATTGTCTTTAGGGTTTTGATGGTTAATGTTTTTTTCTAAAAAGAATTGTATCAGAGTGTTTGTATAAATTCAATCATTTAACATGTTCCTAATTTTTTCCTCTCACAGTGAGAAGAGTGGCAAAAAGAACATCACAGTCCCCAAGAATGATATAAGAGGATTTTGCTTCCAGCTATGGGAAAAAAGAAAAATATATTAATTAAACTTGGAAATAGACATGTAAGCCACTATTGTCAGAGTGGATTGAGAATTAATAGATATCGAATGTAAAGAAACCAACCCATGGGATTTGGAGGGATCCACCCTTCTGTGGGATGGTCATGAACTAAAAATGTAACCAAGGAAGTGAAACATTTTCAATGAACTCAGACTACATTAAGCACTTATTGTGCACTTCCCAAAATGTGAAAACATAATTGCATCGCATGCAGTTGTGGCATTCTTTTACCAGTCCATATGTCTTTGCACTCTTATGGAACATTCAGACTGAAATACTGAGATCAAAGTTGAACTATCCAAAATAACTGATTATATGGAATCCAATGTGAAACCAAAAGGAGTCAATTTTGGTCATCTCATAAGTGACAAACCCCATTGAAAAACAGCTTTTTGCAGAGACTACAAATCCATGTTAAAATCAATACAAAATGTCCTCGTCGACTACTTGCCTGAAAAGTGAATATGTGGCTGCCCACTTTTAAATGAAACAACACCAGTAGCATAAGGAAAATGTGAGGTAGCACTGTTTTTGAAATTGCTTTTTCTGACTACTAACTCAGTAGAAAAGCATCATATAAATATTGTTGCTGCTCAAAGAGTAGAAGGTGTTGCCACTGAGCACCATGTTTCAGTAACTGGGAGATGTTCCAGTTTGGAAAATACAATGTGGACATCATAGAGATGCTGAGTGGACACCAATCCCATCAGTTCAAAGGTATTGGATTAGAGCGACAACTTCAACACCAACAGCAAGTACAGCTTCACCAACACCAGTTACAGCAGCAGCAAGGTGAGGCATCTGGGTCAATTTTGTCTGGACTTGGCTTAGGCCCACTACAAGCATCTAGAGGCAGTGCCTTTACAGATTCTGCATCAATTTTTGCAAAAATGAGTGCACCTCCCCCACCTCTGCAACAGCAATCCCTTTCTTCATCATCTCAAAGTTTGAGGAAATCCAGCAAAATGTCTGGAAGCAGTAGCAGTGGTGGAAGTCATGTGGGTGGATACCCCCCGTTTTTGCGCTCATTCCACCCAACTGAGGCAACCCTTGCACAAGAGCAGTTACATTCAGGAGTAGGGCGATTTGATCATTTTGCCAGCAGTAGTGGAAGTGGAGGAACTGCAGGGGCAATTGGAGGGCTTTCATCTGTTCCACCACCACCACCGTTGCATCCTGGCCTGTCAGTACCTCAGGCCTCCCCTGGTCCGTCGTCCTCCTCCCCATCTTCTTCAATTTCTGTTTCAATTTCCAATAATCCTCCCAGTAGTAGTGCAGTAACTACCTTTAGTCATCAGTTAGCAGGATCTCAGTCTGACGCCCGAAGCCTACATCAACAGTTTAGCTGCATGTTAGCCGCAAATCAGTATTTTCTTTCTGGAGTACCAGCCAATTCCAGTCTAGAACAATTTTTAGTTCAGCAAGGCAGTCATAACCATCTTGGTCTGGGCCAAGCCGCAGGAGAAACAAGTTCAGCCCTTGCGCCACCCCCTGCTCTTCATTCTTCATACACTCATAGTCACTTAACTACATTATCACAGCCTCAACAGCCACCATCACAACAGCAGCAACTACCACCTCACACTTTGTCTCACCCTCACCCACATCCACACCATCCACTGCACTCCTCATCGCAACCTTCTTCGCTTGGAGGTTTTGACTTTCAAGGAATCCCAGTACTCTCCTCCAACCAGCTAGCATCTCTGATGCAGCAGGAAGCCGGTTTGCCACTTCCACTTCCTCTACATCTTTCTTTATCAAAAGAGGATGGAAAAGGGGATGGTTCTGTCAGAGGAAATGGTGGTAGGAGAAAGAAAGCCATGACTGGCTACCTGCCACAGAGAAAGTCTGAAAGCAGCAACAACAATAGCAGCAGTGGTCACAGCTCTACAAACCCCAACAGTAGCACTTCAGGGGGACACAACCAGGAGAACACACCAGGCTTAGATGGAGGTGGGGGAGTTCGTTTGTCAGTTATTGGTGGAGACCCTTCTTCCCACCTAATCTCATCATCCTCTACATCTGTTGTCACATCTTCGGCACCCTCTTCTACATCTGCATCAGTTTTGGTGACAAATGGCTCTAAAACAGACAGCCATGGTTCCATGCCACCTCAGTCTCAGCCTGAACAAGAACCCCTTTATCATTGTGGCGAGTGTGGTAAAACTTTCACACATCTCTCTAGTCTGCGCAGGCACCTACGTAGCCATGAATTAACTACAGCTGGCACAAGCGGCACGAGATGTAGCATTATAAACCCAGTTCTGCATCCTTCCGATCCAAGTATTCCCAACTCTACCCAAGAGGGTGCAGCCTCATCTTCGTGTGGCAGTCCTGACAAGACTTTTCATTGTTCTGAGTGTGGAAAATATTTCAAGAAAAAGGGGCATCTACTTCAACATGGTGTCATCCACTCTGGCGCACGGCCCTATGCCTGCACTACTTGCAGTCGTGCTTTCAATCGTCGTGAGTCACTCACCCGCCATGAAAAAATACATGAAGATAAACCTTTTCGCTGTCCAGCCTGTGGTCGTTGTTTTCGGGAAAGTACATCCCTTTTGAACCATGCAGCCTCTGGCACCTGTGGCAAGTCAGGCCGTACACCAAGACCTAAGCATGAAAGTAATATAGAAAGCAAGAGCAATAAAGCTGGGGGCTCCCAAGATGGAATAGCGACTAATGCAGCGGGTGAGTAACGTCTAGTGTAGTGTATATTTTTAGTAAACCCACTGAAAAGTCAAAACATTTTCAAAGGTACTGTGAAATTTGTGTACATAGCATTATTACTGTTTAGTCTGTTGTGCAGGTTCTTACCGGAGTGATGATTTCAGTGATGACTACAAGGAACAGCGCTCTCAAAGTAACTTGTATTCTGGAACAACAACATGTGGTGGTGGCAGCATGACAGGGACTGCACTTAGGAAGGCACCATTAGCTCCTACTCTGCATCCACACCCACAAAACCAAAGCCAGCAGCATCATCAACAGCCACATCTTCCACTTTCATCCCTGTTAGAGGATTCTGAAGATGATGTCACTAGCTCTGTCAACAGTGCCATTTCTGCTATCACTGCTGCAGCTGCAAATTGTATGAGTGGTGATCTTGCCCATAGTGGAGGTAGAGGGGATGATCGAAGATATCATTGGTGGATTGCTTGGAGGTCTGGGTCTAGGACCTCTTGCCTCACCTAGTGGTCCGTTATCAACATCTGTCATGGGAAAGTCCTTTAGAGGAACTATTAACCCAAGTGCATTGGCCCTCAACCAGCAACCAAATCAGCAGACACCTGGTGGAAAGCCCAAGCGCCCTCGTAAGCCCCGTAAGAAGAAGGAACCTGGTGTGGTTGGTGTTGAGCCCCCTAAAAGAAGACAGTCCTCTCACAGACCAGGAGGGCCAGGTGGTGTTAGACCTTATTTGTGCAGCGTCTGTGGTCGAGGATTTGCGAGAAGAGAGACATTGCGGAGGCATGACAGAATACACTCTGGAGAAAAACCTCACCATTGTAATGTGTGTGGCAAGTACTTCAGAGAGGCATTTCATCTTAGCAAGCACCACACAGTGCATTCTGGAGAGAAGAACTACAAATGTATACTTTGTGGAAAGGACTTTGGATATGCTCAGAGCCTTAAAAGACATGGCAAGCTACACCAGAAAGGAGAAATGGAAGAAGTGCCAACCACGCCAGGTGGGGAAAACCTTAACAGCTATCCATCCTCTGGTGGCAGCTTGATTCAAGGGGGTCAAAGTGGCTCTTCTTCTTTCTATTCATATACTCAAGATGTCAAACCACAGACGTCAACCACTCAGCCCCCTCCTAGACTGTACACATGTGCGATATGCTGGAAATCCTTCCGCCATCACTTTCACTTGACAGCACACCACCAAACTGTTCATGAGGGTGGTGGAGAAAAGCTGTTTTCTTGTGAAGTGTGTGGTAAGGCATTTGCATACTCTAACAGCCTTACACGACACAGGCTTTCTCAGCATGGCTTAACACGGACTGGCCAGCCAGTTGCTCAAAGGAGCACTGGGGAAGATATCAGTGTTGGATGTTACGATATCGGAAAGCGAAGCTGCTACAAATGCTTTGCTTCAGCTCGCGCCACCTAGTGGCCCACATGCTGAACAACATGGAGTTCTTCATAGCCAGCAGGCTCCTCCCCAAACACAAGCTGGCTACTCCCCTCTGTTCTATATACCCGATACCAATGCTGCACACCCTTCTTTATCTAATGCCTCCTCTTATTCTCATTCTCTGCCGTCAACTTCCTCAGGGCCTCTTCTTTGTAACCATCAGCAACAACACACTGGGATAAAGGTGAACCCATTTATCACACTGGTTATGTGCATACTCTTACTCCAAACATACCAGTGCATTCCCTCGCGTTGCCTCCATCAGAGCCACATCAGCAACACCACAATTCCCAGCAGCATTCAGCTGAGTTTCAATCTACTCAAGACCATACTTTTCAAAGCCAAGAGGAGTTGAGGAGACGAAAAAAAAAAAAAAGACAGCAAGAGAGAGGAGATAGGCTACAAATGGACCCCGGCTGCAATAGTAGAGAGAGAACAGGTGGAGGCCTCCCTTAGGGAAAAGCAGAGAAATGAGAGAAGGAAACTTGTTAAAGGAAAAAGGAGAGCAATTCACAGGATGCAACATACAATTAAGAAGCGCATGGCTGTGCTCGTGAGAATCAGACGTGGAAGTGGAGGAAGTGCTGTGTATGAACTGGGCCTTCCAGGTGGACTGAAGCTTAACAGGCTTCGTTCTCTCAAAGTTCCTCTGAAACGAAAGTCCTGTCCCCTTTGCCTTGGTGCTACCTTCTCTCAACAGGTAGCCCTTAAAGTTCACATAGCAGCTAGACATTGTCCCAAAGTGAGAGGCCTTCAGCATCGCTTGAAATGTCCAGTTTGTGGAAAGCAGTCTCGCAAGTTCCTCTCAGCTCTCATTCATAGAAGCTCCCATTTAGCCAACAGAGCATTTTCTTGTAAACATTGTCCCTGTCGTTTCTGGAATGCAATGCTCCTCACACGGCATAAGAAGGTGTGTCGTGGAACATTGGCTAAGTTTCAACGAGATAGGGCTCTTTGTGTTAAATTAGTCATGGGATCAACATACAGGAGGTTTGAGTGTAAAGGGAACTCTTCATCCTTGCATATGGAATATAGTCACTAAATCTTGCCATTAAACAAATTTTCATATGTACTTTTAGAAGAGAAGTGTTGCGATTTTCATGAGAAGAATGGAGATATCTGACTGAATACATCTTATGCTCATGTAGGCATTGACTTTATGAGAGCTTTTTCTTTTCACTCTTATTCATATAAAATTCCCTCTTGTAACTTGGACCCTAAAAATGAACACCTTCAACAAACTCACAAATGTATCAAAGGCATTTGTCTTAATTAAATGCTTAGCCTACCCATCTATTCAATACCACACCGGTCTTCTAAGAGGAAACTCTTGTTTATATTGAAATGATCCTTGGCTGGCAATAGATGAAGTTTCAGTGATTTGGCGAATATTGTATTGTGCCCTAACAGTAGGTTATTGCTCACCTCAACAGATGCTCTGTAGAATTATTCTCTCTCTGATATATATTGTGTTGTTGGTGTTCACTTAGAGCAAGTGTGGAGATGTGATTTTGTTCATGTAAAAAGTGCATTCAGTATAAGAAGAAAAAGGGTCCTGTTAGGAAGATGAGTATTTTATTTTAAGGATTATTTAAATTACTGCATGTTGGACATTACTGTCCATATGTTGAAAGGTTAACACGAATGATGAGACTTGGACTCTGATGGTTACATGACAAATCCAATTGAAAATGTATCTTAATTCTTAATAGAGGAACCATTAGAAATGAATGCATAATAATACATGCTGATTAACAAATCTTAAAATCAACTGTGAGTCCTGTTTTGATTTATTTACTGTTCTTAAAGAAAACTACCATTAAGATGGTAATGCCAGCACTTACACAGGAAACATTTGATTTTTTTGCATAACTATAAAGGACAACAAGTTTAATACCCATATATTATTGCCCTAAAGGCAAAAGCCTTACCAAATTGTGACAGTTAAAACAACACATTTTATGGGTAATACAATGTAGCGTCTATGTATAGAGCCTACTGGAAGAATGGAAAAAAATGTGTACTGTAATGTAAATTGTGTCAATATTTTATTATGTTTTTTTTAAGCAAAGGTCAATCTTTTTATCATAGCTACACTTCAGGTAGTTGGAAGAGTGATTGTAAGAGTTATCACTTTAGATCAGGTCTTGATTAAGTGTATTAATGTGTGACACAGTATGTCCACTTGCCAACTATGAACGTATTCCATGTACTTTTCTCACCTTTCATGTAGAGATCCCATACTAGTTATAGCCTCTTTTTCTTTAAAAGAAGAAAAGTAATAAGTATGTTTCTATCACTTTATTTACACAAGCTGGTTGTTGATGATACCCAAGCATTTAATAAAAATGTAAAATGTTATATCCTCATTAATTCCATGTAAACATTTATTGTTACCTCAGTATTTCACATTTATTTGCATTTGTGTTAAAATATGCCAAATATGTATTTTGCATACAACTGTATTTAATGGTTTAATCAATTCCTGAAGTTGTTTTATTGTTACTTAACATTTATTATTTATTTATTGCTTCTGTTAAATCTTTGTCACAATGGTTAAATATCTATCATAACATTATTATGTTGCTATAAGATCATAATTTTACCATGCAGTGTGATCTTACTTGTTTTTTTTTTTTGTAGTTCATATCTGAGTTGTGTCTGAGTATATTTATATATAAGGATATGTAAGTATATATAAATTTTACATTTGCTGGTACCAGACAGAAAGTGGCTTTTTAACTGGCAAATGTAATTTAGTATTGCTAATGAAAAAATGTAGTCCAATTCTAATTTTATTAATAGAATTAACTAAATTATGTATTGAGCGCCCTTCTTTCCGTCATTAGACCTAACATTAGTCAGTTTCTCTGAACGTGATAATTTTTTTTTAACAAATGGTTTAAAAACAAACGAGAGTGCTATTTTCCATGTTGATCAGTTGGTGGCAGCAAGGATCCTACAACCCATGATATGAAGCTGGGAGCACAACTGTCACATGGATTTAAACGCCGATAGTGGGTGGAAAACAAGTACCCTTGAGTGTGTGCTCAGCTCACGAGGTAGACTTCAAATGAATGTGTGTCTAATAGAGACAGTTTGAGTTTATAGAAAAAGACAAGGAAGAAAAGAATGTGCGGGGAAAGTCCTTAGCAGATACATTATGTTTGTCGTTTGTAAGTCTTTGCATTTTCATTAATTAGATTTGTTATATATTTGAAAGCACATAGAATAATATACGTTGTGAAATCGTAAGATCTGCATTGAGCGTCACAATACTTTGATACTCTCGTGAGGTTGGGTTCATCAGGTTTAACCCCAGCAAATGTATTTCCTTTATTTCTGAATCTCTTGTGGGCGTGCGCCATTCTTCCCCTGGATTCGCGCAGTTTCTGTGTTCTTCTCACCATAGACTCACGCGGCTGTGGCATGGGTGGGATAAATGGGCGGAGCGCAGTACTCCTCGTTAGCCAGTGGCTGTGCGCGCAGGGAGGAGCCTCTTTCCTCTCAGCCAATGGCAGTAATAAGGACAGACAGGCTCAGCTGCCTCTCCGCGTGCGGACACCATGTGCACTGGAGAGCGCGTCTGTGTTTCTGAGACGCAACGTGTAGTTGCTCCTCTCGCGTGATGCTCACGTTTCCGCGGATTACCAGTGAAGTGAAAATGTTTCCATTCGCTTTGATCGTTTTTTCTTTTGATTTTTGGCCAAAGGTAGCGCTCTAATAGGACTTGAGTGTAAAACATTGACTGGTTGTTAAATAAATTATAAATTCTGTAAAAAAAAATCATAATTCTGGTGCACTTTAAAACTATCCACTCTCCAATTTACTAAGTGGCCACGTGTTTTTGTGTTTTCTGGATGCCAAACATAGGCATCATCGGGACAGCTGGCAGAGAAATTATAGACCAATTTGTTTTTAATCAGTGCTACCAAGCCCAGAGGAGCGTGTCTGTCAGGAGGGGCGCCTCATGAATATTAAACAGTTCTGCGCTTTCACTCCGGGAGGTGTGACGTCACGTGAGCGGCCCGTGTTCGTTCCAGCTGAGCGAAAAGCTCGAAGGGCTCAGCTCAAAGTGTGCGGTAACACACATGCAGAGAGAACTCAACAGAAGGGGTGACCACAAGGGGAAAAAGCGATTGACTGGAAAAAACGTCAACATCCCACCAATCGCACTACGCAGCAGAAATTGACTCAGCAACACTTTCTTCGTTTTGTTTTCATTTGTTATTTTGGAGACGACGCAAGTTTCGCGCATTCACGAGCTGAGCGCGCATTCACGTTATCGTTTGCACTGTTGGATTTCTTATTCTCCAAAATTGTTCAATTCGGCGCAGTTTTCTACTTAAACAGTTGCAACGTTATCCGGTTAATTTGTTGCGTTTTTTCTACTTTGGTCTTGGACATAACATCGCTATTTTTGACATTCGCCAGTATTTATAAAAGTTCCAGCAGAAGATAAGCTGTCAACATTTTCTGGAATTACTGGGAATATCTATTTTTATCCACTCGGCCAATCTACAATCAAATGCAAGCAGAATGGCTCTCTTTGTTTAAAACCTCGTTTTCAAATAAAGGTAAACTTGCATGAATTGTCTTTGAAATCAGATGCTCTGGTGCACGTGAGCTGTGCAGGTCGTTCCTCCTCTGTCTCTAAAGTAAACGCGGTCTCGTGTTGCAGTAATACTAAACAACTTTGTTTACTTTAATGCTACTCTAATGATACGCACTTAATCCAAATACATCATATGTTAGTATATGTGCTGTTTCACTATAAAGTAATGCTAATATGTTGTTGTTGTTTCCTTTATGAATCGTCATGTGATTGATTTCACGGCTACATGATAGTACTGAATCACCCAAACATCTAGCGGTCACGGGAGCTCAATCCGACCGACGTTGGATGATGGCCAGGCCGCTTTCACAGCTCCTTCCCCCGGACCTTCCCTCTGCCGGAGCCAGTCCACAGTTTGGCAACAGTAGCCAGGCGGGAGGCTCACTTAACGGAGGACACTTAAACCCCACTGCGAACTTAAAGTCGCTCCTGCAGCTCCCAGTGAAGGGCGACCAGCGCGTCAAAGACTGTAGTGAAATGAAGGTGAGGAAAAGCACCTGCTTCCCCGACACTCAGTGTTTAATTATTACGAGCTCCCTCTCAACCTTTTGTTTGTTCCCCTTTAGAATGTGTAAATATTGTGTTAATAGTCACAAGGACAGTCAGTTTCCTGATTAGTATGATTACTGATAAATAAAATGACATGCACATATCTCAGTGAGCCTCAAGACAGGACATCACACGGGACTTAGTTGAAGAGATAAACAAGGCCAGGCCAATTCAGCCACTTAGCTCCCTACCCAGGTACTTTGAGGTCAGCTGTTGGCTAAGCCATTTTGTTTACAGGTCTGTGCAATGCACAGCATAACCACACCGACAGAAGTTTTCCATTGCCTGCGAATACAACATTGTGAATATTGGAAAAGCTTCTTTATGGATTGCTGTTAGTGACATTGCTTCGTACTGATTATCTTGTTAACATCAATAGAAACTGGCCCTAAATAGGTGACGGGGAAAACCTCTTAAACCAGTGTCAATCTGTGCACACAGCTTTTGAAAACACATTTATCGTTAAAACCACTGCAGTTTTGAACGCAGATATTTTTCAACCGGCATGTGAATGATTTAAGTAGAATTGTTGCCCTTTTGGTGTGGTTAATTGTTTTTAAGCTAGAGTATTTTTCAGTGACAATTTACAGTTTTTTTGTTGTTGTTTTTTGTAGAAAATAATTAAAATTTAAAATGGGTTGCAGTTACATTTTTATGGTTTGTTTTTATACAATAGAGTTAAACCAGAAATCTTCCTTTTCAAACGCTGTTCTGGTTTCCTCTCCAATGCACCGTAAAATGCCTAATTTAGCCTAGTTTACTAGTGTTTTTAAGATTTTAGACCCCACCCTTAAGTGTCTCACACCCCACCTAAATACTTTAAGACGAAACCTAAAGATTTTAAGACCTTCAGACGCCATGTCCACTTTCACGTTGTTTTTAGTATTGCGTCGCTCCTGTAGATCAGAAGTGGTTTTAAACCGACTAAAAATATGCGCTACACTAAACCACAGCGTCATTGATTGCTATGTTACACTACTGTTATACTTGTTAAACAATACATGTCTGACTTTGTGTTACACTTGTTGCAATTAGCGTCATAGCTTTGGTTCAACCATAATACCATAGTTCTGTAACATTTAGCCTTTGTTCAACTGTATTGTTGCTGAACCACAGAGTTAAGCGGTGTCACTGCGGTGTAACATTGTAATCACTTTACCATGGTTTTTCAGGATTGTCAAAACGCTTTAATCTTTTGCGAGTTTAAAGGAAAGTATTTCAAAGGCTCTTCTTTTTGCATTGATGCACTGGCAGCTTTTCACACGCGTTGACATTGCAGAGGTAGTTCTCCCAGAGGGATGTGAAAGTTTCTGGGAAGTGTTATTCTGATCACGCAATCTGAGCGCCATCAGAAATACTGCTCTCGAAATCTACAAAAGTCAATATATGTGTTCTTAAGAACAGTTAGAATAGTTTGAGTGTTAAGCCCCATTCACACCAAGAACGATAACTATAAAGATAAAGTTATTACGCACATTGTACGCGCACATTTGTCTGCCGCTTTAAATTCTCGAGCTCGTTATAGCAAGATGGATTCTGATTGGTGTCAATGTTTGTATTGTTCATCAGCTGGAAAAAAAATCATTCTGAAAGTGATTCTAACAATATCGTTTGTCTGTGCCTTTATCGTTATAGCTATGCCATTCTTTAATATTGAGAGCGATTTTTAGAACTATATCTTTATCGTCCTTGGCGTGAACGGGCCTTTAGAGTAAAATATGAGAGTAATATATGCAGATTGAGTTAGATTTCACTTTCTCTTCAAAGGTAAGGACAGGTTGGACATCGATGAAGACTCTCTCGGTCGTTGTCCTCTGCGCAACGGCTGCACCAATGGACTAGTCGCTGACAGCAACGGTTCAGGCACAGGCAGCTTTTCTAACAGCAACAACAGTTCCTTCTTGGGCCCGTTGCTATGGGAACGAACATTGCCATGTGATGGCGGGCTGTTCCAGTTGCAGTACATGGACCTCGAGGAGTTTCTGACAGAGAACGGGATGAGCAGCATGCACAGTACCTCCAACTCCACCTCGGCTCAGATACCCTCGCAAAGCTCTCAGTCCGCCGTCCCCAACCAGGGCTCCCAGTGCCTCCCCAACTCGCCCCCACACTGCTCCTCATCCTCATCCTCCTCCTCACCGACATCCACCACCGACTCGTCCTCGCCCTCTCTGCTCGGGCTGGACATGCACACGCCGCAAAGCATGCTGGGAACCGCAGACTGCTTGCATGGTGAGTTTGCTTTTGCAGTTTAGAGATTTAGCTAGCAGTGAAAGATAAGCTAGAGAGGATGTTAGAAACCCGTGAGAGGGATGGTCTGGAGGCAAGCCATCGAGATGAAGAAAGGAAGCTCTTTGGGCCGAAAATAAGGTCTACAGTTCAAACACTTCCTCCATTTGCTTGCATGAAATTCCCCTGGATTTCGGTCTGTTTGCGAGTTGTGAAAAGTACCAGACTTTCTCTTGGGTGTGTGTTACTGTGTAGTTTCAGAGTATTAATGGTTTGGGTGTGTGTGTTGTTATGAGTGTATGGATGCTCATGGTGTGTGTTTGTAGGCTTCACTGTCAAGGTTTGGGCGGTTTTGGTAGTGAGTGTTGCAGGGTGTGCGGCTGTTTGTGCTTTTGAGAAGACGTGAGTCGTGTTTTGTAGGTGTGTTAACATTGCATATGTTTGTGTCATCAGACATATATTTAGAGGCTGTTTAAAAGGTGAGAGGGAAGTTTGCGTGCGTGTTAAAAAAAATGGGCCAGTTAGAAATAGACCAAAAGAAAACTGCAGTCTGTCTTGCAGGACTGACAAAAGGGATATACAAAGATAAATGGTGATGACAGAGAGTGAAAAGAGAGGAAAAGATTTTGATATAGAGCTGAGAACAAGACCGTTATTGAAAGGCCGGTAAGTAAACAGTGGGAGACACAAGGGGTGAGCCAGGGGCAAAGAATGAAAGGCAGAGACGGCATGTGTGTGATTGTGCTCGCGTGTTTTTAAACCTCTTCCTCTTCTCACACGCTTGTCCATGTGCGCTCGCTCAATCACGTGCCGGGGCAGGCACAGTGAGAGCGAGGACGGGGAGGAGCAGAGGAGAGGAGGTATGTGTGGGAGTGTGTGTGAGTAACAGACAGGGAGAGATTGAAAGATTGAGATGGAATGACTGCGAGTTGATACTGTACTTCTGATTAGATGTTTGTTTACATTTCTAGAGTGACTGAGAGAGAGAGCTAAAAAGTGCTACTGGTAAATATTTGTAATGTTCTGTGTGATTAAAAAGCACATGCAGAAGCCATCACATCACATATTTGCACCGATTTGATCAAGCCGTCTCAAAAAAAACGTGCCTGTGTCAGTGCATGTGCCTCAGTGGATAGTAAAGAGAGGATCATTGACAAATGGGGTTAAAGTTACTCTTAAGGGCACTTCTCAGACTTCGATTAGATTTATGGCTCAAAACATAGCAACAGCAGTTTTGTTGTGCTATAATGATAGGGTTCACTTTAATCGTGTGAAGAAATAATGCATTAGATTAGACTTATAGATTTATAGTTTTTCACTATAAATTATATATTTTGAATTAATGTTTTTAAAATGATTTTCATCCCAATGACAAATTTTGTATATTGGTATCCGAGTATGTATTTTTAATCACTGTTATGTATTTATATATAATTATAATAAATGTGTGTTAGTGAGTGAGTATGTATGTAATTATAATTTTTCTTTTTGTTTGATCATAAATTGAAAAAATGTGTTTGAGTGAGTTTTAAAATAGGAAAAAAATAGAGCCAATCTAGAAAACAATATTTGAAAACAAATCTATAACTTTCTTTCTCTATTGATTTGTTCTTGTATGTGTATATATGTTTGTTCGTTTTAGTTTTATTAATATTATTTTGTTTTTTTTAAGTATGATCATTGTTTTTGACCAGGAAAAACCCATTATGCATTCCCCATTATAGGGACGAAACAACTAAAATACATGCATACATAAATGAGCGAATAAATAAATAGTTTGCTTGCATTAACAGCAATTCACTATCAAATTATTAGAATAGTGAAACCACAAGTTAAAACATCCAGAAATACAGAGCTTAGGGTAGAAATATTGGAAAATGGAAAAACGAGAAGGATTAACTGGATTGAGTTGTTGTCTGCTGCTTTCTACTGCCCCTTGTGGGTCTTCTGGGTAGTGTTTTGAGAGTCCCGTGCTTCTGAATGCATGCACATAGCAGCGTGACTTAAAGCATCCACTTTGTGTTTATACCATCAGGCACTCCGCCAGGCAGCTTGGAGCCAACGCCTTCACCTTCTTCCACCACGTGTCCACCACTCCCTACTCCACCCACCGCTAACTGCAACAACATGTTGGCACCCTTTGACCCTGATCCCGCGGATGTTGCCCTGTCGAGTGTGCCTGGACAGGAGGCGTTTGACCCCTGCAGGCATCGGTTCAGTGAGGAAGAGCTCAAACCTCAGCCCATGATTAAAAAGGCTCGCAAGATGCTAGTTCCTAATGATCTGAAGGTGAGAAGCTCAATGCAGCAGCATGCCATGGACTTATATCATTTATTATAAACACTTGACAAGGTGAAACAGAAAAGATCCTGACAGAATTATAAGTGGTGCATGTGCCTTCATCATATGAACATGGATTTTGTGAAGCGATTTTATTTTGTTAGACCTAACAGTCAATATTATTGTGCAGCTGTCTATCTAAGCTTCAATAGTCATGTCACTGTGTAGATTTTTCTCACTGATTATTTTTGCAAAGATCTAAAATTAGTTTATTTTGTCCTGCACATTATAGATATTGGCTGGAAAATGTCACCCTTGTTTTGTTCAACAGGCCTGATATTCTCAATCCTTCTTGGCATATTTAGTAATGCAGACACCAGGCATGTTTGCATCAGTACAGACGGACTCTGTAACATTATCATTTATTGATAACAGTAGATTTCTAAATGAAGCTATGAAAGAAATATAGTCATTGTTAGTTACCAAAACCTATTACCAGCATAGTTGTAATATTATGAAGGAACAGACAGTGATTTATAAAGCATGTCACATTGACTTCATTGAGCAATGGGTATGTGGTTATATCTCAAGACTAAGGCAGATGTCTCGGAAACCAAGGGTCTCAGATATGTCCGCTTTTTTGTTATAAAGGGCACAGCAGATAAAGGGAATTCCTTTATCACAGTGACCTCTCCTCTGGGAGCAAATGGATGCTTTGAATACTTGGAAAGGAAGCAACATTCTTAATGTTTTGGGATTTCTTTTTAAATGAATAGTTCACCCAGAAAATAAATGTCATTTACTCACCCTGATGTCATTTCAAACATGGAATTGGATCTGTGAAACACAAAAGAAGGTTATTGTTATTTATTTTCCAGTTTTTCTTTGTCCACCGTTGAGTCCAAACAATGTTATTTTATTGTATTATTATTTTTTTTTAAGTCAGCAACCAGTGAGTACAAATGTAATATATAATATATTCTTTTGTTTCTTTTTTTTAAGGATGAGCGGTATTGGAGTCGTCGTTGTAAGAACAACGAAGCCGCAAAGCGTTCTCGTGATGCGCGTCGACTGAAGGAGAACCAGATCTCGGTGCGCGCCGCCTTCCTTGAGCGAGAATGCTGCACTCAGACAGGAAGTTGCCGACATGCGCAAAGAGCTCGGCCGGTGCCGTAACATCCTGAACAAATACGAGAGCCATCACATGGATCAATAAGGAGATGAAGAAAAAGTGTTATGAGATGATGGATGGAATGGAGAATGCGACGGATGTCCTTATGATAGCTAAAAGACAGACGAAAGTGCATCAAACATACAGAATGATGTATGGCACAAGAACTCAAGTTTTTAACTGGAGTGAGAGCATGTCACCTCTCTTATTATTATTATTATTTTTTTTTTGTAGGTACTATGGCAAGATTTTAATTATGGAGAGAATTGTATATTTTTATAAGATAGAAATATGCTTAATGGTGAAAGGAAAATTTTGAAAATAATTTTTGTATATTTTCTATATCTTTTGGAGGGCTGTAAAGTAGTGGCAGAGGTTGAGGTATCACTGTAATATAAAATCAGGTTCATGTGGTATTTTTGACGCGAACGTTTGATCTTGTGACGGAAACAAATGAGGGGCAGAATTAAGCCTAGAAAAGAACCTTGCTTTCTAGAGAAATTCAACTGTAATATACTAAGAAGAAATATGCATTTACATTTGTATAGAAATGTTTATATAGATTTATTCAAGCACTTAAGTTGTGATAAACCTGTAGTGACCGAGAACAACCACGGATGAGGGGAATGACCGGTGCATCTCAACTCTTTAGTAACGAACCTTGTTTATCAGTCTTCTGCTGAGATTTATTTGTCATTCTCAAAGGAAAACTGAATGTGTAATGATGGTAAGAAGACTGTAAAGAAAGACATGCATTATCACATTTTATCTGCATTTATTGTGTATTTCATTTAATGGTGAACTCAGTAGGATTCTTCTTAAAGTTGGCATCTCTTGTCTACAATGTACTCCTCTTTTTATAGGAATCTGACTCACAGTTGCAAACAAAAACCAGCTTTTTAGCCGCAGCATACATCCACGGTGTGCAGATCTTAAGTGAACTTGCAGAGGCTGTTCTTGCTGTGCAAAAACACGATTTGGACCTCTATGGATTGAATATATTGGACAGGACTCTCATCTGATTGTACAGACAGACTCCTTGCATTGGAAATTGCATTTCAGAACAGGCTGACATGTAGACACACGTCTGCGCTTTTGAACCTGTATATGCACTTACGTTTATTGGAACAATATTGCATTTTTACAGCCTGATTACCGGTGTCAGTACAAATGTTTCTAAATCTATTAGTTTCGTGGTTCTTTATTTCTCCAGTCATGTCGGTTTCTTTCCTTGACGACCATTAAAGTAACTTCACTTATGAATTATTATTGATCTGATCATTATTACTATTGTTGTTGTTAATACTACAAATGAATGATTTTGTTGTTTTGTTTCCTTGATATTGTCTATTTGAATGCAAGTGGAGATTTTGTCACTTCCGTTTGTTAAAGCATTCATCGTCAACACCAGCTGTAGAAGAAGTGTTGCTGTGATGGCCAGGTCAATTTAGGTGTCAGAGGAATGCTGGGGAAAAAAATGGTGCCCTTGGTGATCACAAACTCTGCTTCCCTGAAATAAATGGATTCTTTTTTTCTGTACACTATAGCATTATAAAGACTCATCATACCATTTGCGCTGTCTTTCTCTTTTTTTGCATGTAGGTGTTTAAAGCTAACTGCCTTTTTTGCCCAGTAATTTGCCTCCTCCTTAACCATATACTTTTGCAGATGGATTATGGGTAATGTAGTCCTTACGTTTCTGCACTTCCACATGTGGATGACTATGAACATTTTGTGTCGTGACTCTTGTTTTTTGATGTACATATGCCCTACTGCATCAGTGTTACCCACACTGCACCTAGCCAAAGTAATGCAGGGGAATGTAGTCTTTTTCTCCAAGACCACAAATAAACTATTGTTCTTACTCACTAAGCACTAAGGTTGATTATTTTGCATGTCACGTGTGCCTATTGTGTTTGCCCTCACATGTTGTGTCTTCAACTTCCTTACTTTTTCATAAACGAAATGGCGACCAGGACGATGCATGTTCTTTTTGAATTTGAACGAAATGAATGAAGCCCACAGATGTGCCTGTAGAAAACCTTTCAACTATCCAGCTCACATGTTGTCATGGACTGAAGTTTATAAAAGGCTATGCCTTTAATATAAATATTTATGAAGACTTATTTAATTTAATGTTAAGTGAAGAAAATAAATAAAATATATAAGTAAATAAAATAAATGGGAAAGTATATAGTATAAAATATATTAAAAAAATGTGAATATGCATTCTGCAATGCATTAATGAATATCATCACATATATTGCAGATAGAATGCTTCTAGCTGGAAAAGCAACATATTGCAACAGTATCTTGTACATTGTGGCTCGAGCCCCAGTAGATGTTTGGGATTGTTTCTGTTTAGACCACATTCTCCTTTTACTCTGAGGAATATAATGTACAAATGAAAAGATGCTCAAGGCACTATTTGATTCCTTCAATTTCCGCAGAACAGAACCCGGTGATTCCCGACCGGAGACAGACTAGAGGGATGCAAGATGGGTTCAAATGATTTAAAATAAGACTTACGCTTTAAAAAAGCTCAAGTGTCATATGACACATTTCTCATTTGAATTTGTTTCTTCAACAACTGTTGAATGTATTTAAGAACCAGGGTTCTCGTGTCTTGAAGAAAAACTGGATGTATAAGAATTTATATGAAGGAATTTTAAAAATGTGATTTCTAGACCTGAGAAAGTTCTGGAAATGACTAAAATGTTAAAAAGGACATTTATAACAAATATTAATTTTGGTAACACTTGAGTATAGGGACCAATTCTCACTATTAACTAGTTGCTTATTAGCATGCCTATTATTAACATAATGGCTGTTTATTAGGACTTATAAAGCACATATTCTGCATAACCATATTCTACTTCCTTAATACTCAATACCTAAACTTAACAACTACCTATTAATAAGCTGCCAATTAGGATTTTTTTAGGCAAAATTCATAGTTAATGGTTTGTTATTGGCAAGAATTGGACCTTAAATAAAGCGTGACCTAAATTTTGAATAGGTCACACTAACATAATTAATTGGGTAGTAATTGCTGGATCTATAATGTTGTGGGCACATCTTGTTCAGATACATGGCACCATGGATTCTATCAAATACCAACAGATAACAAATCTAGACCTGTCTGCCTCTGTTAGAAACATTATAATGGGCCGTGGTTGGATCTTCTATCAGGACAATAATCCAAAACAAACATAAAAATCAACACAAAAATGTGTCATTGAGCACAAACTGAAACTTCTGCCATGGCTGTCTCAGTTCCCTGACCTGAACCCAGTAGAACATGAGTGAGATGAACTGAAGAGAAGAAGCACCAACATGAAGGATCTGGAGAGATTCTGGATGAAGGAATGGTCTCTGATCTCTTATCAGGTGTTCTCCAAACTCTTCAGGTATTATAGGAGAAAACTCAGAGCTGTTATCTTAGGAAAGGACATTGCAATAATTGGGTGCAATAACTGTGGTCAACCTAAACTAGAGAAAGCATTTATTTCACAATGAGATTTTCCCCGCACTTTCAATTGTTTTACTTCAATGATAAGTTAACATTTTGTGGATTTTTTTAATGAAAGATCAAAAGGATAAACAATGCAGATTTAATTTCATAGCCATCTTTGCTCATATTTAGAAGGGTTCCAATATTAGTGGAGGGCACTGTGTACAGTATATGTGTAAAAATATCTTTAAAGTCTCTCTGATCAGACTAGAAAAGTCATATAAATTAATTGGTAATAAAATGTGTAGACCCTGAAGAACCTTCAGTTATCGAAACCTACAAATTTTTTTTAGATCATTTGTATTAATATTTATAAATATTTAAACGATCGATTAAACTAACTCAAGTCGCCACTCCTAGTTTCTGTTAATGAAAAAGTTTGACAGCGAGTTGAAGAACCAGAAATATCTTGTGGGCGCGGCTCTCAGAACCATTGTCTGGGTATATGAAAAAATCATATTGTGTACTCAACGAAGGTCAACTAATATTTCAAGTGCCTCAAAACCATTTTCCCATGACGAGTTATATGAGGAGGTCTTTAGGAGGAAAGCTTACGAGCGATTGCATGAAATCATGAGTCCCTTTAGATTTTCTGAAAAGGTGACTCAAGGTTTTCCAAAGGTTTCTGCTTCTCCAAATTTTCCATTTTTACAGTGTAGTTTATTGCCCAGGTATATAAGCACCTGCAGACCTGTATCATCATAGTGTCCTCACCCTGGACATGAAATCAACATACAGGACATTTATGAAAGCCCTCCTATCAATACAGATGGTCCAATATGCCCTTCAAAGTACTTTAGTACTTTAGTCAGCTTAGTATGGAAGAGCTCACCCTTCCTGACCAGTAAACAGAAAATGAACATAAGATTGTGGATGTATGATAATTTTTGAGAGATTTGGTGAGATAAAGACTTTCTCTCACTGAGATAATGTTTCTCTCACTGAGTGTGACATTCATCAAAAGGGTGAGATCTAGAAATGAATCAGTGAACTTAACTTGAATCTGATTGTTTGTTGGTTTAGCTGGTCGCTTTGTGTGGAAGCGCCTCGCGTTTATCTGTCAAAGTGTGTGTTTACTGTTGTTAAAGGAAGCAGGTTCCTTGGATGCTGAGTTTAACTGTGGTGTGTTGAGAAGAGTCTGTATCAGGCGGGTCACTGTGCTACAGTATTCAGCTTGGCACGGTGTGTGTGTGTATGTGGAGAAGAGTGTATCTGTGAGGCCTGTCATTTGATGTGGGGGTGAGTGTTTGCGCTCATTTGGCATCAATGGAATTGGGTGAAAGGTCTTTTTTTCTGCGGAATTCTACCCAGCATTCAAAACAATACGATCCAGATGTGTGTGTTCTTGCATGTACAGCGACTCCACTCCTCCCTCACATCACACCATCACAAAACCCCCTCCTCCAGACTCTCCCCCATCTTTATATCCCCTCTCCTGTCTCGCTACCTCTTTCAAAACCTCTGCAGTGAGTGTCAGGGAAAGATGGAGCGATCTCTGCTTGTGTCTCTTCTGTGTGTGTGGGCCCTCAGCAGCCTGTCTGCAGCTTCAGGTGAGTGTGTTTGTGTGCGTGGGTGTCTGAGAAAAAATTAAAGGATTATGAGTACCTTTCCAAGTACAATTATTATTTTAAATGATGTGATAATGAATAATGGATGAATGAGAGATCATATATGATGGATATTTGCCTTGTTGGACGAGTAAGAAATGTGGAGGCTCAGTATTAGGCTCAGAAAATATGATAATTTGTATTTATTTTAAAATGCACTATGGACTCATTACTTCATATACAAATTACTTATAAAATTTCTGCTTGCCCAAAAAACTAAAATACATTTTTACCCAACTTAATTTTGCTCAAAAACAGATATTTTGAAGAATGATTTAACTGTTTTTGCCCATACAGTGAAAGCCAGTGGGTCCAAAACAACTTTCTTTCACTGTAAGAACAAAATATAATTTTGTGTTACACAAACTGTAAAGTTTTGGAATGACACGAGGGTGCATAAATGATGACAAAATTATAATTTTTTGAGTAAACAGTAGCTTTAAAATGCTCCGATGTGTGATTTTGTCATTTACGACTACAATCCCCTCCCTTTCACATATTGCCTTGACAATCTATTTCTTAGAGCTAGTTTTCCATGAAATTTGGAACACACACACACACACACACACACACACACACACACACACACACACACACACACACACACACACACACACACACACACAGTACATATTCTGTTTCAGTTCAAAATCATTCCATAATCAGAAATGCATAATTGTGATAAGCTCTTTCATTCTACTACCAACATTCTGTTCTTTTATGAGCTTGGAACATTTAAATGTTACATCCTGTTAATGGGTGGGCTACATTTATCACTGTCTGGTTTATGTGGATAAATTGTGTTAAACACCTGGTTCAGTTCAGAGAACGGTGTCTTGGGCAGACAGCCAGACATCTAACAGCCTGCTATTTTATGGCACAGATTAAATAGTTATACAGATAAAATACATTGTATTTAAAGCATTGCTTGCATGTACAATACTGGGCAAACGTTTGGAATGATTCATATTTTTAAAATGTTTTCGAAAGATACTGTATGCTCATCAATTTGCATCAATTTGATTAAAAACAATACAATAAAAACAGTGATATTGTGTAGCAAATTAAACAAAGGATCTAGTGATACTGAAGACTGCAGTAATAGCTGATGAAAATGTAGCTTTGCCACCACAGGAATAAATTACATTTTAAAATATTCAATATTCATTATTTTACTTTATTGTAAATTGTACTGGATTTTTACTGCTTTGGTGAGCATAAGATATTTCTTTCAATAAAATAATTTTTTTTAATTATTACAGACTTTTGATGGTATGTATGTAAACAGATCTGTGCATTGTCTTATTTCTTCAAATTGTTTATGTTTCTGTGCATGCCTATCTTGAAGTGGATGCAACAGAACAGTGTCCAGAGAGGATACTGGGTAACGAGAGAAGACAAGCATGCCCCAAAAAGTGTCAGCAAGATAAAGACTGTGGCAATAAACGTCAGTGTCTCTGCGACGGCCAGTGTGGACTCAGCTGTGTGGCCCCAGGTCAGAGCTAGAAACCCCATGATGCATCGAAACAACATTACAACACATAAAAATAAACCACAATAATGACGAAATCTATGATATATTATAAGGCAGTGCTCCCAGTTCTTATGTGATTTTTCTGCGTGAACAGGTCGTACGTGTCCATGGCCTATCCCACCTGGAAAGAATTTTGGTGTAGCTCTCCTTTCCCCTTCACCCTCTTTCTCCGCTCTGCTTGAGGTCCGCTGTAAGCCCGGGTTCACCATGCATAACGGGCTGGACACTACAATACGCCGTTGCCAAGGTGACCGGCAGTGGAGTGGAGATGAGCCTGTTTGTACAGGTAGGAAGGAGAAAACATATTTAAAGTGGAATGCATTTTTTTCTTCAGTACTTTTCACTTATCTATCTGTAATCTATTAGTCTATCTGTTTATAATTCTATTGCTCAGTTGTTCTGTCTTTTGTATATAGAAAAATATTGAAAAGTTTTTAAAATTTATATACATATATATATATATATGTGTGTGTGTGTGTGTGTGTGTGTGTGTGTGTCTTCCGAAGACAAACCAATGTCTTACAGGTTTGGGCGACATGAGGGTGAGTAATAAACAACAGAATTTTCATTTTTGGTTGAACAATCCCTTTAAAGCCATTTTTCTTTACAAAGGGAATGATCTAAATAATTGCACGCACGTGCCCTGTTCACTCCAAAGTCCCCACTCCAAGGGGATAGGGATGATCACTTTCATTTGGAATTTGCCCCGTGAACGTATGGTTCGGTACGTGTACCGTGCCACCCCTACCTCCTGGGTTCTTTGAATAATTAGGACATTGTTTCCTAAAGAACCATAAACCTAAAACCGCTCTACTATGGCCAGATATTCAACCAGGGTCTGCAGAAGATCTTGCAGGTGGTCCTAGAACACACACAAAATAATACAAATTATAAACGTAAAAATGGCTTAACTGTTAAGTACTATGGAGGGTGATATTAATTGATTGATTGATTGATTTATTCATTTTGTTATATGAGTGAACATTACTATAAAGTGTATTATTAAAATTTGTTTCTATATTGAAGGTCCCTGAGTCAAGATGGGGGTCCCTGGGTCTGAAACATTACAAAATCTGATATTGCATAAACACACATTAAAAATGGAACATGACACGAAAACATCAGTCTTGTTGGCTCAGGTTGCCCTCGTCTTGTTTGTTAACCATCCAGTTAATGTCAATATTATGCAGTTCAGGGGAACACATTCATAGCAGCAATATTACGGTGGTGATATTGAGTGCAACCGACCGTGAATGTTGGAAAAAATGTGTCAGTGTCTGCATAATAATGCATTTTTTTGGTTGCATGAGTAATTAAAAGCTTAGAGCTTGTGGACCTGGGTCAGCGCTTGTTTCTGGGCTATGGGGTTTTAGTCTGTGAAGAGGAGGCGTGAATCGGCAGAGCTCCAGGCTGCAGCATTCCCAGTATCACCCCCTCTGTAACACATGCATACATTCACACACACATTTCCTGGAGTAACATGAGAGGTATTTCTAGGAATGAGCTGTCAAAAGAGCCGAGGTGTGGGCGTTTGGGGTCTGTGAGAACCGTCCTGCACTACTCTATTATCTGCAGATCAGTGACATGGAAAATTTAACAAGCAGAGACAGGCTTGTAGATACGCCGTATTCACACACAAAGTTCAAGCGCATTCAAAGCTGAATTGATGTACAATGGAAGTTTGGTGTGTGTGCATGTTGACTGTATGATTTACTCCCCTTCATTAATCAGTCATCCTCACAAAAGCGGGAGAGATTTGATACATAACTACATGAGTCAACTGCTCAAGAGGGAATGTGAGAACAGCTTGTTCCAGATGGATTTTTTCTGATAAAACTCAAAATGTAGCCGCACATTCTGTCCATCCATCATCTGGGTACCCACTCAGCCACACGTTGACCTGTGAATCCATTTGTCAGCCCTACATATCCATCTGTCCATTCACCCAGTCATGTATTTGTACTCACGCTACCTCATCTAATGTAGTGGATAAAAGCTCCAGGCCAATATCCACAGGGTCGTCCATTTTAATTCCTGTCACGACCATGAACCAAAAGCCCGGGAGGCTGAATAACAGAGCGCTTTTTGCTGTAATATATCTGCTCTTAAGGCCCGTTCACACCAAGAACGATAACTGTAAAGATAACCAAATTTTGTCCTCACCAATGGATAACAACATTGATTTTAAGAGCGTTCTGCAGTTTTGTCATCTGCTGCTTTAAATGCTTAAGCTCTTTAAGTGGAAAGTTCAACCAAAAATGAAAATGTGATGTTTGTCTGCTTACCCCAAGGGCATCCAAGATGTAGGTGACTTTGTTTCTTCAGTAGAACACAATCAAAGATTTTTAACTCAAACAGTTGCAGTCTGTCAGTCTATAATGGCAGTCAATGGGACCCACGGCTTTGAGAGTCAAAACTAAATTTGCTCAGACAAAACCAAATTAAACCCTGCAGCTCATGACGATTCATTGAGGTCTAAAGATATGAAGCAATCGGTCTGTGCAAGTAACTGAACAGTATTTATGTCATTTTCTTTTTTAACTCTGATCCACCGCAATGCCCAACTATCTTGAGCGTGTTCACAACAGCCGGCGCGTGACGCGTCAATGTGCTCTGGCATAGTAGATGCATGCGCGTAAATACGGTTCAGTTTCTTGCACAGACCGATTGCTTCGTGTCTTAAGACCTCACTGTATCGTCACGAGCCGCAGGGTTTAATTTGGTTTTGTCTGAGTAAATTTTTTGACTCTCAAAGCCGTGGGTCCCATTGACTGCCATTATATAACTGACAGACTGCAACGGTTTAAAAGTTAAAAATTAAGTTCTAGTAGTTGTGTGCACATCCCTACATTCTCGGATAATTAGATTTTTTTTGTTGACATTTTAAAAATGATTCATTTTGGCATTATCATTAAATGTTATAATTCTTGTTATGAACAGGCCTTAACAATGTGCAGGCTCTTGAACGTTTTAACTTTTTAAGAGTCACTATCCTCAAATGTGACCAATTTTAATATGACAACCAATTTTGTCTATTTATTCAGAAATACACAACAATGCAATGCAATGACTTATACATACTTCTAATTTTTCTATAAAAACAAATTTGCATTGCAAAACTGCATTCCTCCAAGAAACTTTGCATTTGCTCGCAAAACTTTTGCACTTTCATTTTTTGTTTACTTATTTATTTGCTAGAGCAATGCTTTTCACAAAGAAATTATATACACACACATATATACACATGCAGTAAATTCCCCAGTGTTAAATCAACACCGCTTTACACCAAACTGTGTTGATTTAACACCAGGAAATGTACTGTGTGTGTGTGTGTATATACACACACACACACACACACACACACACACATTCTTGTTAAATACAGTGCTCAGCGTAAATGAGTACACCCCCTTTGAAAAGTAAAATTTTAAACAATATTTCAATGAACAAAAAAACATTTCCAAAATGTTGACAAGACTAAGTTTAATATAACATCTGTTTAACTTATAACATGAAAGTGAGTACACCCCACAACAAAAACTACTAAATCTAGTACTTTGTATGGCCTCCGTGATATTTAATGACAGCACCAAGTCTTCTAGGCATGGAATGAACAAGTTGGCGACATTTTGCCAGATCTATCTTTTTCCATTCTTCAAGAATGACCTCTTTTAGAGATTGGATGCTGGATGGAGAGTGATGCTCAACTTGTCTCTTCAGAATTCCCCATAGGTGTTCGATTGGGTTCAGATCAGGAGACATACTTGGCCACTGAATCACTTTCACCCTGTTCTTCTTCAGAAATCCAACAGTGGCCTTAGATGTGTGTTTAGGATCATTGTCATGTTGGAAAAGTGCACGACGACCAAGGGCACGGAGTGATGGTAGCATCTTCTCTTTCAGTATAGAGCAGTACATTTGTGAATTCATGATGCCATCAATGAAATGCAGCTCCCCGACACCAGCAGCACTCATGCAGCCCCACATAAGGACACTGCCACCACCATGTTTCACTGTAGGCACCATGCATTTTCTTTGTATTCCTCACCTTTGCGACGCCATACAGTTTTGAAGCCATCAGTTCCAAAACATTTATCTTGGTCTCATCACTCCAGAGTATAGAGTCCCAGTAGTCTTCATCTTTGTCAGCATGGGCCCTGGCAAACTCTAGGCAGGCTTTTTTGTGCCTGGGCTTTAGGAGAGGCTTCTTTCGTGGACGGCACCCATGCATGCCATTCCTCTGCAGTGTACGCCGTATTGTGTCACAGGAAATAGTCACCCCAGTTTGGCTTTCTACTTCTTTAGATAACTGCAGTGAACTTGCATGTCGATTTTCTTCAACCCTTCTCATCAGAAGACGCTCCTGACGAGGTGTTAACTTCCGTGGACGACCTGGACGTCTCTGTGAGATGGTTGCAGTTCCATCTTTTTAAATGTTTGTACCACTTTTGCTACAGTATTCTGACTGATAAGTAAAGCTTTGCTGATCTTCTTGTAGCCTTCACCTTTCTTGTGTAAATAAATTTTCTTTCTCAGGTCTTGTGACATTTCTCTTCCATGTGGTGTCATTGCTGACAGCATGAAATGGGAAGGGTTTTCTTTAAGTAACACCCTTTATAGTCAACTGTCACCTGTGTAATGAATAATTAGACTCACCTGTGGTTGAATTCTTGTTAAATTAGACATTTGTAGTCTAAAATTTAGCTTTGCTCCAGAGACTTTCAGTGGGGTGTACTCATTTTTGCATCACCCTAATTTGAGTAAAACTGAAAATGTTGTTCTCTAAGTTATGTTATATTATTAAGCTTACTTTCAGGTTATATGATAAACAGATGTTATACAAAACTTAGTCTTGTCAACATTTTGGAAAATGTTTTTGTGTTCATTGAGATATTGTTTAAAATGTTACTTTTCAAAGGGGGTGTACTCATTTACGCAGAGCACTGTATATTCAATCTCATTTTATTGCCATCACCAGTTTTTTGATTGCTCAAAAAAGGACCATGTGTGCAAATTGCCAGGGAAGAGGAAAGGTTTTGCAAAACCATTGTAAAAAAATCTTCCCACCTACTATTTTTCCATTACTGTGTCCTCATAGGGACTCCTATTTTTATATGTAATACAATAAAAGAAATACAGAAAAATACTGAATGATTTACTAGTAGAAATGATATCATAAAGAGGACCGCTGCAGACCCTCATGAATGTGTGTGAAGGTCAAGTCTATTGCAATAACCTTTTTTAATGACTAAGATGTGTACACAAGGTGTCGGGAAATTACTTATTTTTCCCCTTTGATTGATTTTTACTAGCCTACATTTTTAGATAAAACTTTAACTGAAACTTTAAATTGAAAAGGTTTTTCTAAAACAATAAAAAACATGAATAAGAGTACAATTGTAAAAACGTTGCACGTGTTGCAACCAAGCATTTTAATGCATACTCAAGTCAAGAGATAAATATGATATTTTGATTTTTCCACCAGCCTCCCCAGGAGAAGGTCTTGCAGCAGAGCCGGTTCTGGTGCCTGGGGTGTCTTGTTCTTTGCCTGATGAAGATGATCTGCTCTCAGTGCAGGGCAGTGCCATCGTGGGATCCACCATCCAGTACCAATGTGCAGCTGGGTGAGACTCATGAGAAAGAGAGAGAACTGTATCTGATATAAACAGAATATCTAGTTTATCATGCATATTTAATCTACACACCTCGTCTTCATTCTCATACAGATCTGTGCTGATTGGAAATAGTGAGAATATCTGTCATAAGAACCAGACGTGGCAATACCCTCACCCCATCTGTCGCTGTAAGTGTGTGTGTGTGTGTGTGTGTGTGTGTGTGTGTGTGTGTGTGTGTGTGTGTGTGTGACTGCATGCACTTCTCAACATGGGAAAGACTGAGATATAGATCTTGCTAAAAGGAAATAGCAGGTGTATTAGAATGTGCTTGAGTGGAAAATGTTGATCCAAACTGCTAAAGAGATCTCGGTTTGCATGCTCTTGTACACCATAGAACAAAGTAAAGAGAGAGAGAGGAGAGGGACAGCGGGAGAGAGAAGAGCAATGAAGTCTGTGTGGGTTTGTGAGTAGGTGGATAGGGCACTATGTGTAAATGGATTTGTGAGTGTGCATCGCTATTGCAGCCGATGTGGGTTTGACTAATATATGCTGGTGCAATGCTGCCCCTGTTGGATCAACCTAGGTTTGCTGTAAAATGCATATTCCCGGGTTCAATGCACACTAAAAAAATACAAATTATGTCATTTATTAACCCCCAGGTTGTTCCAAAACTGTATGAATGTCTTCTTCTAAACACAATACTATATATTATGTCTGTAACTGGTGATGGTAGTCTTTGAGTTCCATGGTATTTCTTTTCCCATAGCCTATAGAAGTCAATGGCTACCGTCGATTGTTTGGCTATGAACATTCTTCAGAATATCTTCATTTGTGTTCAACGGCCGAAATACATAAATTTAGTTTTGGGAAGTGCTTGAGGTTGAGTAAATTATGACAGCATTTTTATTTTTGGGTGAACTATCCCTTTAAGCTCAATCGAAATCACAATGGCATAATGTTGATTACCATAAAAATGTATTTTGACTGGTCCTTTTTTCTTTGAAAAAAAGAGCTAAAGTGTGCATTACCTTGAGGCTTTTGAAGTGAAGGCTGATTTGTAAACATTAAAATACATTAAACGTTAAAATTGTTTCAAAAGTATTTGGAAAAGATGTAAAAATGTATGCTTATGTGTTATCAGGTGTGGTTTGTCCTCCTCCTAAGGAGGTTGAACGTGGACATCTGGTGGCCGTTCAGAGAACTGAATATGAAGTTGGTGATACAATCTATTACCTCTGCAAAAAGAACTTCTTGCTGGATGGACCAAATCAAGTGACTTGTTTACCTAATGGGACATGGAGTGCAGAGCCTGCCTGCCAGGGTAAATAAAGCTCTTGACAAAACGATGCATCAAGTCATCATGACTGTGTTGAAAATTCACATAAAAAATGTAATATGTATAAATATTAATATAAGGTTTGGAATGTTTTGGTTTCCAGATGTGAATCATAAACCTCCTTTCCTTTTTGTCATGACAAATAGCATCATTCTCTTTACCATTTCTTCCCTTGTCCTTCCGATCAGCCCGCTGTCCAGTCCCAGCTCAACGCAGCAGGGTGATCGTGGGAGGAGTAAAGCGTTGGCCGTATGATCTGACGGATGGCGTGGTTGCTCACGGAGAGAATGTGACGTTTTTCTGTAAACATCCAGAAAAACTGTGCAGCTTCACTGCCACAGAGGTCTGCGTGGATGGACAGCTCAAGCAACCTAGCTGCTTTCTTGGTACATAATTCACACCACATTAATGCACATAATATAATAAGTGTACATTGCACTTAAAAATAACCCTGCATCACCTTCATCTCCCTCTTTGCTCTTTAGACCCTACCTGGTTGCAGTTCAAGCTCTTTCCTCATCGGCTGGTTTCAGAGATTGATCCATGTGATCCTGCTGGCCTTCAGTGAACTCATCAAATGTTGACAACACATTTTGCATGTTGGCACACACGGCTCTCTCTTCACTCTGACACCATGACATGGAGTCTAGATCAATGTAAATTGTATTATTAACGTGCCAACTAAATTTGTTTTGGAACGGATCTCAGTAGGATCTCACAGTTATGCCTCATTTAAATCTTCTCTTTTCTGTGTTGTATGTTGCATTGACGAAGTTACCTTAAACAGAATTTGTGTCATATTTGATAAATGCAAACACCCTAATACTTGCTTGAGATCTTGGTTGCTATAAGCTGCTCTCTTTTCATGTATTTTATTATCATACAAAGTGTAAAACTGATTTGTGTGTGTTTACTGATGCTCTCTGTATTCCAAAAGCAGTTTTATGATGTTTAGAGTTAACTGATCTTTGACTGGAATGCTTGATTGGATACGATTTGGGAATATCATAGCATAAAGCATTGCTTAATTATTGCTGTTACACGGATTCAGTTTTGCATTGTGTAAACTTCACAGTGAAGAATCTTTAAATGTTTTTTTCTTCTTGTAATATCACGATTCTTCAATAAAGAAACTGGATTGTTTGTTGTCATTTATAACAATGATTTTATTTTAGCTGGTTAGACTATATAATGTATTTTGGTAACACTTAAAGCCTTTATGTATAATGCTTTAAGTGTTACCATAATATAGCCTATAAAGTGTTGTCATGATTTCTGTAGTGTAAAGAACTGTTTGAGTGCTGTATTCCATCTCCAAACCTAAAAATACAATGTCAAATAGGCCAATAGGTCAAATAAGAAAATTAAGAAATTTGAATACCGGCTCTCGTTTACAATTCTAAAACTTATAATGAAAATATTTTAAAGTTAATAATGATATAATTGTTAGATTCGAAATACATTTTTATATTGAATAGTGTGCCACAGTTTTACTAAATGTGTTATTATCATGAAAATAATTTTTACATAATGGCTAAAGCACGACTGAAGCTAAATACAATTTCAATCCTAAAGCACGTCCAGGCCGGACGCAGAATACTGCAACACCACGACACCCCCCTCCCCTTTCGCTCGCGCTCAACCCCTCCGCCCAGCCATTCATTCATATTTGGTCTTCCGGAAGTATCTCGGGGTCGGGCCAGTCAGTGCCTGCGCGAGCTGACTCGTGGGGTGAGAACAGTTTCATATTCAATATTTCAGTTATAAAGAAGCGATGTGCGCGAATGCTTGTAAGCTTTTGGGAAGAAATGGGAGTTCTTGTGAGTAGCAGTTGAAGAGCGTTGGTTGTCTTAGAAAGTTTGAAATAGGGTTTCCAATGCAGCAGTGTGTTTGAGCGCTGTCACCGGCTCGAACCCTCGGTACGCATAAAATGGCTGGTCGCAGGTTCGAGCGCAGTCAGTGTTTTGACCAAAATATGTGAATAATTCAAGTGTATTTGCATCACACAGGTTATGGGGAGGGTATATCCTTCAGACAGATACTTTTGGGCATGTAATGACACGGGTTCGACTCGCTGTCTGGATCCCACAGACATCAAACGCGATGTTTGGTTTGATATTTTCTTCTTTAAACGGACCTCCGGCGCGTAATGGCGTCGAATGTCCCCGTGTTGATCTCTACCTCTCCCACAGTACTGCACGGCTGAGTGTACGGACAAAGGCATTGGTGTCAAACCTTGAGCCATGCGTGTTGACAGTTAATTTGTGATGAAAACCACGGGTAGGAGTGGACCTGCTACCATGACAGCGCCGTTAAAGCTCATTGCGTTGCATTCCTGCTAACTGCATGGCATTAGTGTACTTTTGTAAATATTACACAGTCATCGAATGTTAAATTATAGGGCAGAATTGTCAAAATATTATTTAGTAACGTGATTAAATTTTGATTTGTGTTGGCATCCAATCGAGCTTTTCACTCCCAAGGAACTGGTCTGTTTTTATAGTTAAATGTGAGAACTTCACTTCTAAACACAATTATTTTGTTTATGCAACCAAATTTAATATCTTTAATAACAAACTGCAAATGATATTGTTTCATTCGTTTAAAAAATAATAATGTACTGGTGGGTTTCTTGGTTTAGATATAATACTGCCATAATAAAATATAATAATGCTGTTTATAAAATATAAAATGCTTTATTGTTTTTATTTATTGTCAAAAATGTGATAATGCTGTACATTTTAGATTGTTATAGAGCAGTGGTTCACAATAACCCTGGTCCTGGAGGCACCCCTTCACTGCACATCTTGCATCTCTCCAGAGAAAAGAGAGGTGTACAGTGTTGTGGCGCCTCCAGGACCAGGCTTGGGAATCACTAATATAGAGGTTATGCTTAATCTGATACAAATTAAACAACTGCTAAAACATGATTTGCCGGCAGTATCCACCAGACTCCTCTGAAGTGTGTTCTACGGTTTCCAAATATATGTAGTTATGTTGACCTCTCGGACCAAAATAATGCATCTAGAGAAAGTTGATAATGAGTATACTGAGTATTTGTATTCAGAAGGAGCCTGAGAAAGTTATGTATTGAAGCAATAAGTAAAAAGTCAATTTATCTAATCGTGTATCAGGAATTTTAATATAATACTTCTGCTCTGACAGTATGTATGTCAGTAATAGAAAAAATGTTACGGCTTATAAAATAAGTGTTCAAAAAGGTTGTGTTTTTGTATTGTATTTTTTTCTGTCAAGAGTTGCTCATGGATGTCATCAGCTTCTGCTGTTGAATGAATGTATTTAGTAGGCATCAATATTAAATGAAACTAATCTGAAATTTAATCATGTTGTTAAGAAAGGGGCAAATGGGTTTATTTTTTATATTACTGATCCCTAGATGAAATATAATTACACTTACCCTATATTGCCTCTGTTTGTTCTGTTTAACTGCAATATCTCATATGATTTTGTTATGCTTGTGAACATAAGTACTTCATAAATACTTGTAAACAAACCCCTTAGTTTAGAAAATGAACAAATTATTGTAACATTTTTTCCAAGCCACATAACTTCCTCAGCATCCATTTTTATGTACTATGATACTGTCTTTTTAATGTAAATACACACCTATACTAATAAAACTGAATTAATGTGGCAGTATTAAATATTGAATATGTATATTAAATGTTAGTACAAATGTATTAACGTATACAAAGTGACTGTAACTTAAAAAAGGTGATTTTTAGTCAATGTTGCAATTAATTTGTACATTTTGACAGCACTAATATTTTATTGTTACCTTAAACAATACATTATTTGAGATTTGTCTTGTAACTTGAGTTCTGTTATTTCTTTACAGAATATAGACTCTTGTTTTTTTGTCTTATGTTTTTTTGTTTGTTTGCTTGTTTGTTTTAGATTGATGCCTTAGACGAGTAGAAGGTCCTGACTGATGGCAGTAGCAGAGACATGGGTGAAAATCAGCTGTTGCATCAGATGGGAAAGGAACTGGCAATGGTGCCATTACATGGAATATGCAAGATTGTGTGGCACTGCCAGGCAACATTTCAATGTTCTCTCAGGTTATAATGAACAGACTTACTCCATGAGTACTGAATAATATGATTTCTTCTCTACTGCTGATTGTACAGAAGTTACTATGCGCAAACAACAAACATTGGGCAGGATAGGTGAGACCATACCACATATTAAGTGGACTGATCTTTCTGCCACCAAAGATAGCCAAATGTCTGTGGGTCAGGAGGGTGAGTTATCAGATGAGGGACTCTCATTGAGGACTGAGTCTAAGGACAAAGTGACCCCAGATGTGTTTTTGTTCCACCACAAGATGAGACAGAAGTTATAGAGGATTACAGCAAGCAGAACTCGCCAAAAAATGAATCAGACTCAGTCCAGGTGAGTCTTCTTGAAAACCAGACCGTTGAAGATAAATTAGTCCCTTTTCATGAGAACACAAGGAGTCTATCAACAAACATGCAGCTGATACCCAAGGTAGAGTCTGATAATGCAATGACGGAAGCTTGTGAAGTGATAACCAAAGCTACAAACATTGCCAACATCGCATCTAATGATTTGCTAGAGATTAAGGTTCAACGACAATCTATTTTAAATAAAGGTTTTCTTAATGACAAACTACCATCAACTGGTGGAGGCAACCACACAAGCAAGGAGTTGTGTATTGAGAATAAAACACAGGTTGTTGTTGATGTGGCACATTTAAGAGGGAAAGAAAAATTAGAATATAGTAAAGACTGCATTGAAGATTATAAAACACAAATTTTATGTAATGTAAGAGAGGAAAGACTTGATATCAGAAGGAACATGGCAGTGACAAGTTCTTTGGGACAATATGAAGAAGACATGGTATTAGATTTAAGCCTACCAAAAAAGAAAGACAGAAATAAGGAGAGGAAGTGTGAATGGGTTGTAGACCCTGAATACGAAGGTTCACTTCATATGGAAGTTGATGAAATTGAGGAAGAGCCTCAACATGTAGAAGTGGAGCAGGAGGACGATGACAATGAAATTGGCTGGATTCCATCAGTAAGTGATGCTCATACATATCTACCTCAGCATTGGGATGGACATCTGTCCTCCTCTTCGCTTGAAGCCATGCCAACTGCGTCGTATCCCAACATCATAACCCCAGATCCGATGGATACACTACTTATAGATGACCAGGGTATTCCTTACACACTTACCGCAGATGGACAGAAAGTTCAACAAATTGATAATATACAACCTGCTGAGGGTCTTTCTGAACAAACAGATCTAAGCCCAGGACAAGCTGAAGATAAGCCCTCATTCATTGCTGATGTACAGGATATCGCAGGCTCCAGACAACAGACACTACCCAAATCACTGTGTCCAAATATGTCTATAGGTCATGTCTCAGTGGAAACCTCACAAGTTGCCCCAAACCAGGAGCCAGCATCTTCTTACAGTTCTGTAGCTCTTGATAAACCCTCCATCATACCTGCCATGTCTGACTTGGCATCAGTTCCCATTCAGATTGTGGCTAATACTACAGGGTCAAACACTCCCATTCTTCTTCTTCCTCCATCTCAGCTTCAGTCTCTTTCCACACCGGCCTCTAAAGCGAACCCAGAGCTGATTACCCTTTCCTTAGCGGTTCCTCTTAGTCAGAACACTCAGTCCTCCCCCATGTTCCTAGTTTTATCATCTCCTCAGGTGTCCTCAACTCAGAGTTTGTCCTCGCCTGGGCAGTTATCTCAAATGTCCTCTTCTTCCACTGTTGCACTTACCTTAGCAACTTGTCCACTTGATTTGGGATCTACATTAAGTTCACGCCCGTCACTTCTCAGCCTCAGCACGGTTTCCTCTGCCACAGCTACAGACATCGGGATCGAATAACCCTTCTAATCTTCCTGCTAGCCCTACCTCATCAACTGCTTCCTCTAGCACTTCCACAGTGACCTCTACAAGTCCAACCAAGCAATTGAGCACTGATGCCTACTCTGACACACCAGTGCCCACTTCCTTTCGGGAAGCCCTTCTCAGATTAGCTGTGTCTGTGGAGAAGAAACAAGAAAACCAGCCTGAGACGCATTCGGTCACTACTCCTTCATGTTCTGAAGCCACCAAGCTGGATTCCTCTGCCGTAGTCCATGAAAGTAAAAATAAGGAGACCGAGGTAAACTGTGACAGTGAGACTGAGTCTACCTCGGTAGGCCAAACAGACTCATTAGATACCACCTCTTCTATGTCACCCATTCGTCCTGTATCACCTGGAATTCCAATCAATGATTCAAAGAACCAAGCATTAGGCCCTCATCGCATTCTTTACTGTCAGTACTGTTCGCGGGTCTTCTACTATCTTTCGGACCTTGAGCGCCATTCCATCACACACTCCCAAAGCAAACCCCATGCATGTCACCTTTGTGGCAAAGCGTTCAAAAGATCAAGCCATCTTGAGCGGCACAAACACATTCATACAGGTCAGAGAAACTTTGTATGCCAGCTTTGTCCAAGGCGTTTTCGTGAATCAGGGGAACTAATGAGGCACCAGAGAGTACACACCGGTGAGAAACCCTTTCAGTGCTTAATATGCCACATGCGTTTTGCAGAGCGCAACACGCTGCGACGTCACACGAAGCGCAAGCACCAAGGCCAGCAGCTGGAGGCGATGGACATGAAGGCAAAGCCAGAAAGTGGAGGGATTTCCTTTGCTGGTATACAAGGAGAGCCAGAAGAGAATGCAGAGTGGTACAGTTCAACAGTTCCTGAAATGGAGTCTGACAGTGACACAGGGGGAGAATGAGAACTACGGAGGGCATGAACAAATAGATTTTCTTTCTTTTTTTAAGTTTTAAAAAGATAAGCAAGGTTGTAAATACATTTAATTTATTTTGTATAGACATAATAATTCCTTACTTCTCACTAGTTCCATATTATTGTCTATACTTCATTCCATTAACTCTCGAGACCTTCACTGGTGATGACTGAACTTGGCAATATTCAACTTCGGATTTATTCTAATAATCTTCAGTTATTGAGTTAAACCGCTTGATGAAATACATTTGTTTTGATTTTTACCTTGAATAACTTTGAAATACCCTTATATGCTTCTTACTTATCATTCTTATTTCAATTTTTCGCATATGCACCCTCTTTCTTGGAGGGTGTGATGTAGTTACTGTTAAAGACTAAGAGGCTCATCGTTGTTATTTATAATTTTGTATTATGATCTCTTGAAGTCAAGGAATTGCCTATATTAGTGCATCAGTATATCTAGGCCCATTAATGACTAGGCCCACACAAAATTTGCTGCCACAAATCTCCATAGAATTTGGAACATACATAATTCTCAAAGTTCTTCTACACGTCTTCCACTCCTTTCATTATGATACTCCACCTGACCTGCAGAGGACAGTGTGGAGTTGTGTCCTCTTTAAACTTTCAAGCGTGCATTGTTCAGATCTTCTGACCTGGCATATCCAATATTACATTTACACCTTTGTTTTCTGTTGTTTTTATTGGCATTCTTCATCATCTGGTTGTAGAGTTTACATGTTGACACATTGTCTTGTTTGCATCTGTTCTGTAGAATTCTCCAGATTCCCTCCAAAATGCAGAAGAAAAAAACTGCAGATTGCATCTGTTTTATTCATGACTCAGCTTTTTATTTCAGAACATATTCAGATATTATGCATCGTAAAACATCTTGCTCTGTGTTCCTTTCGGTTTCTCCCTCATGGCTATATATACAGAAGGGAGTAGTATAGTCACCGTCATATTTTTCTTTTAAAATGCTCTGCTTTGTTCTTCTTTAATATTGAACTTGAACTCTTTGGTTTATTATAAACCCTTTGCCTTCTTCAAGGGCCTACTTCAATTATTAGCTGGAAAATATGCTTTTATCTGGACAAAGAAGGGTTTACTTCTCTTGTTTGCTTATCAGACAGCTGTTACAAATCATTGCAGAAAGTTTGAATTAGAATTTGAAGTAAATTTGCACATGTACTTTGTGATATAAATTAATTATTTAAAATAGGTTTTCACTGTCTTAGGTACAGTGATACAAATTCTGGTGTTCTTGCACAATTCAAATTAATCTTGATGATCTAACATTTCAAGGTTTGAGTGTTTAATTTATTAGTTTCTTAAAATGCAGTTCTCCTTTTGGTAAGTTATGCAGCTTGAAAAAACTTGCTTGAAAAAGGTTTAGACATTGCTGGTTCATTCTGTTTATGTAATTTGCTATGTTAATAACCAAACATCATACATGGACTGGACACCTTGGGCTAATCTAAAGTTCTGTTGGTTCAATTTCAGATTTTATTAAGAATCTGAATATTTGCACACACTGATTAAAGCTTGTCAAGCCCTTGTGTTTTCCAGTAGCTCTCATGCTTAATTAACTTTGCTTTAGGCTCACTGCAGCTCATATTCTGCATGCAGTGGAAGTGTGTCCAGCTGCTGAACGATCACTAAATTTGGTTTGCACACTTGTTTACATATTACTTCATTCATATACAGATTGATTTTGTGGTTTTATTAAACTCATTTCACAGCAGATTTAAAACACATTTTAAAAATGTCCAGTTCCTTCACATATTAATGGTGAATGCTCAGTGTGTTTTAGCTATTAAGAATAATCTTGCACCAATGATAATTATTTATTTAAGGCGGAAATGTATATATTTGAAATGGCGCTCTGTCACAGAACACTTATATATTTACTACACAATTTAAAAACAAGATATTTAAACAGCCGAATTCATGTAACCTGTGTCACAGGATTTTGAATAAAGAGAAAAAAATTCAAATGCTTCCAAGCCATCTTTTTCATTTTTTTTCTTTGTTAAAACTATTATGAAAAGTGTGTGAATAAATGAATTTCATTATATATATATGTGTGACCCTGGAGCACAAAACCAGTCTTAAGTCGCTCGGGTATATTTGTAGCAATAGCCAAAAATACATTGTATGGGTCAAAATTATTTTATGCCAAAAATCATTAGGACATAAAGTAAGATCATGTTCCATAAAGATATTTTGAAATTTTCCTGCCGTAAATATATAAAAACTAAATTTTTGATTAGTAATATCCATTGTGAAGAACTTCATTTGGACAACTTTAAAGGCGATTTTCTCAGTATTTAGATTTTTTTACCCTTGGATATTCCAATAGCTGTATCTCAGCCAAATATTGTCCTATCCTAACAAATCAAACATCAATAGAAAGCTTATTTATTCAGTTCTCATACGAAGTATAAATCTCAATTGACCCTTATTACTGGTTTTGTGGTCCAGGGTCACATATAGTTCTAAAATATATGTATGTAAGTGTAAGTGCGTAAGTTATACATTCATTCAATGTTATGCTGTTTTACAATGAATGAAATGCTCAATATTACTTGTATAGGTTCATATATTAATGTGAATACAGCTTTAAAGTGTTGTAAAGCTTTGCCTGCTTTAACCGTACAAGCTGTGCTAGACGTGGGTGTCTGTGTACGTCTGAGTGACAGCTCAGATGTGCTCAGAGGGTCGCTGTTCCATTTGGCAGCATCAAGGAGAGTGGCTCCCACAATCAAGCTGACAGCAGGTGTTTATAAGTGTTGAGTGTGTGTGTGTGTGTGTGTCTGTGTGTCTGTGTGTGTGTGAGCGAGAAAGAAAAGCAGTAAGAAATGTAGGAGACTTGGTATTTTCTGTGAGACTATTTGCTTGTCACATTTATGGTTGGTTCTTGCCATTACGTGCAAAATAATCAGTCTCAGTGTAAACCTGCAACAGTCTCTTGAAATGAATTCTCAGCCAGTATAATGTGAAAGAATTTCCAGATAATAACATTTTGGACATAAGGCAGATGGTTTGTTGGCAAGGAGAGGCTTGCTTTAATGTGTCCATCAAATGGTCGGGAAAGGCGTTTTATGGATGTATTCTGAGATGTAGATGGGTTTCTGAGGCATAATGAGTTCTGCTGCAGTTGAGTGTTGTAGCATAGCAGTGGCGAGAGAAGCTGCATGATTGGATGAGCGGCCTGAATGACCTTCCGTAGATGGAGATGACTTCTGGAACTGAAGTGATGTGGGAACTAGGGATGGGTAGATCGACACTAGAGCTGTGTCCAAAACTACTCTCTCGTTCACTCATTCACTAATATATAGTGTATGGCAGTTGAGTGCAGGGGCGGATTTAGTGAATTGGGGGCCCCAGGCAAATATAGGAATGGGGCCCTATTCCTTTTGCACACATTTACCGAGATCAATCTTGAGGCTCCTTTTGTCGTGATGCTTTCCACTGCACAATAGTGCCCCATAGTTGTGTCCAATGTTTCTACATTTTTCATGTACATATTATAATGGGATTCTTTTATTTACATTTATTCATTTAGAAGACACTTTTATTATTTCATGTTGTAGACCACGAAATAGCAATCAATTTACCGTTGAGATACAAGTTTTAACAAAACAAACAAAAAAATTATAAAATGATAAACCTCACAATCGAACCTTTAAACCATTTTTTTTTAAAGGGATGAGTCAGAAGTATAAATTATGATATTATTTAAAACGGGTTTATGTGGGTGGATTTTCACATTGGTCTGAACAAAAACTACAGACTGGATTATTGAAAATGCACATTCATTCTCTGCCAGTAGGAGGTGCTTTTGGAACGTCAGAAATATAGCGGTTCCCTGGTAACGGCTGTAAACAAAGCAATGAAATAAATTATAAATTATAAAATTATAATTTATCAGGTAAAACAAAATGCCATCGAAACCTTTCTGAAGACAAGCGGTTCCCTTCAGAGGTTAATTGTTATAGAGAGAACGAGAAAAGTGTTAAAAATATAACCTATATTGACGAGGAAAGTTCACTGTTGAGTTACCAGCGTATGCCTACATTTAATTTTCTACTAGTCATTTTAACTTAGGGCTGTCAATTGATTAAAATATTTAATCGTGATTAAATCACATGATTGTCATGAGTTAACTCGTGAATAATCACAATTTAATCACACATTTTTATCTGTTCATGAAATGTACCTTAAATTAATATTCTTCAAGTTTTAATACTCTAATCAACATGAGCATGGACAAATATGGATGCTTTATGCAATATATGTTAATCATTAGTGAAACCATAGTCAACATAGAGCATGAAGAGTAGACATGTTTCAAAGATCATAGATGTTTTTCACAGAACTTGTTCATGTCTATTAGAAATGAAACAAGAAACACCAGGTTCCCATCACTTCTCTTTCTCTGCACTGAGCAATTTACTGACACAAACCTGTTTACACTTTCACAGGACAGGGTAGCTCTTCTTCTGAACAGGAAAAATGTATAGTTATTATTTATTATTACATTTGTTTACCTCTCTGTGCCACATACTGTATTTTGATGCGGCTAAATTCTGAATAAAACTGTTTTCATTGGTATATTTTTCTGTTTCTATTGTCAGACAACGGAATGAATATGAAAAAGTGACTGAAACGCAACCCATTAAAGGCCCGTACACACCATTCGCCGACGTTTAACGCCTCGTGACTAAACAAAGGGTGCCAATGTGAGTGTGCACACCGACGCGAAAAACGCCACGCGTAAAAGCGTCATTTTTTTTTTAAACGCCTCGGGTTCGTTTTTTTGATTTGACGCACCGCGTCAAAAACTATCCGACCAATGAGATTGGCGCTTTTGCTCACATATCTGGAGCTGCTGAAGTTACAGTAAAACACAACTTGGGGGCGCTCAAACACAAAACAGTCTTGCTGAGCACACATACGTAACGACGAAGAAGATATACGCCAAGTAGCGTCTACACTGCCGGCGTCGGCGTCTTTTCCGGCATCTTTCCTCATTCAACAGAACAATAATTTCTTCATCGCTGGAGCTGCTGGAGCTTCTGGTGCTTGAAATATCCATGTTTTCTTTGTATGATTTTGACAAGCGCGTAAATACTTGCTCTCTTCTTCTGAGTGACAAGCGAGTGTTAGAAGCGTAAAGTTGCGCAGCGCCACCTTGTGTACTGGGGTATTTCTGTTTTACATTAAGCGCCATCTAATGTCAGGGAATGAATTTGCATGTTCACTTGGCTCATCGTCAGCAAAAATCACTTGGGTGTGAACACAAAAAACACGTTGAAAAACGCTGGCGAATAACGCGCGCCGATATTCGTCCCGGTGTGTACGGGCCTTAAGACTACATAACCAGCTCTCACTTCCAAGACATTAATCTGCACAAAAATCCTGATGTATAATCGAGCCGTCATCTGATAAAATCAAATAGGCTACACATAAGATAAAGACAATAGCTGAGGTGTGATTTCAGCTATACTTGCATGTAAAATTAGAGAAGCGACTATAACTTTTAACTGAAAGCGGAAAGCGCAGTTCCTTTCAGCCGCTCGCAGAACAGACGCACAGAGAGAGAGAGAGAGAGTGCTGGGAAAGAGAGACCTCGCGCTCTCGCGGCAGTCAGCATCTTCAGGTGCATAATATTTTAGCTACAAGCAGGATACACAAGAAGCACGTTCAACTCGGACATGCAGACGGTTGTCGTGGTTATAAACAGGTAAACAGCAACCGTTCGCGTATCCGCGCTGAATGCGCATCTTGTAGGCCTATATGAAAAGCCTTTTTGGGGGCCCAAAGCAGTCGCCTACCTTTGCCTAATGGCTAAGTCCGCCTCTGGTTGAGTGGAGTCAGTGGACTATATCAGAAAGGAGTGAACAAAATAAGTGAACGGATTCGGACGGTGACATATACTGCGCGCGAGACTTGACAAATTTCATCACATATGTAGGCTACTTTTATATTTCATGTACCTTATTTAAAAATTAAAAATAATTGCAATTACACTAAAAATAACTTTATATTGTAATTATGCATACCTCCGCGTCAGCATTGTGGTTTTGTCGATGGTATTAATTTGTTTTGTAATTATTTTATTTTCATAATCATTAAAATACTGAGAACAAAATAAACACACATTAACACATGTTCATACTTTTATGTATTTATTATTTTTAATATCTTGAAACACTCCCGAGCTGCGTTTTGAGTTCAGGTAAGATAATGACTGTTAATTTGACATCAGAATGCTACCTACAGGTGATTAACAAATTTTTTTTAATCATCCATCAAATTATCATAATTTTTGTAAGTTAACAAGGATGCCACAGTAAATTGGTAAAATATTATATAGAGATATTATTGCCTACATAATGTATTTTAATATAAATAATGTATGAAATAAACTTAAGCAGAAATAATAAAGTTGTAAACGGCATATCTCATTCAAACTCGCTCACTCCCGATTTTTCGTCCAGTTTGTCGGTTCTATCAGTTAAACATTCGAAATCAGAATGCATTGTGGGTACTAAGTAGGAATGAATGTAGGGAATGAAGTCGTTCACTCAGAATTCGGACAGCAATATAAAATGGCTGACACCCGATATAGTGCACTATATAGTGGATAGGGAGCGGTTTCGGACACAGCTCTTGTGTTGACACCATGGGCCCTGTCCCAAATGGAACACTTCGTGTGCACTTGTGGTCTTACGGACTTACAATGGCCGCCGCGTGCGCGTGTCTGTTAAGTCCACGAGACCGCCCTTTGCGGCTGTTATGCGCCATCGATCCGCACTTCTGCCGACCCCACACTGGTGCAAGCTCGCAGCAGACTTCTACCCGACAGTCAAAGCGGCATTACGTCACGAAAGTGCGGACTCAGAGGAAGACCGCGAGGGTTTAGGGTGCCGCGGGTCCCGAAATACTGTCGGGTTTCGGTTAATGTTTAATGGATAGCCTCGGGCTCGGGTCGGGTTCGGGTTTGTAGCCAAAACTATATGCAGAGGCTTCGCTGCTTTCATGAACGCACCGCACACACATTGCCCACAGATATCAGAGATCGCGCAGAGCACAAACATCACGGACACTTTTATTTAGTAAAATAGCTTCGACAGGCTACTGACTCTCTCTCTCTCTCTCTCTCTCTCTCTCTCTCGCTAATTCAAATAAATGATTAATGCATTCAAATAAATACAATCTTATTTAAGATCTTATGTCTGATTTAAAGTAGACAGAATGCTAACGAGCCTTAACTGACAAAATGACCATAATTTGTAATGGTGGAAGAATTATCTTCTTGTCCATACAAAATTCATAAACTTCAGAATGTATGCGACTGCACCTGATGTTCACAAACTTTCATAACTGGTAAATGTTTGTGAAATGGCAGAGCCTTGATTAATCTATTTCTTTGCATGCAATCGTGAAATGCAGCCTTTTTCCTTTTTTTGTTGGCTATTCGTTGGGGGATCTCGGGTCGGGGTCGGGCTCTAAATTTAACCGTGCCGCTCGGGTCGGGTCGGGTTGGGTCAGACAATCTCGGGTACGGGCCGGGTTCGGGCTTCAGTTTTGAGCCCGTGCAGACCTCTAACTCCGAGGAAGACCGCGAGGGTTTAGAGTGCCGTTTTGGACAGGGCCATGGTCGACACACGTCTCGAGTTTTCGACTGAGGCTGTCACGTGACTTGTGGAAATGAAGCTTTGTTACCTCACCGACACGCCACGCCGGGCTCAAACAGAAAGCGCTGCCCTGTACCGGCAATCCATTTATATCAATATAATAATTATATCAATCATGTCATGCCTATATGTATGTAGTTTTGTTTTTATTAATTTCATTTTTACGAGGTGTATTATTGTTAATAAAAGTTAATAAAAAATCACAAGTTTGATGTGAGTTCATATAAAGAACAGAAAGTCTTTATTGTCATTGTATATAGTGCAAAAAATAATGATATTAGGAAACTATCACTGCACACAGGCGCCCCACCATCTTGCTAATGACATATATGTTTATTAATATACAAATAAACCTTACAATGTCATCCCAACCAACGAACAAATCATTGGAATAACAGTTTGTGTAGGACTTTGTATTAACCATCAGATTGAGCAGTAAAACCCAGTGTCAAAAGCTTTGAAGCATCAACGCAGTTTGTTGTAAAAACCTCACTGCTTCAGAAGCTTCTCGTTCGGCACATCCCTAGTGGGAACTCCTAGCATAGGATGTTGTTACTAATTTATGCCACCAGAGGGAACACTCACTCCAAGCTATGCATGGTCTCAACAAGTCAATAAATTGAAACGTTTACAGTAATAGCCTTCCAACATTTAGAGCTGTCCATTTTCAGTGCAGTGGCCCTCAACTGATGGGCCACAGCTCATAAATGGATCACACAATAGGTTGGCCTGATGAATACAATTTATAAAATACAACTATATGATAATGTACACAGTTTGCTTGGTGACATTGCTAATGCTAATACAATATTTGACCCATTTTCTAAAATCCAATTCAGCCTAAATCATGTAAATAGTATTGTAGATTGTTAATAAATGTTAATGTTTGATTTTTAAGCAGTATTTGTTATCCATTGTTTAAAAAAGAGTCCTGAGGTGAAACCAGCTGAGAACTGGTTTCACTAAACTGAGGCGTTTATTGCCTTTATTAGGACAGCACAGTAATATAGACCAGAAGTAAAATGAATCCAGAAAGGTCTGCGAGCCGGACCTTGAACTCGGGATTGCGCTATATGTCTGTGCACTGCCACGTGACTATTGGCACCGACTGCACTGCTTTTGTAAAGTTTAATATTCATTCAATGTAGATAAATGGAATCATTTTGTGATTAATGTTGGCAAGATTAGCAATTTTAACCTATTTTCTGCACATGAATGTATATTGCCTGAAGAATGGCATGAGGTGAAATAGAGGTTCCCACCTTGTGTGCACAGATATTTGTCATTTTGACATTCTTTCTAGCATCTATCAAAGCCAATGACACACATGGCATCATTAGAATGTATCGAATGTGTTGTTTCAGTTAAGCTTCTCAAGCTGTGACACAAAATGACACAAGTTAATTGAGGTGAGTTGGAAGGGATGACGAGAGAGAGACAAAGATGGACAGTAACAGGTGCTAATCACAGAGGGATTCCCGAAAGGGGGGCTCAATAGAAGCAAGGGTGATTACATCACTTTTCCCCCAATAATACCTCATGGCATAAATTGCATGTGCGTCTCACACGATAAGGGGATACATTTTTTCAATGCTGTCATTCACAACCTTCATGCTCATAATGGTTCCTATAGTTATGTTCAGTTGCAAGGTTGAGACAATTAAAATGGCTAAAACTGGCTTTACGAGCTGCTCAATGCTGCCATGATCAGAATTCAACTTCCTATGTCTCTCTAACTTCTTCCTGTGTGTCTCAGCCATGTTGTTGTGCACTCAACTTGTTTCTTTTGTTCTGGATTGTTCCGCCTTTTCCCCTCTCTCTTGTATATCTCTCTCTCTCTCTCTCTCTCTCTCTCTCTCTCTCTCTCTCTCTCTCTCTCTCTCTCTCTCTCTCTCTCTCTCTCTCTCTCTCTCTCTCTCTCTCTCTCTCTCTGACCTGCTGATACAGCAGCGCACACCAACCTGTCTGTCAAAGCCACCAAACAGGTGGTGCAGTACTGATCTCCCATTCCCAACCCCCTCCTCTCCCTCGGCCCCCCGTCTCTTACTCATAGACAAATATATTTGCATGTTTGTGGATTTAAATAAAATTTGTTGGCTACCATGGCATGTTTTATATCATATCATTCTTTATAGAGGAATATATACCTTAAAGGATATTTAAATGGAGAGTTCACTCAAAAATTCATATTTACTCACCGTCATGTTGTTCCAACCCTGTTGGAACATATTTCGACTGGGGTCCAAACAACACTGGATCCCATTGATTTTCATTATATAAACAAAAAGCACATTTTTATAAAATATGCAGAAAATCATAAAAGTTTGGAATGACATGAGAGTGAGTAAATTATGGAATTTTAATGTCGGGTTAACGGTCTCTTTATGAACTCATGTCTGCATCCCTGCCAACAATATATATTTATTTTCTCATGAACACATAGGATATGTTTTTTTCAATGCTAATGCATTCCTCACCTTAATCAAATACATGCATCTCAACCATAATTCAAAACAACTTTGATAAAAAAAAATCTTTAAAAAAAGTACAATTTTAAAATTGGAGTCAGTGAAATACAGTTCATTTTGCCCACTTATTTCTATAATTTTGTAGCTTTTATACAGTTTATAATGTGCCATTAAAGGTCACCAGGTTTTACAATCTTCTTCAGGTACCTGTGGGGGAAGATCTGGCCTTGTCACCCCTGAGAGAGAAAGAAGAGATAGGGGACACCGCAAGTTACCCACCCAGTAGTGTCACCCCCTAATGAATCTATCAGCAAATGTGTGCATGTGTGTGTGTGTGTGTGTGAGGGCTTTGAGGGGGCAGGGTGCTCTTTTGATAGCCCAACACAGTTGGCTCAACTCCTCGGTGTGGGTGTAGAGAGAGAGAGAGAACGAGGTGTACAGTGTGAATTCTGCGTGGAAGAAAAGAGGAAGAAACTGAGGGCCCTTTTCTCCCTAGATTCACATGTGAAAGGGAATGAACAAACAGGCGAAAAAGAAGATAAGGAACAACCCTGTCATTGCTTCGGTTTAACGTGCATTAAGTTCTGCCCTCGTTCTCCACCTCAATCACAAGAATCTCTCTCTCTCTCTCCACTTTAATCTCTGTTCACCGCCACTCTGACAAAACTCAGGCGAGTTCAGTCTGACTGTGAGTATTCATTTCCATTCATCCTATTGTGTTTATACATTTATCTGTGAATATATATGTTCTTTTGTGAAGGCATCTGGGTGCTTATGTCTGTAAAGACTCTGACACTAGAAGTTTTTGTGATCTTCATCTAAGGCCAATTTGTTGCTTATACTTGTAGTCAGTGAGTGCAGTTCTGATTATCACTGAGAGATGTACAGTGACATTTTTTTGAAGTACTTAAAATCCAGCTCTAGGGCACATAACTAATACCAATTATTTCTGTAACTCAAGCCTCTGTACATGCACCCACTCTCATTTGCTCCAACAGGCCACTTTATCCTTGGCTAGTTGAGAAAAAATCCCTCCCACTGGAATAGCTTAAAAAGATAGTTTATTCAAAAACGAAAACTTTATCATTATTTACTCACCCTATTGTTGTTTCAAACCTGTATGACATACTTTCTTCTGTGGAACACAAACATATTTTTTATGTACTAGTCACTATTTATTTGATTAAATGGTGTTTCAAGATTTAAAGGGAAAGTAAACCCCCAAATTAAAATAGTCATCATTTACTCACCATCATGTCATTCTTTTGTTGATGTTTGCAATGCGAATAAATATTTCTAATGAAACCTGAGGGATTTATGTCCCTCTATTTTTCAAGTCCATTCCACTTCAAGAAGCTCATAAAGACACTGTCAAAGTAATCCTTATGAATCAGATTAACCAAAATTGTGAGCATATGGGATGACATGAGGGAGAATTTTCATTTTTATGTGAACTAACCCTTTAAAGCATTAAAAAGGGTTTGAAAGCACGATAGAAGTGTTGCATATGTCTTCTAAAGCCGTGTGAAAGCTTTGTTTGTTGAACAGACCAAAATGGACCATTATTCAATCCATTGAGATGTTGAACTCTGATTCATGGACAACTCATTGTGAATCAATCTGGGTCAAAAGAATGATTTGTTTACAAATCTGTGCTTCTCTCATAAACGTGCCACGAGGGTGGACATTATTTTCTTGATTTACGACTTCAAAAATGTAATTTTTCTTACACAAATCTTAAAAATCATATGGCTTCAGAAGGCTTGGAATACAGTGTGCAAGGGCCACTTGAATGGTGCTTCTGCTTCCTGTTTGAAGCTTGAAAGCTCTAGTCACTATTCATTGCATATAGGAAGAAGGAAATCTGTTGTGTTTTATTAAGCGATGCGGTTTACTGCCTCTTAGAATAGCAGAATAGTGTTAGCTTCTGATTCCTCCTGTTTCTGTCAGTCATACACAGACTACACCGGTTTCTTGTGTTCCTGTGTTTTTCCCTCACTGTCTTGATGGCAGCTAGGATACATTCAGGCCTGCTGTGACTCCCCTTTGCTTTCTTTCTCTTCAGGGAGAGGATATCTGCCCTGCAGGAGGAAGACGTATCTTTTAAAGCGCCCACCCCTTCTTCCCCTGCTGTCTCTCCATTATGACCTTGCTGGCGTCTGAGAGGTCACTGCTCATCCGCAATAAGTTTCGCTCAGGTAAGAACAAAGGAAGGATCACAAGGCTGTATTCAAGCTGGTTTTGAAAGCCCACGTGTGTAGCTGTCTGTCCGCTCTGGTTGGTGATGTGAGTTCTGATGATGCTCCTAGTGGCTGTTTTGTGTCTGAAAATCTTTGCAGCGCTGGAAACCTAGGTGAATGTAGCTGGTCTTACTGGCATAAGATGAGTGTAGGCATGTTTGAATGTTAAGAATAAAACTGATCTATAGATGAAGTGCAGTTTTATGTAACTATAAACGGTCACAACCAGTGTTGGGTGTAATGCATTAACAAGTAAGGTGAGTTACATAATCAGATTACTTTTTTAATGTAACCAGTAAAGTAACGCATTACATTTAAATTTACAAGAAAATATCTGAGTTACTTTTTCAATTAGTAATGCTATCTGACCAATCTCACGACCAATTATCATGTACATGATTTTATGAGGTGGCTAATTTAGGGTCTCGGTACAGGCTCTAAATGCGATTTTGTATGATTTGTCTAAACCCCAGTGACAGGTAGGTTTGTTGTTCAAAATAAGCAAGCCCTGCTCCGGTGAGAAAAAGTAACTTAATGCATTACTCTCCATAAAAGTTATTAAGTAATGCAGTTAGTTACTTTTTATGGAGTACCGCAATATTGTAATGCATTATTTTAAAAGTAACTTTACCCAACACACCTTCAAAGACTTTGAACTTTCACACAACACTTTCAAGCACTCATTCAGTTGATCTTGACAAACCTTCATATTCTGTATAACAATATACTCACGGCAGTTATATGAATTTCAGTTAATTATCAGTTAAGTATTCTCACATGAATTCTGAATGGCTGATATGGACCTCCAAATTTGACCAACTAACCCATCTTCATGAGGTTCCACGATCTCTCGTACTTCCCCATATTGTACAAATGTGGCCAGCAGTACGGTCCTCCATGAAGGACATGTGGACAGTGGACAGATTGTCTTTGTTGGTTCCCATCTGTGGTTGGAACCCCTTCAAAAGCGCTGCCCTCTCGTCTTGGGTTCCCTATCAACATCCTGCTGGCAAGATTCTCAGACAAATGTCCAGCAGCACTCTTTGGTAATAACAAGACTCTGCTGTTAAAAATGCATTGAATTGACACTTTTTAAACAGCAAGTATTCAAAAAGGGACTGTAATTTTTAAAGGAAGACCACATCCATGGACAGCAAGGAAATTGTAATGCAATCAAAACCTGGTTCTGCTCTGCTACTGACCCTTAAATCAGCTGTGACCTTGGATAGGTTGTGTTGTGAGAGAGATGGCTGCCTGTCTGACAAATCCATGGTGTTACTAAAGAGTAAATGAATAAAACAGAATTTGGAAAACAATGTAACTTTTAAGATTTCAAACTAAATTTCAAGGTCATTTTTTCAATTGGTTATTAAATTAGTCTCTATGCCTTAACAATTCATGAACATAAACAGAACTGACGTAATCTGAAATGTTTTATGTATAGTGTGAGGATGAACATAGGGTCATTTGCCAACATTTATATTTATAAATCTATGTTTATGAAAATGAGATCTGTAAATTATTACATATCTAAGAACAATGCTTTTTTTCATTATTTCTTTACTGTCTATCAGGCGATTGATTGTATTTTTTAATCGTGTGTTAAATATTTTGCAAGATATAATGTTGCAATCGGCTGTGGAGGGGTCTTGTATTATTTTGAAGAGATTAACATGTACTATGTTATAATGACCAGCATTTTACAAGAATACAGAATTCTTTGAAAATCAATAGACAATATACAAAAGATATATACCGAAATCTTACCCTCTGTTGTTTGGATTTCTAAACACTGAAGATTGTTTTAAAAAATTTGATTTAATAAAAAAAATAGTTTTTTAATTTTTTAATATCACACTTAAAATGTTCCTCAAATCTGAAAGATATCAGTGAAATAGCTGTCCTGAGAAATAGCCCTGGTCTCTGTGCCAGCCTTATTGCAGATTTTAGTTTTTTCTATCTTTCAGGATTAAATGAAAAACCTAATTGTAGCACAATACAATAACTACCTTTTAAAACCCCAGCAGATATTATTCAGGTTGTGAATCCAAAAGGCAAGCTGTAAAAATGAATAGTCAAAAACATTTCAAAGACGTCAGTGATAATGTAAAACAAATGCATAAATTAGAAAAAGGGTACACAACCATATCCAAGTGTCTGGATGTCTCAGGGGACTCTTTTGGCTCAATTATCAGGAAGTGGCGGCTTCAACACACCACCCAGACTCTGTCTAGAAAAGGTCATCCTTTAAACCCACTGCACAAACAAGAAGGATACTTAGAGAAGCCAACAATCGCTTTGAAAGAGTTCAGTAGCTGAGAACGCCATACAATTGCACCAGCCAACCTCAACAGGGGGGCTGCTTAATGCAGAGAAATACTGCAAACTGAACTGCTGAAAGATGCCAGGACTTAAAATAGGATGCTAGGGTAGTACATACTTACCCCAAATTACATATTAATGCTCTCATTTTTGCGCACAATAGCTTTACTCAATATCAAAATGCTGGGATCAAATATGCAGTTAATGGTTTGAGTGAAAAGTTGAACTTCAGAATGTTTTAGTATTTGGTTTGTTCTTCTTGCTTTTAGAAAGCAACTCTAAAATGAACTACAGCATAATTTGAGATTGATCCAAGAGCATGAGCTTCGGAAGAACATCTGACCATCTGCACAGTGTGCTCAAAGCAGTTCACATAATCAGCGTCATGAACAATATTTCTTAGTAATTTGACACAATAACTTTTCATAGTTGTATGTTTGTACTTTTCATGTTTGGGTTATATGTTGCATATGTTGGACATTTTTCCAGATCATACAGTGAATTTAGAAAACATTAAAATATTAGGATATTTCTGGGAATATGCATGACTTAATGAGGGAAGTAACATGAGACGTGGTAGCAATAAAACATTTCAAACGTTGTCCAGAATAGTACACAACAGCAAGGGATATAAGATATAAAAAACTAATTTAATTGAAAAGTTTAAATATACAAGAAATATTTTTGCCATTTTTTAATAGTGATATAACAGGTGGTACATTAAGTAGAATATCATAAAACTATCATTATGAATCTATGCCATTATGTTATCAGAGCACACCAGTCATTGTCCTTACTATAAGTTGCCTTGACACTCAGTGAATTTTTAATACCATGATTCTAACCTGATTTGGCTTAATGCCACTCAGCATGTCATTCTTTTCTAGAGTAAAGTCAAATCAGGAAGAATTTACTTAGCATGACTGACAGCGAGACAGGGAATGAAAGACAGAGAAAGAGAGCGAGAGCGAGCAAGAGAGCAGGACAGCTGGATGGGGGATGGGAAGGTGACAGAAATAGACATTCAGAGTGATAAATAGTTACCCTCCTTCCTCTCACGTCCACTCTCAGATCTCAAAACTCAGCACAGAGGTGCATCATGGGACAAGTCACCATACCTCATGAATCTTCCCATCTCTGACGTAGCTGTAATTCACCTGCTGGTTCAAGCATGTGTTTGTTTGTGAATAAGAGTAGAACTTCTTTTATAAGTGCCACAAACAGTGTTGGTAAACAGTGTAAGTTTGCAGTGCCTTATTCATATCTAACTCATTTATGATCATCCGAGGGGTGCATTTCCTTGTAATATACTGGGCTTACAGTCATAAATTAAGCTATATGATTCACATAGAAAACCTGTACTTTCCTTAAGGTGGGAAACTCAGACTTGAGAGTTTTCTGCAATACAAAGACTGTGTATTTTTAGTAAAGTATTGAAAATATTGTTTTGTTGCATAATAATACATATAATTTTTTTTCAGTTCTGCAGTTGAGAATACAGAACCGCAGACAGCAGAATGAACTGATTGCAGAGTCTGGTGAGTCTGTGTGTGTGTTTATTTTGACTGTGTTTAACCACAGGAAGTCGATGAAATTTCCCTTTATGGGGCAGGAAAATCATATTATATTTGATTCACACTTTTCAAACCAGCTGGATTGCTCTCTTTATGCATTTCAACACTACATATTACCTTTTACAACAGCTTGTCTCCTCCTTTTTGTTTATTCTCCCGTTCTCTGTCCTTTATAGGTACAAAGGCATCCGTCCCTGATAAAGTTGAGGAGAAAGAAGCCAGCAGTGGTTTGGTGAGCCATTATTTATCTGTGTGGAGAAATAGTAAAATACAGAGCTAGCAGCAACCAAAACTAAAGTAAACGTCTCCTTGAAACAGTTACTTAATTTGAGGGAGAAGTTCCTAACTAAAACGTACTACGGTTGGATCTAATAGCTTCCTCGCTTGACACACTCCAGTAACAGTATGTGTGTGCCTTTGGTTTATATGAAAACAGACTGACGTGAAACAGGGTGCCAGTGTAGATAAGCAAAGTACTCACTGATGCCAAAACAGTCTGATAACTGACATGAGTTGGTCTTCAACCTCTTTAGCATAATTTAATGTTTGTAATTACATGTCTAGTTACTGTCGCGAACTATTAGTATTAGCCTGAAAAACTGTTAGCACAGTTGATTATGTTTAGTAAGACAGTAAACAGCAGCTGGTTCAATATAATTACTGTCAGGAGGGAAAAAATGTAGTCTTAGAGGAGAATATTACCATCCAATTGTTTTTTAGCAGCTTCACCTTTGCGCTATCTTTCAGTAACTATTGGAGAAATAAAGGTTTGCTGTATTTGTTGACATTTGCTGATGTGGATTTTCTTAATGCAGCGTCAGACTGAAGATGGTGCCACTCAGAAGTCGCCTCCTAGTGGTCTGACTGCTCAAACTGCACCAGGTGATGCATCATCCATGGCCATTGAGAGTTTGCCGATAGTTCCTAACCTTCAGTCATAAAGGAATATCCCAATGCCAATACTGAACAGAGCTGTAACCTTAAAACTGGAATGAGCGGTTTGTCCATTAGCCATTCAGACATCCATCAGTCCCCATTCATCAAACAGCTCTTTGTGTTTGCAATTCATTCAGCTGGAGGTCCTTCAACACTTATGCACCTATTATCAGTAGCTTTCTGAATGTCTGAATTGGATTACCCCAACAACAAATTATTTTGTGAAAAATCGTTCATATCTGTCTTTAAAATATTCGTCTTCTCTTTGATTATTATAAAGGGGAGCAATTGATCTGCCATTCATATTCCCCATCTTTCACAATTCATTTCGTTCTCTCTCTGATTCTCATTTCTTGTTCTCACTTTCTCTTTCTGTATGTCTCTCGCTCACAGACAGGAGTTATAGCGGAGCTCACAGGCAAAAGAAGGCCCGTCTGGCTGAGGATCGGAGTGAGAAAATCCAGAGTCAGCCTGGACCACCTGAACTCTTGCAGAGGCATATTTTGCCTCTAGAGAACAGTGAGTCCTTGAAAATAACTGAAAACGATACCTCACATACTCAGCATTAACTCAAGCTAAATATTTAATATACATAAACGAACAGACACACACATGCACAGACAAACACTCTCTTATAGTGTTATACAAAATTATTTTTAGCATTTATTTATATATAGGGTTATACACATTCTTGTAATTGTAACATGTTTAAGATGGTAATACAGTTGCTTTTTAAAGACAGAAAACTAAATGTTCGTAGAATTGACAAAGTTATTGGGTTCAGCAATTTACAAGACATTGTGAATATGTGCATATGCAGTAAAGACACCAGACAGAGGTAAATGAACAGTAACAAACAGTATATAAAACATACAAAACAAAAAGTTGAATACTTCATAGTAACGGCTAAGATAGAAGCCATTAAAAGTTTTTTCATTCCTATAGGCAGGCTTGATTAAATGGGCAGACTCTTCCTTTTATTCATGATATTGTCCTTGATCAGAACCAGTCAACTCAGAAGTTTGTTAGGTTTTAATTTTTTTTAGGTGAACTATCCCTTTAAATATATTCATTAGAGCTGATAGCCTTGTCAGCAGTGTTCTGGCATGCAGTGTGGTTGTGTTTTGGGTGCCCACGTTGAATCGTGACTTGTGGACATTTACAATCCCGTCCCCTCTCTTCCTCTCACTTTACTCAGGAACTTATAAATGAACAATTCATACAAGGTATCGATGTGTAAACAAACCTTATATTACAGTTGCACATTTCCACATATAGCATTTAACTTATACAGAAAACTGTTCAGAAAAGCTCACGATTCTACATTCCTTTGCCTCAGCTGCTTCATTGCCATCAGATGTCTTTGAAGATGACAACACCTCTTCTTCCTCTGCATCTCCCGAGCAACTCGGGATGCACCAATCTCCTGGCTTATCATCATCACCTGGGCAAGGAGGTGACCAATCGCTGAGTGATGCGTCATCTGTTGCTACGCCCATCAGCCCAAACAGTGCACAGGTATAAGAGGCATAAAACATCTACACAATATTAGACTAAATCAATTGACCATGTACTTTTTGCCTTGTATCATTTTCTTCGGTTTAAAAGTCAGTAATTTAGTAAAAATGTGGTACTATCAAAATATTTCTTTGTTTAACATAAGCATTGCTACAAGCCAAACACAGCAGCACTGGGTCAGTCAATGATATGAGATTGAGTACCATCTGTTTCGTGCTTCTAGTGGTGCAGAAATTACACATTACACCTTTACATTTTGAGTTAAAAGCTGGAAAATGGTTGTTTCGAATTTTCACCACCATCAACTCATCTTTTCAAAGCAGTGTAGTTTGGCATTGCTCCCAGCAACTGAGGGCATCAGCCAACCAATGACCATGACAGTAATGGGGTCAAACTCCATATCAACAACTGGGAGACCCAAAGGGATGTACATTCCCTCCCAGACACCACCACTGCTGCCAAAGGTACGCACTCACACAGAGATGTAAATAAATTATTTGATTAACTCCTCGCCCCAATTTGTTCCTCATTATTTTTCTCATCCACTTGCTCATGTCATTTTTCCAAACTATACTGCTCACATTCTCTTTTTGTATGCCTCAAGACAGCACAACATTCAGCTCCACCTTCTCATTCCATTCTGGGTGGGTCCTTAACTTCATCCCGTCCTCCACGGCCACGAAAGCTTCGCGATTCAAAACCTAAAATGAGGAAGTTGAAATATCATCAGTACATTCCCCCAGATCAAAGGACTGGGACTGGAAGTGGAGCCGGAAGTACTTCACAAAAGAATAACAGTGGTCAGGCTCAGCCCACTGATTCCTCTCACTCCCATCTCTTGCAACAACAGCAGGTGTTCTTACAACTACAAATTCTTAACCAGCAACAACAGCTCCCTGTGACAAACAGGTAAACCTTCAAACAATGCACTAACGAAGTAACCATGATTTATACAACTAAGTCTGGGTTCACGTGTACAATTTTTAAGGTTTTCAAATATTATCATATTGACATCTTAAGTAAAAGCTATGGCACATTGTGCAACATCATTCTTTTATGTCACATTATATGATGGGAAGAAAGGGTATCCTTTTCCGTTGATCCCGCTTGGTACCCCCAGATGAGTGCCCAGTGCCCACTTGATAGTCAGTGCACATGGGACTGTGTACAATAAATATTGCAGCCAAGAGCACTTTTGACAGTTCAACAGCAGGCACAATTATTATTGGAGGCAGAGATTTATCACAAAAGTTTACATGGCTGTCAGTGAATGTCACACAAATGGTGTGAGTACTCTATACCAGTGGTTCCCAACCACATTCCTGGAGGCCCCCACAACACTGCACATTTTGCAGCTCTCTTTTGTCTGACACCCATTTCAGGTCTTGGAGTCTCTACTAATGAGCTGATGATCAGAATCTGGTGTGCCTGATTAAGGTGACATGGAAAACATACAGTGTTGGGGGGCCTCCAGGAACGTCATTGATCAGACCAGATTTTTAAATATCACTTTGTAAATGGCTACAGAAAATAAATCTAGGCATCAACACACTAAAATCTAAAGATTACACAGGTTGTTCTAACCACAACAACCTCTCATTGAAACACATGCCTTCCCATTGCTAGTAGATGCATAACAGATGAGATGTAAACAAACATGGATGTAGACAAGCTGCCTGCCATAGTTGATGGTGCAACTCTGTACTCTGTGTTAAAAAAAATACAAGCCAGGCTCATTAGGATGCGGTCTTGGGTGGGGAGATGTGGTCAGTATGGCCTCAATAGACTGCAAAAGGAGTTGGAGGTCAGTGCTATTAAAAGACTTTCTCAGGAGCCTTTTCTTAATAACACTCCAACATGTTTAATATCCCCAGACTAGATGGCATCATAGTCTGATGGTAAAAGATTAGAGTCTGTAACCACCATACATAATGTGAAATTAACTCCCAACACTTGAACTCCCAAAATCTCCTGGCTCTAATGCGAGGCAACTAGCACAGACTTATCTCAACTGCAAATCAAGGCAAAAGTCAGGGCTAAAGTTATGTAGTGTAATCCAGTCCTGTGTGATGAAAGACTGATGGTTTTACATTATGATGATAAATCTTTTGCAATCATGAAATTTATCCCAGACAGCAAAATCATAGCTAAAATCGTACAGTGCAAACCTGGCTTTAGAGATCCTCCTCTGTGTTCTAAATGGTCAAAATCTACTTAAAGATAGTGTTATCCCAAAAGACACATTTTTATACTCATATTATACATCCAAACAACAGTGAGAACCATCTTAAGAATTCTGGAACTACGCCTCAAAGTTCCCCTCAATCTGGAACACCATCAACAAACTCCTCTACTCCTGATACAAGTCCCATCCACCAGGCAGAGTTACTGCCCTTAAACATTGATGACTTAACGGTAAGAATCTCATTAAGATGACTCACTCTAGATCAAGAGTGTCCAATTCTACTATTGGAGGTTTACTTTCCTGCAGACTTCAATTCCAACACACCTGCCTGTTATTTTTAAATAGGCTATATCCGAAAGCTTAGGCAACTTCCTTGTTGCCTTAGCTGCCCTATCAGGCAGTGACTTTGCAGGTAGCTTTTGCATGCGAAGATACCTCCTAAAACTGAAAGCATTGCAGTAGACAGGATGACACAGTAAATTATATTCAGATGTGCCTTTTTGCCTTCCTACCTGCTTACTTTTCAGCTCTCAGACACAACCGTAATCCCGAACACCTTGATTACCTAGTTCAAGTGTGTTTGATTATGATTAGGGTTGGAGCTTAACTCTGCAGGACAGTGGCATTCCAGGAGTAGGTTTGGACACCCCTGCTTAAGATTATCTGGTTTTTCATAAACTATTTGTTGAAACAAGATTTGTACAGAATATTGAATTAATTTCTTCTCCTTCTCAGGTGTCAGTTCTTCGGCAGCAGTTGCGGAAACGTGGACTCCCAGTTTCTGGCACTAAGCCTGCACTATTAGAAAGACTCCGTCCTTTCCAGATGCCTCGTCCCCCATTAACACCTGCTCCGCTTTGCCAGTTAGGGGCCACGCTAGAGTCCTCCCACCCTGCCAGCCTCAACCGAATCCCTACCAGCTTAGATACCTCCGCCAACCCTGCACAAATGTACATCAACCCTTCGGATTTAGCAGAGCAAAGCCTAGGTAGTGATAGTTACCTCAATTCTCCTTCTTCTGCTGGCTCCAGCCCCACCTTACATAGATCCTCCCCTCCAATGCCCTCGGGTACTACGTGGAGGCCAGGCCAGGCAGTAGATGAACTTAGTGTGGAGCTGGAAATGAGAGAGAGGATGAGGAGCAGACCAAGAGAAAGAGCAAAGGACACTCAGGTGTGTTTGAATACTTGACTAAGACGTGAATTTTTTGGAATTAGTAAGATTTCCTAATATTGGCTTTTTATTCTCTTTATTTGTTGTGGATATATTTAGGTACAATTACTTTTAGCATTTAGCGTACTATTTAATTCCTTCTGTTTTCTCCAGATGTGTGAAAGTTCCCTTCATCCGTTCCTGCAACAGGACACAGGATGCACCAGAGGGAAACCAGACACAGGTGGACAGGAACTGCTCTTTACGTACTGCGCTGGTGATGGAAAAGTATGTACTTTGAGTATTTAGTAAGACAGAGTGGGGACATAGTACTGCATTATTAAATTGCATCATACTGTATTAAGGTATCTTATTGTTAAAAAAACTACGGGTGATATTAGACTAACCTGTTAAAAAAAAACAGCATATGCTGGTTGGGTATGTTTTGAAGCATGGCAGCTGGTTTGAGCTGGTATAAGCTGGTACTTAGTTGGTCATGAGCTGGTTTCAGCTGGTCCTGAGCTGGTTATGATCTGGTTTAAGCTGGTCATGTGCTGGTCCTAGGCTGGCCCTAAGCAACTAGCTCCTGCATAGGACCAGCTCATAACCAGCTTACAGCCATGGCCAACAATATCGACACCCTTGCAATTCTGTCAGAAAATACAACACTTCTCTCAGAAAATTGTTCCAATTCCAAATGTTTTGGTATTCATGTGCTTATTGTTTGCACTGCAACGACACAAAAAAAGAGAAGAAAAGCCAAACTTGATAAAATTTCACACAGAACTCAAAAATGGACTGGACAAAATTATTGGCACCTTTTCAAAATTGAGAAATAATTGCTTTTCAAGGATGTAATGCTCCTGTAATTTGTATTTGGACACATCTGTGGTAAGTAACAGGTGTGGGCAATATATTAATCACACTTGCAACCAGTTAAAATGGAGAAAAGTTGACTCAACCTTTGTGTTGTGTGTCACATTGAGCATGGAGAAAAGAAAGAAGTGTATTGTGAATGATTGTTCGAATGGTGGATAAAGAACAGATTAACTTCCAAAAAAATTCAAGCTGATCTGCAGACACAGGGTACAACAGTGTCAGCTCGCACTATCCGTAGCCTGAATGAAAAGGGATGCTATGGTAGAAGACCCAGGAGGGCGCCACTGCTGACACAAAGGCATAAAAAAGCTAAACTTATGTGACGAAACCACAATGCTTCTGGGAGAACTTACTGTGGACAGATGAGACAAAAGTAGTTTTTTTTGTTAAAGGACATCATGGCATTTTTTACAGAAAAAGAAATGAGGCCTTGAAAGAAAAGAACACAGTCCCTACTGTCAAACATGATGGAGGTTCAAAGATGTGTTGGGGTTGCTTTGCTGCTTCTGGCACTGGATGCCTTGACTATGGGAACGGTATCATGAAATCTGATGATTACCAAATAATTTTGGGGTACTACGTAGTGGCCAGTGTCAGAAAGCTGCGTCTCCACCAGCGGTCATGGGTCTTCCAGCAGGACAATGACTCAAAACACACTTCAAAAAACAATCAGAAATGGCTACAAACAAAGTGCTGGAGAGTTCTGAATTGGCCAGCTATGAGTCCAATCTGAATGACCTGGAGCAGTTTGCAAAAGAAGAGTGGTCCAAAATTCCAGTAGAGAGGTGTAAGAAACTCATTCATGGTTACAGGAAGCAATTGATTTCAGTTATGTTTTCCAAAGGGGGTGCTACCTTAATTAAATTAAGTTAAGGGTACCAATAATTTTGTCCAGTGCAGTTTTTGGGTTCTATGTGGAATTGGGTCACATTTGACTTCTCTTCTATGTTTTTGTGTTGTTCCAGTGCAAAAAAATATATAAAAATAAAAAAATAACACGAGTACCAAAACATTTGCAACTGCAACAATTTTCTGAGAGAAGGGTTGCATTTTCTGACAAAATTGCAAGTGTGCCGACATTTTTGTCCATGGGACTGTATAATCAGCTCAGGACCAGTTTAAACCAGCTCATGACAAACTAAGGAGCAGCTTAAACCAGCTCAAACCAGCAGCCATGCTTCAAAACCTATTTAACCAGCATATGCCATTTTTTTCAACAGGGCCAATACAACAACTTATAAATATATATATATATATCACATCATACAAGAAAGTAATTCTTTGTATTTATCCCTAATATTAGGTGAACTGCTGTCAGCTTTGTGATGTGATTGGTCAAGACTTCGATTTGCCCATGCAAATCACTGCTAGTCCAGCACAAGCATCACCCACTGTCCGGAGTTTGGAAGAGGAACTACAGGAGGCCATTCAAAGAGTGCAGGTGAGTGTTTTTGAGTTTGTGTGGTGTCTGCTGTCTGACAATTACCTATGTTATGCATTTATTGATGTATTGATTGCTGTTCATCAACAACGAGCACTGAGAGTTCGACTTCCTGTCCATTTTTTCTTTCACCATGTAAGATGGACCCTAGTCAATCCATAGAGGACATTTTGGACGAGACTATTGGTTGTTCAGGTGAGTGAAATTTGAATAGTGGTGGCTGAAGCTTTTTAGGACAGAAGAAGCAAATATATTACTTGCCAATGGCAATGACATTTTAGGTTGGCCAGACTACTGCTGCTCATAGTTTACAAATAAGTTATATACGATTAACATTTCAAACACCGTGAATTCACATTAAAATCATGTCTTTATTTTTCAGATAACTCTTCACTGATCACAGACATCCAGTCAGCCACTACCGTCCTTTCAGGCTCTTCTCCTGGCCCACAGCCTGACCAGTCACAGTCCACCAAGCGCCAAAAAGACGACAACTTCCTGTCCTCTCCGCTGTGCTCTTCGCTTCTTTTAGAGCTTCCTCCCTCACCTAACAACGCTCTACACCTCAGTTCAACCCCAGCTCCCCTTCCTCCTCCCCCTATCTGCACCACTCCACCTTCCAGCTCACTGTCCAGGAAAAGAAGGTCAGAGGTTCCTGCTTTTGACCCGCTGATTGGCTGGAGTCCTTGACCTCTGGCCTGCAACCTCTCACGCCCCCCGCTGCCCCATTTTTAGAGAGCAATTTTGGCCTTGACTCAGACCTGAACGTCAACAGAGTCCTCGATCTGATGGTGGAGCAATGGTGAGGAAGGGGGCGTAGTGTGTGTCTGTATGTGCGTATGGCTAATTGGATGCATGATTGGAAATGAACCACCTTTCAAATCGTGTAATCTCGAGAGAAGACCCCTTCATCCTTTCACTTTTCCTCTGTTTTTGCATCCATTCATCTCTGTCAACTGATGTGACCAAACAGATCTGACTGGTGTTGACTGCTAACCTCTACTCCACACAATGTCGAGAGGAAGAGGGAAATTAAAAATGAGATTTGCTTTGGTAACTCATACAGAAAGATCCACAAAGAGCATGTGCATATACGCCACACTTTCACGATGACTTGTATATTTATAAAATCTTAAAAAGTGCAAAAATTATATATTATACAAAAAAAGTAGGCTTCCCCATTGATTTGCCTCTTGCTTCAGTGCCAGACAAACTGTCGGCATGTGGCAAGTGTGTGGAGCAGCGGGAGCTTCAAACAATCTGTGTGTATTTGCAGGGAAGTGTATGCGCTCCCTGTATGTGTGAGCACGCTTCTCTTGGCTGCTTTATCTGCGTGTGTGTGTTTGTGTTGGCGCATACACGCTTGCCAGCATATTCTGTATCTACAATTTCAATGCACCATAAATGAGGTGCCTAAAGCATTCAAATGCACTTGGGTCTGTTTATACTGGTGTGCATTTTTCCATTTAGTATCGAGTTATGTTATGCTTTGTCTGGACTAGTGCATCATGGGACTGATGTTCACCTAAAAGCATTGGCCTAACAACAGATCATCTGAAGATTTTGGGGCAGAACAACTCATGCTACCTTTAAGCACCGATATAGTACAAAATAATGCTGGTCTGAGGCCAGTATGCACCTTCAGCGTGATTGAAACCACAAATTAGGTTGGGACATTAGGATAAAATGTGTTTTAAAAAAGCCTAAGCTAATTAAATCAGAAAATCTAAAGGCTTTTGAGCTGATTGATCAGCCTTCTCAGAAAACACTGTGTAAAGTTAAAGAAGTCTTCTTTCAACCACTACCCTTTACATTTCTAATGGGACCCATATAACATCGTCTACCATTGTTGTTTACAGACATTTGACCCTTTGACTGGCCATTGCTTTTATGCATTTATCTAGACAACGCAGTACATTACTCAGTGTAATATGCTTCCAAGAAAGGGCACAGGAAAACAACACATTTAAATGTCCAAAGAACGTGAAACATGAACTCTCATTGTGTCCCAGTCTTATATGTAAAAGTGTTTGTGTAAAAAGGACAATGTGTTTGATAATCAAATATATTGCCCTGAGTTCAGTATGCAGACAGGTGCTGGTGAATCACAGCATTTGTGCAGCTGGACTTTGTTCTCAAATGAGTTATTTTATGTAACCCTACAAATCATAACTATTGTTTCTAAGCCACCTGACCAACCAAAAAACAAACATATTAAGTATTTGATCTGATATATTTATTGAGTAATTTTATTAAAACTCTGTCAACTATCCATGTACAAGTCATATAGTAAACTTAAAATAGTGTAATTAAAGTCTTAATTGATTTCCTGCCTGTGTCTGTTTCATTGTTTGTTTGTTTTTTAAACAGTAAAAGCATTTAAAATGGAAATTGTGTCATTAATTACTCACCCTTATGTCATTCTAAACTCATAAAACTTGAATTCTTTGGAACACAAATTAAGATACTTGTGATGAATGTGAGCGCTTTCTGACCTTGCATAGACAGCAATGCAACTGACGCCTTCCAAGGCCCAGAAAGGTTGTTAGGACATCATTAAAATAGTCCATATGACATCAGTGGTTTCAACCGTAATTTTATGAAGCTACGAGATTACTTTTTGTGTGCAAAGAATGGCTCACTGCATAAGCAGCAAACACACGCATGCTTTGTGGTATTCTCCTCAACACAAAGACTGACACAGAAGAAAAAAAATTGTTTAATAAAGTCGTTTTTTTTTTTTGCACAAAAAGTATTCTCTTAGCTTCATAAAATTACAGTTGATCCACTGATGTCACATTAACTATTTTAACGATGTCCTTTCTGGGCTTTGAACATGTCAGTTGCGTTGCTGTATAGAGGTTCAAAAAGCTCTTGGATTTCATAAAAAATATCTTAATTTGTGTTCCGAAGATGAACAAAGGCCTTATGCATTTGAAACGGCACGAGGGTGAGTAATTAATGACAGAATTTCATTTTGGGTGAACTATCCCTTTAAGATATCTGATGATCTCAGTTCTTACAGAAATTCTGTAAGTCTTATTATTAAATATATTTGGTAAATTTAGTATATCTTTTATGAAATTACTCTAAGCAGTCATGGTGATCACTGAGCTTTCATTTTATTTTAAACGTCCCTTAGGCTGCCTCAGTGAATCATTTCACTGTCCATAATGTTCCTGTAGTGTGGTGTCAGCAATAAAGTCCGATTACACAGTTTCAGTCTAGCCGCCTTTGCTCATGCTAGAAATGGGCCGAGCCTCTGTGAAGTTCATTGAATTTCCAACATTTAAAGTCTACATTTGTAGATAGTTAGAACTTAGCAGGAGCTTGATTGCTTTTCTGTCTAGATCATGGTTAGTGTTAAACTACACTGTAAATCATCTGAGCAGAGACGGCTTTTGAAGATGCTGGTTGGTAAAAATGAAATCAGGCAACCCTTTTGAAAAACCCTTCTCATAGATTTGAAACACAATTCACTAATCATATTAATTCACATCAACTGATTAACTATTCAGTGATCCTAATGTTTTTCACAACCATGCATTATTCATGGTGTTACCTTTCGCAAAGCAGAATTTCAGCTTCTCCGTGCTTTAATTACTTGAATTTGTTAATTAGATTGCTCAGAATGTTTGACACGGCGTGTGAGCTCACTAACACGATATGACAAGTTCAATATACATCTTGATCAAAGAAAACATGTCAAATTGTTGTCAGTATATAAGCATTGACTAATAATATTATGATTTAGTACAAGTAAAAATATGTGTCCTTTTTATAGGATTCAGTGTGCAGTATATTATTTTAAAAAAAATATGAGTTTTATATTTTATTACATAGCTTTCTGGAGTACTTGAATTTGTTTGGACATTTGTAGCATTGAGTTGTCAGATTTTTCTGTATACTAGAGATATCAGTATCACTAGATATCACTCTCTTCATACCAGTGCCACTCAAAATAATTTTCTAAATGGTTTCTACAGCTACCAACTGAAGTAAAAATTCAATTTGAATTAGGGGATAAACAGGGTTTCACAAGTGATAACCATCTAGCTGTTTAACTGTTCAGTGGTGAAAATAGAGTAAATAGCTTTAGTGTTTGACCTCTTGGTAGGTTTATTTTTCTTTTGAGACAGACTATTTTCTTTAGCAGAATCTTTAGGTCTAGTCATGATTTCATATTCATTGTAGCAATAATTGGCATTAAACCTTAAAAAGCACTGATACTCATTTCTGATATGTGTGTCTGTAATAGTGACTTTACAAACGAGTGTTGAAAGAGAAGGCTTTTCTTCAAATTTCACAGCATTGAAACTTCTTGCAATTACCAACAAATTCAGTCTGACATACTCAAGCAAATTAAGATGAAAAACATAGTACAGGGTTTTTAGTTTGAGCTGCATTTGAAAAGTAGGAGCTTCAGAGAGATGAAAGGTTCTTAAACTTGAACTGTGCGAGACGAAGATAACCATCAAACAAGCAACCTGATCCAACATAAATCAAGCATGCATTCATCTGTCTCCATACTGAAGGGGTCTCGCTCGAGCCGATCCAGCAATTTAACGCGTTGCTCACGTGCACGGTATGTAATGAGTTTCCGAATAATGACTTCTGCTGTCACGGATAACCAGCTTTCTTCCTTGGTGCTGAGTTTTACACACGCTTCATGGAAATTAACTGCTAAAATGTACATTTCATGTGTAAAGCAGCCAAGTAGTCAGAATGAGCTTTTAATTGCTTAGATTTGGAGCAACAGAGCTTGATCAGACACTTGTAGCATGGTTTCCAGGGGTCTAGTACACCAGGAATCATGGAATGTTATTTAAAACAAATAGAAATGTGATAATATATACAGGTGCATCGCAATAAATTAGAATGTCGTGGAAAAGTTCATTTATTTCAGTAATTCAACTCAAATTGTGAAACTCGTGTATTAAACAAATTCAATGCACACAGACTGAAGTAGTTTAAGTCTTTGGTTCTTTTAATTGTGATGATTTTGGCTCACATTTAACAAAAACCCACCAGTATAGCATCTCAGCATATTAAAATGACTTCTGAAGGATCATGTGACACTGAAGACTGGAGTAATGGCTGTGGAAGACTCAGCAAATTATATGAAGTATATCTATCCAAACAATCAATCAATCACATGAGATGAATTCGTTGCATTTAGGCATGTAGACATGGTCAAGATGATCTGCTGAAGTTCAAACCGAGCATCAGAATGGGGGTTTAAGTGACGAGGACTTAAGTTACGTTAAATGTGGCATGGTTTTTGGTGCGAGACGGCTGGTCTGAGTATTTCAGAATCCGCAGATCTACAGGATTTTTATGCGCAACCATCTCTACGGATTACAGAGACTGGTTCAAAAATATCCAGCGAGCAGCAGTTCTGTGGGCGAAAATGCCTTGTTGACGCCAGAGGTCAAAGGAGAATGGCCAGACTAGTTTGAGCTAAGAGAAAGGCAACAGTGACTCAAATAACCACTCCTACAAATGAAGTAGAAGAGCATCTCTGCAAGCACAACCTTGCAGCAGAACACCACACCGGGTGCAACTCGGTAAGAATAAGAACAGGAAACTGAGGCTACAATTCACATGGGCTCACCACAGAAGATCAGGAAAAGGTTGGCTTGTCTGATGATTCTTGATTTCTACTGAGACGTTCGGATGGTAGGCTAAGAATTTAGTGTAAACAGCATGAAACCATGTATCCATCCTTTTTTTAATCAATGGTTCAGGTTGATGGTGGTGTAATGGTGTGGGGGAATTTTTGGTTCTTTAGTACCAACTGAAAATCATTTAAATGCCGCATCCTTCCTCAGCTTTGTTGCTAAACATCTCCATCCCTTTATAACCACAGTGTACCATCTTGTGATGGCAGGATAACACACAATCATAATATGGACCCAATTTTTCTGATGGATATTTTCAGCACCATTCCGAATCCATGAAGGCAAAAGAGGGTTCAACCTGGTACTAACAAGTTCTACATAACAAAGTGTTCTGTAAGTACTGAATAATGAATATATACAGTGTGTGTGTGTGTGTGTGTGTGTATATATATAATCAACATTTTCAACCAATAAGGGAAAACCTTTTATGTGTTTTGGGCAATAATTTACAAAACAATTGTGTTTTGGGGACCTGAAACTGCAAGCTTTTAAAAATGGGTTTCAAAGATCAAGTTTTTTGAAGATACTGTTATCAAATCTGTGCAAACTATGAATACATACATTTGTGAAAATGGTGTTTTAAAACATATGACATGTTCAGTCTATACGTATCTGCACAGGTGAATAGTGTTAGTAATTGTGTGCAGGCACGTAGTTTGTGACATTGGAAAAAAATGGTGCTAAATGGCACTTAAAGAACCACTTTAAGAGCTATATATCACCTATCTTTAAAGTATGTAGCACCTTTGTCAAATAGTGCTATGTAAAACCTTAAGAGGAACCCCAGTCTCAGATGTGTTACTTCACTCTCAGATTTAGCTATGCATAGGATTTTACTACAATGGCAAAAGCTGTTTTGAATCACTTGCTTTGCTGAAGTTAAAATATTGTGTGGAATACGTCCTTATAAGGGAAATATACTGTGTTTTATAGTTTATTTTATTATATCCCCAACTAAACTAAAAGCGAGTTATACAGGGGCTTAACAGGTTCTGTATACGGTAGTGGTAATATAGCACCTTAACCATCCCAAAGAACCACTGACAAACCAATGTGTGTGTGTGTGTGTGTGTGTATTTGCATGGCATACAAAATTCAGTGTTTTTAACCGTTTTCACTGATTCATGTGAACGGGGATCATTTTGACAACATTTTTGTCTGTACGTTAAACTTAAAAGAAAAACGCCCCCCAAAAAAGGCAAAGGAAAATCTTTTTTTAGTACATTGTTTCCGTGTAAACGAACCCTTAGTGAGACTCATCCAGTAAACACAAAAACTGTGAGTAGGCTTTATCAATCAATCATCCACTCAATCTCTGAGTATGTGTGTGTGTGTGTGTGTGTGTGTGTGTGTGTGTGTGTGTGTGTGTGAGAGAGAGAGAGAGAGAGAGAGAGAGAGAGAGAGAAACCAAGAGGAGCCTGCCTGAGCTTTTATCGATCCCTTTAGATTCTCTTACCTTGACCAATCATAATTTATACAACTTGAGTCGTATTCACTCCATTACACACTGAAAACAGACAACACATCAGTACCATGTGAGAGCCCTGCTGGGAACTGGAGACGTTTATATATTGCTCAGCGGTCTAGTGTGATTTTGATTATATTTTTGTTACATTTTTGGCATTATTAGATCTAAAATAAGTAAAGATATGTTTTAAATGAAGAGGAAATACAGGGGGGTTGTCTCCCAAAAGCAGGACAGTCTATGGACCCCTTTATTACTGAGCAGTTAATTAAAATGATACAATCAAAGAATGTCAGTGTGCATAAAAAACACTTCTATAATATGATTTTCTCAAATTTCGCATTGAGCATGTTCATATTGAGGCAACCTCCTCATTCTATATGAAACTGCGGTAAAATGGTTCTGTTTTTGGAAAGGTTTATCAAATTATGAATACCCAGGCTGTATTCCAGGAGGTAAATAGACACATTTATATATTCAAGAGCTCATCATGCATGTATTATGTAAATGATAGTTGCCATCTGATCTGCCAGCACCTCGCAACCACCTCGCATTACTGCCATATTCAGTGAAAGTGCAATAATGGTTAATCGTTGTGTTAAACAGCAATTGTTTTCAACTGTCCACGGGCTATGTTTGGTTTTGCTGTGTCTCCATCTTTCTCTAATGGTCAATAGTCTCAGACTGTTCATTTATAAATCAGCCACTAAAGATGAAAGAATTGATGGGTTAGTTAAAATAACCAATTCGAACAGTGCTGGAAAACCCAAAGCAATTACACTCTTAATCAGCTGCTCTCGCTGATCCTCAGTTCCTCTCGGGTTGATGAGTCATCAGCACCATTGTAAAGAAGTGGCCCATGGGGATGAGCTGCCCTGACCTCCTCTGACACTGATAAACACACACGGCAGACTGGAGACTGGTTCAAAACATTTCGTTTCTGCGTCTGTAACTCAGTCATCTGTAACAAGTTTCCCCATTGTGTGGCTTATATATGTCTGCTATAAAATAGCTTAGAAATCAACTGTACTTTGGGTGGAATGTGTTGGTTTTAATAAAATTATTTGTCAAATGCATTTAATATAAATGTTGAATGTAAATCTAATACTTTATTACATTGATTTATGTATATGGTAAATGTGCAGGAAATATTTGTATTCCAAATTCCCAATCAAATTCCTTTCAAAATTTTAAGCAGCCATTACTCCAGTCTTCAGTGTCACATGATCTTTCCGAAATTACTATAATATGCTGATTTGGCACTCAAGAAATGTTTCCTTCTTGTTATCAATGTATTCATATTTTTGTCCATAACATTTGATGATTCATTACAACAAATGATTTTTTTTGATGATTACAATGTTTGAAAGAACTGCATTTATTTGAAATAACAATTTTTACGTTTACAACATTTCTGCCCGTGCAGAATAAAAGTATTCATTGTTCTTTAAAATTGTAATTTTTTGTGTGGATGTTATAAATCAAATAAACAAGAGAACCTGTTGATTCAGATTTTGTCATCAACATCCATTGATATCATCTCAAATGAAATGATAAAACATTCATAATGTTTAGCCTCCTTACCTAAAAATGAGTTTATAACTTGTAAATCCTTTATATTTGTACAGTGTCATACAGACATTGCTGTCACTTCAGGAGGATGATAATAATGTGAAATTATTTCACCCCTGTAGCTTATTTGTAATTGGTGCAAGAGTAGAGACGTACATGAACAAGCTATATACATAAAATAATATTAATATGACTACAATTTACAAAGTCACTAGTATACTGTTATTAACACAGTGGCTGGATGACTTTTGATTCAAATGATAGAAACTCACATGCTGTCAAAATAACAGGAAATTGAGCACCTTGTACCTGTTCTTTTGAAAAAATAAAAACACATATGTCATCATGCAGCAAGCAGTATCAAGCCCAGCTGTTTACCTCAGCCTCTCACTTTTCACTTTCATCACCCACGTCTCCAGGTTCAAACAAATGTATTATAGTCAGTTAGTGATAAATTATATGAGATTTATATCACACATTCTAAAATGCATTTTAGAATGAGCTTATAGGAATCAAACTTAACTCATTGAAATGTGTTGATTGAGACATTTATTGTTGTTATATGGCACTTGTCATGTAAATTGGAACTCCAATAAACATTCAGATGAATCAAATATAGTTTGCTGTTTATATTCCACACCATTTATGCGGAGGTGTAAGTGAACAATGGCGTGGAACCCACAATATATCCATAAGAGCTCTTTTGTCCTTTTCCAAAAAACAAGACAGTGATATACTGGAGTGACATTGAGAATTGAGAAGTGAGAGTAGAATTACTTACAAGTGGTTACAGCTGTGGGACAGCAGGACGCACCTGACCCGTCCTTCCCACTTTCACTTTATCCTTGTCTTAAGCACGGTGAATCACAGAGAGGTCAACATATGAAGCAGACACACGCATAAGAGCCGTGCATCAGTGTTTGAGCGTTAGCTGAGTAGAAACACATTGCGGTGGATCTGTTGTCCCTGCTGGATGCCTGTTTGAACAGGTGGGACCGTGGGGGCCAAATGAACCCAGAGAAAATTATTACATAATGACCGACACATCATTACCTTACATATGTCAACACCGCCAAGCATACAAGGTCAATACAGCTTTGAATCTCTCCTTCTGTCCAGCCGATCAGTTCCATTCAGCACTTGTTGTTGTATTCGGTTTCAATTGAAATGTTCTGATCCACAGTCAAGGACTTAACGCTCAGTTAAGCACAGTCATGCTTAAAATGATTACGCTTTTTAAGCTCTGAAATGATGTAATGGATGGTGTTTGAATGCAACAAAGTGCAGCAGAGACGGGGTATGAATTTGTGGGTCAGATGGAGAGGAAAGGAGGCATGGAGTCGAGAGAAGAGGTATAAAAGACTCTTAGAGTAGAGAGGGAGGAGAGAAAGTCTCAGGAGCTGTGCCTCTTGAGTTAGTGATTATAAGCTCTTTCAGTATGTAGATAACAATCTGAACAGCATGGCGGAGTGAGTGAGAGAAAGAGATTAATTACAACCTCAATTAAACAAGAGAATCTGAGATTAGGGTCAAGAGCCCTATCACACTACATAACTGATACAACTCTGCTACTTCATCTCTCCCTTTGTCTTTTCTGTCTAGTTTTCAAACAGTTTCTCTGTTTCCCCCTCGCCCATGTTCTCCACTTTTGCCATCTCTGTTTTTTGTTGCTAGTTTTTAGTTTCATAGTAATGAAACTTTTGATATGAGCTGCAGTATTAAGCCCGCGGGGAGATCACCCCTCTCCCTCTCTATATTAGATAAATATTCAGGAGCGCACAGTCAACCATCTCCCCATCTACTGAAGGTCAGCCTCTGTTTTGTCCATGAGGGCTCTGACTTATCGGAGAATCTGTACATTGGAAAAGCGCTTCAGGGCCCTTTGTATCCTATGGGAGGTGTTTCAAGATTATATGAACAGCAATGCATTACCAGTTTAAATGTACAATCGGGTTTACTCAGTACATTCCATAAAGTGTGTTCCATATTTTGCATTTTTGGAAAATGTGATTTTTTTAAAGTGAGTTAATGGAACTGGACAAATTATTGAATAATTAATTCTATAATTACTTACAAGCTATTGGAATGGCACTTCGAATCAATAGCCTATTATCTAAGAGATCTTACAGAATTAGGTGTCATACAATATCACACCTGAAGTAGGCTCTGAAAAACCCTGCTAAGAAATTCATTTATAAAAAATAAAATAAATAAACAAAAGTATATAATAAAAAAGTGAATGCGATCCAGCTAATTGGCGTTATCATTTTGCACATTCACAGTAAGCATAATACTGTAAGTCTTATGTTCACGATGACAGCCACTTCGAGTGAGATTGCAACCGGACATTATTCATGTTTGATTGCAGCTATCGTTCCTCGTCTTCCAGCGTTTTAAATCAAATATATTTTAAGGGCGGGGTTTATGAAGAAATGGGCGTGTCTAAATTAGCGTCTATGTTTTGGCGGAAGTTCCAAAACTTCGAATGGCTTACAGCACTTTTCATTATTAATTCATGAATAACTGATATTGATTGTAGTGATGTCAAAGCTCTCAAGGCCTTAAACAAATCACGCAGAGATGCCCTGTTGATGGAGTAGGACAAAGGATTCGACAGCATTCCTAAGGCAGCAGGTAACTTTAGGCTACATCATGCAAACTGATGCAGTAATTTAACTGCAGCTCTTTCTTCTAAAGATGAATGGAGAAGTGGTGGGGGTTTACAGCTTTGATGATGTAATGATAGCATCATTTGTTTATTTATAGCCTAGTCATCAAGTGTGCAATGACCCTTTGTTAAATATTCATCTGTTTATTTATTTAGTTGTTTGTAACAATGCAGAAAAGGGTGATTTCCTGGTTTTCTGGATATGATCTCATTACTATTACAGTCATGTTTAGGGTGGAGAGGCTTGTCTGCCTCTTGTTGGTGATGTCTTATTATGTAATCAATTACATATTTTGACCCTTGTATGTCATGCCCTGTGTGTTTGTGTGTATGCATCCACATAATTCCCATATAATGACCATACTAACTCCTTTATACCTATTTGTGTCCATGACAACACACGAGTATATATGTGTAAGCTTATGTTAATACGTGTGTGAGAGAGTGTATAATTATCGCAATGTGTGCTTCATAGGTTCTCTGCTTCCATGGAAAAGTTGAATTCCACCTTTGTGAATCAATAATACATCTCTATTAAGATCCATTGGGCTTTATTAGGGAACATATGCTGTGTTGCAGTGCAGTTCTGGCTATGTAATTAATGGGCTGGGTGGGCCAATTAAATGTGGGTCCTTTATGGTTGTGCTGATTGCTATGTTTAGGGCCTGAATTTCAATGAATGCCTCCCAAACATTCCCACCCTCTTAGGGGAGTATGTGCGTGTATGCGTAACTCATTTGCTTGCATGAGGGGATGCTTGTGCGTGTGCCCGAGTGTCGGCTGGAGGTGGCTTCAGCAATATAATTACTGCTCATAAATTACCCTTGAGATCTTTTTAACCCACCTATACTTTATTACGATGATAATGATTAGAGACAGACCAAAAGGCATTGGTATCTGGGTTAGTTCACAGGGCTTGGGTCAGGCTTCTGTCTTTAAACCAGCACATCTGTTCTGCTGTGAAATCCAGTTTACAGTGACTTCTATGCAATTTTACTGTTGTCAGGAATGTCTAATGTTAATTTTCTGTTGACATTTAACGGTTGTGGAAAACAATGCAGATGAATGTGTTTTATCTCAATGCAGTTTATCTCTTTGAGATAATAGGGCGGTCAGATGTTAATGACATTCATGAAGCTAGATATGCTGTAGATGGGTCAAAGACGAGAAGTAACATTTTGGTGTCCACATAAAAGTAAATTTACTAAAATGATTTTGTATACATAGAAAGTACATATACTTACATATACATAGTCACGCTGCAGTTAATTTATCGCTCTTAAATATATAACTCAGCCTTTTCGTGTTGTGGTAAACATGGATTCAATCTTTGCCTTCCACATCCCTTCGTCAGAAAGATAAAAAGAAGGAAATAAAACGCTAGGAAGGAATGAATACAGTAATAACCACAAGAGGAAGCAGCAAGGATCTTTGCAATTATATGTGAGGAGAAAAGGTGAATATGACAGCAAAAAATGCAGTTCCTAGAACGCTTAAAGCTTACAAGATGCCTACGCTCTGACTTTTGTTTACAAAGTCACTTTTTATTGATGCTTTTTTGGGTCTTTTACCCCAAGAACTGAGTTATTAATAAGTATACTTGCTGTAAGTATACTTTAACCTATAGGGATGTAGTGTTATTGAAAATGAAATAAACTGATACTATAATTCAGGAAGAAAGCACATTTCAAAGAATTACTGTTCATTTGAACTTTAAAAAAATAAATCTATCAAAGAATCCTGAAAGAAAATGTATCTTTGTAAAGTGTTAGTGCATAAAATGTAAATGTTTCCATAAAAAATGAATGGCACTGCAGTTTTCAAAGTAGACTATAACAAGAAATGATTGTTGAGGACATTCTGAATAATCACGTGACACTGAAGACTGGATGAGAATTCAGCTTCGCCATCACAGGAATAAATGCCTTATTTTTTAATATAAAAATATAAAATTGTAATATTTCAAATATTACTGTTTTTTACTCTGTACACACACACACACACACACACACACACACACACACACACACACACACACACACACACACACACACAAGCACATGTAGGTAAAATACGACACTAACAACTAAAATTAGCCTAATTGTTGTATAAATGCGACAAGTGATTTTAGGGATCACAATATTATATTCTTTTTCAGAATTGCTAAAGATATTAAATTACATTTAACAGTCTTATTAAATTACTTGTGTTTTTAAAGATGAACTTTAAGTGAGTGTTGGATGAAGGCAAAGATCTTAATGTAAAATAGAGCAAATGAGTATTTAATACCAAATATTTACTGATAAATAAAAAGTGCTTGATAACCAGAGTATCATGCAATCCTTAAGTTTATTCTAAAAAAAATATGTGAAGATATGGCACTTTCAACATTGCTCGGTTTGTTTGAACGGCTTATTAATCAGTGATGAATGTATGGTTCTGCTCTATCACCAGTGGCATCTTACAAAGACAGGTGTTATATCAATGTCAAATAACACATAATGCATCATTCATTATAGTATTTCACCTGATCACCCAGAGTACTATTGATAATGTTCTTTCTATGTGCTGCACGACTAAACAATCAATTGCGTTACATCAATGTATTGATACAGGGTTAGTTAGTCTCAATAACCCGTAACCCACTAGAAAGTTCAGCTAGTCACTCACGATTGCCATAATCCATAAAATCGTGTTTTACTGAAACAGTGACAGTCTACTGATTATGTCAATAGAGGCTTTTCATCTGCATTCTGTGGTCTCCTTCATGTATGTAGGCCGTGGACTAGACCATTTGTTCAATCCATTTTGGTGAGGTCTGTGAGAAATGCGAACTAAGGCACTACGGGTTCACTTCATGAGAAGTTTACATAATATCTACAATTCTTCAGTAAGAGGTTCTTTGTCAAATGCCAGCCTCTGCATGCAAGTCCAGTTGGAACGGAGAGCAGAAAGTTTTTTCTTTCTAGTTTTGGTTAGAAGAGCATGTCCAAGTCCAGAATTTCGTTAAATGTAGGTAACGGCAGTGGACGATGTGGCGTTATTCTGGTGTAGAGTTCAATCTCAAGGGATTTTTGAGGGAGGAAGGGCAGGACGGAGAGCTTGGCATGTTTTCAGTCTTTATCCCCATCTTTTTCAGTGACGATTCATCCGTAACAGAGATGGAGCGAGTGAAGTTGGGTCGCATTGGAGGAGCAGAGTCTGCGAAGCAGAAAAGAAAATCATTTTTGTCACAAGTGTTTCTGATTAGTGGTCGACCGATATTGATCTATTTATACAGAACTATACTCAAATTGCGATCGCTTGTGGAGATAATAAATCATTAATTTCAATAGAAATGTATTTATTTAGATGTTTATTGGTGAAATAATGGTTCTATAGTAAATGTTAATATAGTTTAGTGTGTTTCAAACAAGTGAATCTTGTATAAAGTTACATGCGGTGGTCATGCTGGAGCATTTCATAAGTTGAAATCTTTCAACTTATTTGAATTTGAATCAACAGTTGATTTTTCCATGAATATAGCCATTGCTGCTGATATGGTGCTAAATCGTAATTAAATTCCAAATCATTTTTAATCTCAGCATACCTGTGCAGGCAATGTCACTGTTGAGTTTGCTGTTGGTTTCCTCCTGCTGTGTTCTCTCATACTCTCTCACCTGCTCCAGTGTCATTCCTGCACGCACAAATATTTGTTATGCATTTAGTGTGTATTTGCAAAGAATTAAGATAGATGACGTACAGCAATTGAGTGCCAAGCGAGGGATCAGGATTCTTGTGTGTACTTAACAGAGCATGTGGTTAATTATGGTAATGAAGCATTGCAATACATCTCATTTACCATGCCACTCGTCAATCCATGCCACTGCCTGTCTGTGTCCCACCAACAGAATGTCACGAATGTTCTATGATGAATCACAACATGCCGTAATATGACACATGATGGGATTACACGACTAAACAGCATGATGTTGTGCATGGGATGTTATTGTCAGTACCCTGTGAATGAAGTCCTCTGTTCGCCCCTGGAAGCCGTAGACCTCAAAGCTACAGGTGACTCTCTTGTAGGAGCACATGATGGGTTTAGTGGTGTTCCTCCAGCCCACAAGGGGCCCCGGCCTGTTTTCTGAGACGCCCAGTTGCTCAGATCCTGTTTGTTTTAAGTAGATACACATTACCTGCTGAGTGAGCAGATCATGTGTGTGTGTGTGTGTGTGTGTGTGTGTGTGTGTGTGTGTTTGTGTGTGTGTTTTGCATGCTGTGCCTGAATTACTGTCTAGGGGTGACAATACATTTCACAGTTGATCATGTGGTGTCCTATTTCTAAAGCGTTAGAGGCATAAATCTCATGCTTTTGGTTGCAAGACCCATTAGATATGTTTGATTACCTATTATCTAACATGAACCTAAATAAACTTAGCATGAAAAATAATTTAGGTATCAGCACTGTTTTAAAAAAGTGTCTCGCAGCGATCGTGTTCATACCACGGATGCTAAACTTTCTTGCAAAAGCTCTCAAAATCTGAATCTTCGTCTGATACAGGCTCACACATATAAGTTTGGATGCCTAATCTCTCCACCGTTCACGCCGAACAGTAGAGATCTGTTTGCTGTGTGAGCTACTGAAATGAGCCGCACTGTGAAACAGCCAATCAGAGCAGAGCTCAACATGATTATTCATGACCCTTCCAAATAAGGTAATAACAAACCACGTCATTCTAGGGAGAAATCCTAGGGCTTTAAATGGACATGTAAAACTGTTTCTGGAGATTTGTTGCCCTTACCTAAGCCACATACCTTCTATGTAGATATCAGAGAACAATTTAAAATACCAAATCAATGCATTCTTTGGCACCTTTAAAGTTTAGTTTTGTCCTTTTTTTATCTGTAGAAGTGAATAGTTTGTTTAATTGCCTTTTGTTAACAAGTCTGAGCTTGTCTTCAGCGTATCTCAGCTGTTTTTTCTTATTGAAAACTGTAATTCTTTTGGATTTGTCCTATTCCTAACTCGGCATATGACAGCTATGGATTTGAGGTTGTGCACGACTGAATCTGAGAGTGTAACATGGAAACATACTTTCCACTGATGCATTACTTGTCTACTGAAAAGGCAGCAGATTGCTCTGAACTGTATCTCTAAGTAGAACACACTGAGGAATGTGGTTTTATGTAATGCTTGTCTTGTGGTTTTTGCTTGTGTGCACAGCACACACAGCACTTATGTCTCTGTTGTATCTTTTAAATGCTAGCTCTGAAGACATTTGCACTGCTGTGAGGCCACAAAGACCTTAAGAACACAGATGCTTATTTGTGAGTCAAAGATGTTCACCATTGCAAACTAAACTCCAATTCGAATCTTGATTTATGAACGTGGTACACATTTACAATTTAAATTTAAGCAAGTAAAGTAAGTGTTTACTTCTAATATGAATTAGCTAGAAATGTTATCATACACCCAACATATTTCCAGAAACATTCAATTATATTAACAATCAGTGTTTGAAATAATGTGGTTTTAATTTATTTCTTTATAGGCAAAATTGTATAATTGCTTTATATTTTAGGAAAAGTGTCTCTCTCATTATATTTAGGGGTCTTTTGTATCAAACATTTTGAAACCCCCTGCTGTATGTCAAATAAAACATGTTTTGATGTTCGTTTTAATGTGACAGCACTCAGTTTAATCTAATGAGCTGAGAAAAAATTGTAGCCGACATACAGGGAGATAAATAGGCATAATTAGGCACAATTAATAATTTATTTATGTTTTGACGAAACTTGTCTTGGACTAATGAAATTCCCCTTATGTAGATTACAGTTCCATACATTCCTCTTCCTGCCATTCTGATTCAAATCCCAATTTAGTATCCTGTGGCGTGTGGCCAATTCAATTCATATTTCAACTCATGAATTGAAAATGAGCCCGCTCTTAAAATCTGAATTTTACCCAGCCCTGATTTTGTTTTGCCATGCATTTATGCATTTATGAAAGTGTATCTGTACCTCCGACTTCTTATAATGCTTGTCAGGGATTGGATCGCTCAAAATATCCAAAAAGCAGATACTGTCCTTTGGAGTGGGGTCATCACCAAACACCTGCACAGGAAACATCAGACAGCATGATCAGACAAATCAACAATATATCAAAGAACATGCTGCAAGTCCCTAATGCCCCAGTGAAGAATGACACCGCATCTTCAAGTTCTGTAAACATAGAGGCAGAGCCGATCTTCTCTATACACAGAATACGCAAGCTGCGTAGGGCCGCCGAAACACCAGGAACACCTTCCTCTCAAAGATGGTTTCATTTTAGCTTCATTTCTGAATTTGGCCAGCAGCTATGAAAACATGAATGATAACTTATTGTAATGCGGTGCTGTTGCCCTTTCTACGTAAAAATCAGTCAAATCATGTGAATGTCGCAAAATCTCTTGCTCGAGACGAAAAAAAAGAGTTGAAACCATAACGAGCTGCAGAAGAGATACTGTTTCTACGATACGATTTGAGACAGACAAATGCATTTCATTCATTCGTTCATAACCACTCGACCCCCCTCCTGTTAGTTTTGCGTAGGGCCCCCAGAAGTTTAGGATCAGCTCTGCATAGAGGCTACAAATGCACCAGCTTCTGCATCTGATTGAAGACAGTGGGAATGTGTTTCAGTGCTCAGAGCGATCTTCATATGAAATACAACACAATGCAACCGGTTAAACATTCTGTAGCCCATTACAGAACCTTGACACACTACATAACGCAAGACTCTAGGGCGTAGGCAGAGACTCTGAATTAATGCAAAAAACATGGAAACAAAGAGTGCAAACTCAAGCATACTATAGGCAGAAGTACTGAATTATGCAAACTACTGCAGGCCAGTGGAAAAAGAAAGCAGATAACAAGTCTTAACTTAAAGGAAGGCTGCTTTGACTGTGCAGTATTGCAGGTGCTTTTTACACCCGCTGGAATTTAAGAGAACAAATGAAACATGCGCAATTAGGAAAATAAGTGGTGTTCTCTATTTTGTCTCTCTTTCAGACACTCTTTAGTCTTTTTATGTTGTTTATGGCTAAAATCAATGCAAGTGTTTTACAAATTCCTGCTCTTTTTCCCCTCCATTCTTTCCTCTGCCTTTTTATCTCTGTATCCTCATTGAAAAGCTGTTTACTCTTCCTCTCGTCTGATGCGTTGATGGTATTATTTTCATTTGTTTGATTGTGCTGGAGTTGTGAAACTTGCTGTGTGAATTTGCCTGTATGCAAAACAGATATCTTGTCGTTCATTTAATGTGTATAGTAATACACTCAGAAAAAAAGGTACAAAAGCTGAAACTGTTTCAGAAGATACACACTTGTACTGTAACTTATTTACCTCTAGAAAGTACATATTAGTACCATCAAGATACACGTACTTTCTAGAGGAACCTATTGAAAGGGTTCCGCCCCAGTGGTTTATTTTTTACTTGGAATGTAGTTTAAATTTAGGTGTAAATGTGTGTGTGTGTGTGTGTGTGTGCGTGTGCGTGTGCGCGCGTGTCTGTGTTCTTTCTCTTTGTTTCTCACAAGCAGACTCACTCATAAATCTCTGAGTCGCTTTGGCAGGTTGGATCTTGTTTCTTAATAACAGAGAGCACTCTGGGGCACAACCGCCTCTCTCTCTTTAATACACTGTATGCAATAAACACACTGCAAACCAGTAATAACTCAACTCATCACTATAAAACTCTGAATGACAACATGGCTAAATAAATTGTCTGTTTGTTCACTTTAAAGCAGGAGACTCATTACCTGCAGGCCAGTTGGAAAAAATGTTTTTAAAATCTAAAATTATACAGTTATTAGTGCAGCAGTTTATGGTTATTGATGTATGGAAAGACCTTGGGGCGACTCATGAGATTGTATTTCCTGAGCACTGGAAGTTTCCCCGTTAAGCCGCATTAAGAAACTAAAAACATTTGATGTCATGGTGAGAAGTTATTTAAAAACAGATGCACAGTTTTAAAAGTCTAGCATATACTGATAATATGAAGGTTATTTTAATGGTATTGTCTTATGGCCGTTATTAAAATGCTGCATTTTTGTCTAAATAAATAAAAACGGCTAAAAGCTTAAATCATTTAATAATTTCAATTATAATTAATTTGGGCATCACAACATAATATTGTACAGTATTAAAAATGGATATACATTTTTTAACTTTCTAGATTAATTAGATTAAATGCTATTTTTGTGTTTTTAATCGTTAAATTATTTGTCATTATTATTTGTAATATTATAGTGTAAAAATTTGAGAAATTAACTTTTCTACTATAATATCTAACTATGTCTAATATTGTCCAGTGGCTGATATTAGTACTACTGATTAACAGCATAAAAACTAATAAACCAAATTGACTATACACTTGTTAATAAAATTATTTAGTTTGAGATGAAGTAAAGCGTCTGTTTTTGAAAGAAGTTTCTTATGCTCACCAAGACTGCATTTAATTGATCACAGTATTATTACAATTATTACACTTAAAAATTACAGTTTATATATGTGTATATATATATATATATTATATTTACTAAGTTGTGACCCTGAGTTTTCAAATGGCATTGTAGCTGTGCAGAGCACCAAATATAAACATGTGGTATTCATTAACTGAAGGCACGTCACACTGAGTTCTGGTTTAGACTGCTCTGTTGTTTTAAATACAAGAGACCTAGATTTTCTACACATGTCTGAGCAAAGTCTTTTTGACCCACACCAGTAGTTTGAGGCCCTGCTTTAAAGTCATCGGTGTCGTATGTCACAAGAGGAAGGTGAAGTGTTTAGATCTTGCCTGACTGTTACTGAGTGTTACTGAGTGTAAGACAGACACAAGCTCAATGGCCTTTACGAGGACGCGGAAGCTACGTGTGCCGTGATGAATCGTCCTCCTTTAAGAGGATTATCTCCTGTAAGAATACACACTGTGTGTGAGAGAGTGTGTGTGTGTGTTGCCATCTCTCACTCACATTTTCATTGCAACCGTTGTCATTCTGAAAGTGCGTCTCAATCTTGACTTGAAACCTCGGTAGGAAGGAACACTTTTGGAAAGAGCAAAGAAGAGAGAGAGAGAAACACGAGAAGGAGAGAGAGTGAGGTGATTATGTTGAGCCTAGAGCAAACTGCATGAGTTTGAGCTGACATATGAGAATACTTACCGTGTACTCTATAGTAAAACACCAGTGGATGGAGAAGAAGAGAGGTATGCAGAAGAGAAATTGGGTGTTAGGTCACAGCTGGTTGCATTGAAAAGACCACATGGATGTATGTGCCATGTGACGATACGTTAATATTCAAACACTGGTGTATTTATTGTAACTAAATGCTTAAACTGACCGGTTACGGTGTAAGGGTAGAAGTTCCAGGCAGTTTCTGTGATGTAAAAAACCATGGGGACAAACTTTCTTATCCAGGTTGGCAGTTTGCTGAAAAGAGACATAAAGGGAAACACGAGAAGATGTTATGACACAACAGACATATTCAATTAAGACAAAAACAGCCCTCAGCTTAATCCAGCATGAATTTCCATGTGGGTGTATGTAAGACAGTACTGATTCGGCTAGCATAATGCAGTTCAACAGTTGAACTTGTGATCACAAGTGAAACTGTTCAAATTGATCATCTAGCTCAATCTTTCTGGTGAAGCTGCTTGACAAAATATCTCAGTAGTACAAAAGCCTTGTGGAGTGTTTTCTATTTCCCTTCACAGACACTTCTGTTACATTTTAAGATGTCTTTCAAAGTTTAATGTTCATATTTTTTTGTTACCTTTAATGTTTTGCTGTATAATTGGTATCATAAACTAACAATTAACAATACTTTATTAATCTAGATTAATGTTAGTTTCCAATGTCAATTTTCAAAATTGTAAATTTTATGAATTAACAGTGCGTTATGAAAAAAATAGGATTGTATAGTTGGATATGTAAAAGTTAACATAAACCTTGATTAAGAAATGTTGTAAAATGTTGATACCTTATGTGTTAAATAAGTTAAACAAATTAGGCCTTGATCCAAAGTGTTAACATATTAACCATAATAATATTATATAATAAAAAAGATGTAATACTATATGACAGGATCAACTTTCAAGTTTTAAATGATAAAATATGTATAGAATATCATTCCAAAATTTGAGGTTGGTAAGATTTCTTTGTAAAGAAAATAAAGTTTATCACAGAATATTGAAAAAATATATAATATTTCCACAAAAGATTAAGTAGCACAACTGATAAATAGCACAAATGTTTCTTGAGCAGCAAATCAGCATATTATAATATTTTCTGAAGGATCATGAAAGACCGGATGGTTGCTGAAAAAATAGTCAGCTTTGCAATCACAGAAATAAATTACATTTTAAAATGTATTAAAATGCAAACAGTTATTTTAAATTTGTAATATTCTAATATATAATATAAATGCCTTGCTGAGTGTAAAAGACTTAAAGAAAATGAAAAGTATTGTTTAATGATCAACTGTAATAAAACTGAAATTAATATTTATTTACATGGTATATTATTATTTATTAATATAATTTAATTTGCATATTTAAATGAAATATTGGCCATCTTTATAAAAGGACTGTCAGAGTCAGAAACCCATACCGAGAGAGAGAGAGAGAGAGAGAGAGAGAGAGAGAGAGAGATAATGAACACTGTAAGATAAGGCAGCACAGACAGCGCTTGAGATTTACAGCCTGAGGACTTGAGTGATGGATGGATGGATGGATGGATGGACAGAGGATGAAAATGCTGTCTGTATGCACCAAGAGCTTCTCCAGAAAACAGTGCTCCTGTTACAAACTATGTGTCTTAGCGCTGATATATGTACACAGACAATATCTGAGGCAGACTTTTACTAAGATTAGGTGAGCTTGTGTGGACTTGTCTGCTCTGAACGTGCACAAGTTGGCTTTTACATGCTAGAGGTGCAGTAATTCTTATTCACAACAGCATCTAATGACTGAGTGTGTGTGTGTTTTGTCCTTGTAGGGCGAGAGTGTAAGAACACACGAAAACAAGCAATTACAATAAGTGTGTGTGTGCATGTTGACGGCGTGGGATGATAGCAGGCTGAATGTGTACGTGATCTTCTGTCGGACGCTTATGCTGATGTGTGATTCTGCTTGAAGCCCGACAGGAAGAGAGAAGCTGTTTTTGGAGGGAAGTGAGCGATGGGTGGAGCTGTGCTGCATGCATAAAGTGTTAGCTGCAGTCATCAATAATAGCTGATCGCTGGCACGCTGGCAGGTGGGTGATGTAAACCGTGAAAGAAACAGGATCGGTTATGTGTGCACGTACGTGTGTGTGTGTGTGTGTGTGTGTGTGTGTGTGTGTGTGCGCATGGCCTCACCTGTTGAGGTAGATGCGTTTCTCGGTGATCTGTCCGGCTCCGTGTTTGGGGTCTGTGCTGGGTTCATTACGGACGACCTCCACCCCTTCGCCTCCTCCGCTCTGCTCACTGCTGTGCTTGCTGATCATGTATAACTGGCCAATCTTGTACTGAGGAAGAGAGAACTCTGTTTGTGACCTCATGTTTCATTTCTCCTTGTTTTGGACTTGTTTTGTTGGGTTGAGGAGAGCTCTAGATTTAAGAAATGGCTCGTTTGTTGCTCATAAGGTGGAGGGAGAATTGAATTGGGCAATTGGCCACGTGAATGTTGAATTGGAATTTATATTGGAATGACAGGAAGTTGAATTCACAGAATACAGTCGGATAAATTAGTCCAATACAAGTTTTGAGACAAAACATAAATATTTGCATTGTTTTTAACTAATTATGACAATGTATTCACATATCTGTATGTTATAAAATATATCTAATATAAGACATATTTTTCCAGGTTCAGTGCTGTCAAATTCACACAGTAATCAAAATAGATTTTATATATGTATGTTTGTGTGTGTATATATAAATAAGTAATAATAATAAAAATATTAATAAAGTAAAAATATAAAAAGAAATTATACATATATATATATATATATATATATATACATACATATACATACATTAGTGTTGTCAAATAATGAATCGCGACTAATCGAGTAAAACATTTTTTGTTTAAATGTGTGTACTGTGTATATTTTTTATGCATATATAAATACACACCATATATATTTAGAAAATATTTACATGTATATATTTATATTCATATAATTTCTTATATATGTATATATATATATATATATATATATATTTATATATTTAATATATAAACAACATATTTTTCTTAAATACTATATATGTGTGTGTGTATATATATATATATATATATATATATATATATATTATGCAAACAAAAACTTTATGGAAACAAATTTGGAAATGTCATATTTATTTATGAATTATATTATTATAATTTAATGCAATTAAGTAAATTGGAGCTTTATAGGAAATTGTGTGTAAATAGCAATTATCAAATATCAGCAATATAAAAATGTCATGATTTTAAAGCTTTTGAGAATGTCTCCCATGATCCATTAAATTAAATTGTATTTAATTTAATTATATTTAATTAAAATATTTAAATTAAATTGTAATTTAAAAAATTCGTTTTCATTTAATATATGTATATTATTTTATTAATTTAATATAAGTATTTTAATAAATACATGTGTGTTGAATATGGTAATTGTTTTGTTTTTGTTTTTGTTTTGTTCTCTAAAGACTAAAGTGTTCTGGACACAAAATATTTCTGCATATTCTTCTGAAAAGCTGCGTTGGCAGCACTGACAGGGCTCCCGCTGTTTTTCTGAGGACTAATTCTTTTGAAATCCGTTAATATGAAAACTCCCTCCAACAATCATTGTCACCGAGGATGACGACAGAGACCTTGTGAGGCTTGGAGAAAAATGCTGTCTGTATGCACAACAGAGCTTCTCCAGAAAGACCACAGACGAATTCTGAGGCAGACTTTTAGGTCAGGTGAGCTTGTGTGGACTTGTCTGATCTGAACGTGCACAAGTTGGCTACATGAAGGTGAAACAGAGACAGACTAAACCATCCCTGACCCGTTTGTGGCAAAAGGCCTTTGTGTTTTGTTCCTAGCCTTGGGGTGAATAACTCTCTCCGGCCTTCAGAATAAAAGGACGTAACTGGTCAGACCCGTTTAGGTAAAGATAACGGCTGAAATGGAGAGATGATGTAGTAAAACACAACGAGGATTCATCTGTGTAAATAAGAGTGGAATAGAAATCCTTTTGACCTTTAATCGTGAGGACAGCTGCTGTACACCCAAACATATGGAGGCAAACCCAAACACATGTATAAAGTTAAAAACTTACCTCATCGACAGTGAGCGGCATGCATATCCGGTATTCTTTCGTCAACATGGTTTGGCTTAAATGGGCTTTGTTTTATCCTTTTGTCTTTTTTCCTTTCTGTTTCTCTTAAGTGTCTGTTTCCTATTTTCAAACAGTGTCAGCATGAAACTGTCAAGCGGTTTCCGTAAAGCAATGTTGCACCCCACTTCCTCTCTCACTTCACTGATGTCAGAGCTGGTCCTGTTAACTCTGCCAATGTGTAGCTGCCGTGTTTATTTTGTCAAGTCCTGATGATTTGATTCCTGATACCATGATCAAAAGTACTCCCTTCCTTGGCATGCAGTTCTTCCGTTCTGTTTTTAAAGAAAGTGAGCTGAGGTACAACAAAAATGCTTCCCAAGGTTTTTCTACTTCTTTCTGAGTGTGAAAGAAGAAAACAGACTGCAGTTTTCATGTGTAACCTTGCCATGTTCTTTGCCCCTCCCTCTTCCCTCCCCTCGTCTCCGTTCTGTGTGCCTTCTTTTCTTGTGTGCTTATCTTTATTCTTTCTCTCCTCCCTCACTCAGTCCACCCCTTCCCTCCTCCACCTGACTTAACTTTCCATTGCTGATTTCCCGCACAATACCAGCTCCCCATCTTCTTCATCTCTTGTACTCCCAGTCCTAGTTTCACTTTCTCTCTCTGCTTTTTGTCCTGTTCTCTTTATATACAGTATCAGTATAACTTCACTTTGTCCCAGATTAAACAAACTCTGTTTACAATGCAAAATGCACTGACCTGTAGTCTGTAGCGTCCTTTCTGCCAGACAGAAAGTCTGTGTGCGTGCGAGAGGTTTACACTACCGTTTCAAAGTCAATAGTACCTTTTTTAGATTAAATTAATAGTTTTAATCCGCAAGAATGCATTCAATTGATAAAATTAGACAGTGAAGACTTCTATATTGTTGGAAAATATCCAAACAAATGTAATCCACTGCGTCTTCAGCAGCTCAGATGTCGAGAGTAAATGATGACTGTTGTTCATTATTACATCCAACAACAGAACTCCTCAATCGCTTATAGGAGCCATTCTTGTCTACATCTGCTCCAGCATTGAAACAATGGCGGACTGATGACAGCTCACTCAAGGCAGGTCTGAGGTAAAACGCTAGTGTCAATCAACAATCGTGGGAGGGCCTGGGTCTGTGTGATGTCACACAGACAAACATCTGAGATCGGCTTCATTTGAGAAAGAGGAAATTATTTAACGAGATAAAAAAAAACACTGGGTGGATCTTAATCATTATTGGGTGGTTGTGTACACACACTGCCAAACATATTTCAGTTCAAACTACTTGTAAAAGAGCTTGTCACATCCGATGACCCCTTTAAAGTAGATAGCGGTTATTTTAAATTGTAATAGTATTTCACAATATTAGTATTTTTACTGTATTTATTATCATATAAATGTAGTCATGTGTGTGCACAAGATACTTCTTTCAAAAACATTTAAAAAATCTTACCGACCCCAAACAATTGATACTACAGTAAATGTTGTCTAACAATGCAAAAGTTTGAATGAAATTACATCAATTCATAATTGTCAGTGTGGCACAACTTCCATGATGTTGTAATGAAGAGAAAAGCCTTCTTGGAAAAAGTAATTTGGCATAATCATTTATTATTGTATTTTCTCAAAAACTGCTTTGCTGCTTATTATTTGAAAAAGATTTGTCTGCAAAATTAGTCACATGGTGCAACTGAAAAAAAATGAAAAAAAACCAAAACTATTGGAAATAATAGAGGATATGGTTGTGTCAAGGTCAACAAGTCTGTTAAAGTATCAGATAATTTGATCTTTTAAATGACAAGAAAATTAAATACTTTTCATTTGTAAAGTGTCATGTGGTGTGACTTCTTAAAATCATATTTTAAGATACTTTAAATACAATACTTTGTACTGAAAAATAAATATAAAAACAGTTTACACTCCCATATATTTATGATGTAAGGGAAAAAGTTGTATTACTTTAGTTTATTCTTATTCATGAAATTGACATTTTTATTTGAAAATGGTATAAAAGTTGGGATTAGATGTATTGCATAGGCAATCATAAATGCCATTAGTCCAGTACAAAAATAATCAAAGTCTATAGAAATTCTCCACTATGATGGAAAAACAAACCTGTGTGTGAATTTAATCTGAGGTGGTTGCTGGGCACTCACGCACCCACTTGAGTCCATGGTGCTCATCTGATTAAAGATTACCTCAAGTACAGGAGAGAGGTAATTAAGCATTTACAGGAGGAGAAATTCCTCATCTCCCCCACCATACACTCAGCACATCCAGCCCCCATTTGCAATTTAAACGCCCCCAGCAAAGCATAATAGTTTTCTGCTCTGGTGATTTTGGTTTCACTGTAAACGGCCCTGTTTTCTTTTCTTAGCATAACTATGTTGTCTTCTCAAAGCACAATAGTTTTACACCTTCAATCCTCTAACAAAAGGAACCGGCTCAACTTCTGAGCGAATGGTAATGGTTTTGGTTTCTGTTCTGTTCAATTGTTTTATCAGCTTAACTGGATCAGGCTAAACTAAACCCTGTCATCGTGTAGGCAGTGGCAGAGTCAGAGGGGGAACACAAACTAGCCTGCAGTGTTCTGAATGAATCTGTGAGAGCCGGTTAAGAAACTGTCAGTAGAGTGCAGACATTTTTTATTTCTATTTATAATGTGTTTTTCACTCCTGTGATGACACTACAACATCTCTACATCTGCTGCTGATCCTGGGATTTTGTAAAGAAAAGGATTGATTAATAGTAGATACCAAGATCAGCGAGAGACAGTCAGTCTGAGCATATTGGTCTATTTTCACTTTCTGTAAATGTATTAGGAGAACCATGTTTGTCTGCATTCTAGCACTGGATTGCCATTGTTACATAAACCTGTTTGACAATTGTAAACTATTTTTTTGTTGTACTTACACATCTGCGGATGCAAATGAATGTCCAGAACTGTCATTTCTTGACAAAGCTTTCCTTTTCAGTATATTGTGTCCAAGCAGGTTTATTTTTAGGACTACCTCAAAAATGGCCAATCATTGATTAAAACTGTGGAATGGCATCTAGACTGGCCAGGCGTGTTTTTTTAGTAGCTACTGATCTTTTAATCTGTTTTTTGATGAAGATCGGAGTATAAAGGCTTGCCTTAAAGAACAAAATGCAGGGCAGTGACAGTCGTGACATTGTTTTATGCCTCGGTTGTTGATTGGATTTTGAGTTGTGGGCATTGCGCTCAAAAATTGAGGCAGATGAGCATGAGATTGCAGGGGCTGGGTTTGATTGGAAAGGTCCAACATTTGTCACCAGAAAGAAGTCACTGAAAAGTTTTCACTGGAACATCCTTCTATAAAATTTTGTTAAATAATAATGAGGTCAAAAAATTGGGTTACACTTTATTTTAACGTGTCCTTGTTACAGTGTAATTCAGGGCCGGCCCGTGGCATAGGCGGAATAGGCAAATGCTAGGGGCGCCGCCGATCCATAGGGGTGCCAAAATTAGTAAAGAAGTGTTTTTATTACCAATTCTACTTCAATACTATAAATTTAAAATGTTACACAAAAAGCGATCGTCCCACAAAACAACTATTTTATTGCACTTATTGCTCTGTAGTAAGCCATTCAAACCAGTTCTGATGAAATTATTTTGTTTTATTCCTGGGGAAATTTTGAGTGAAACATCCCGTCGTCATTGTGTATTAAACAGTGCCACCTCTAGGAAGAAAGAATCAGTGCACATTGAGTCATCAGATATTTAGGAATATAGTCATGCAGGAAAAATATATTTACACATAAAAAAAAGTAATCAGAAAACAGGCATTCTTTTATATTTTATTATTGTTTTCGTTACATTGTTTATAATGCATATATTGAGGAATAGCCTACTAAGAAAGTTGATGTCTAACTTAAAAAAATGAAGGAGGGAGAAATGAATAATTCCCAGTTGGCTAAAGACATGAGGTAGCCTATGCATTTAAGGGCTCTAGATGAGGTAAAAGTTTGTGAACAAACTACGGTAGCATAGTCTAGAAAGCCTAGAGTCTAAAAGTTTAAAATACTATAATAACAATCTCTGGGAGTTCCAGAGATCCGAGATTTTGTAACATAAGTGTAATTTTTCGTGTAACATGACAACACATTTTAATCATATTTTTAGTCTACAGTTGTGTAGTTTTTGGGGATTTATTGTATTTTTAATTTGAATTGGCAAATTTAGTAATGTTTGTACAGTACTATAACTGGACTTATTAAACAAGTAAAATTAATGTAAAATTCACTTTAAAGATGTACGTTTCTCAGTAGGCATTAATTCATAATGAAAACATTAGAATGGGCTAGTTAGTAGAACATTGCTGCTATCTACTGAAAATAGAACACTTAAAAAATATATATTTTGAAGATTAAACAGTAGCCTACTGTATGCTAATACAGTTTTACAAGAATACCAGATGTAATTATTCTTGATTTTTAATTGTGTTTAATTTATAAAGTGACTTAGGCAACACCTATATTTTTATAGTTTCTCTGGAAACAATTTAAAATAAGGGTAATTGTCAATGACTAACACTAACAAAAATAATAAATACTGTTACAAATGTATTGTTCATTCTTAGTTCAAGTTAGTTAATATTCACTAATGTGAGGCAAGGGCACCAGGTAAAATCTTGCCTAGGGCAGCATATTGGCCCTGGTGTAATTATACATTTAAGTACAAAGTAGGTTTAGGGTTTGGCTTAGTGTTACTTGCAAGTACTTATGCAATATTTTTATATTTTTTTGTTATTGTAATAGTAAGTACATGTAACATGCTTAACAAGGAAACCTTAAAATAAAGTGTTACCAAAAATTACAATTTAAATGAAATATATGCATGGTAAATAATTAGCTTTAAGGTTTATAACGTGTATTAGGAAAACAGGTGAATTTTAATTTCATGCAGACTTATTGATATAGTTTGTCAATTGTAAAGTCTTAAAGCATTATTCTGGGATAAATTCAAGCCCAGTCAACTAATTCCTTGTTTTCCTAAAAATAATCAAAAATCAAGGTTAGGTTGATGCACTAAAGGAAATGTTAAGCTTATAATTTTATAAATGCATATGCAGTAATTCTTCTGTTAAAATAAAAAGTTCATAACTTTACAGTAGTTTTAGGGTTTATGGCTTTACTTTGTTGGACAACTTCACACAGAAAAGGACCCCCCTACACGCACTAAAATTGTTAACACGCATATTGTTCTGTTGCTATATTTCTGAAATTGGGTATTTTAGTGTTTACATGCATCATACACTTTCATTGAAAGTTTCCTTCTGTAAACCAGATTTGTGTTTTCAAGAAAAAGCTGAATATTCCTTAAATTTGATAAAGTAGAGCAGAACGAACAATGTACACTTTGTAATGGCGGGAGAGCTGCATCTTTAGCCAGCTGAGAGCACTGATTGGTTGGGCCTTTTAACTGATATATCTGAGAACTTGGCACACACTGGCATAAAGCCCAAACCCCTGGTGTTCTGGATGATGAAGGGCTTTTCCATCTATTCATCTAATCTCTATCCGACCCTGTCGAATACCTCTCGAGAAGGAGAAAGAGAGGTCTTGAAACATGCGGCATCATGCCATCATTAGCTGTGGATGAAGCTGTTCGGTGAGAGTAATACTGTTTAAATGGAATTATAAGTAATCAGAGAAATGACCTCAGGGACTGAAGGCTCTCATGGCTTCCATCAGCTCTGTCGGAACCCTCCAACTATACCGTGCAAACACAAGCGAGGAGCCTTAAAATGAATTATTCATACAAAGTCTTTAGATATTCACAAATATTCACAAATGTGCATTTGTGCTTATTACAATAATTAGCTCGGGATTACAATGCCTATCATTTTATCGTCTGTGAAAACGAATGTGACTCATACTGTAGCTTTTTTCTTTACTGAAAGCTTAATTTCGTGTCTACATTTAACACAAGCCCAGTCAGGGACAGGGTTCAGTCTCACTGGAAGGAAAAACAATCTTTAAGAGGAAGAAAATGTATTCAAGAAATCAAATGTAGCGGATTTGAACAGAGTCGTTCTGCGAGGGCACCGTAAAGGATTAGCCCTATTCTTCTCAGAAGGTCGCTGACAGCTATTGCGCAAAAGTACTTGGTTATTTTCTATTACAGCTCGGACTGAGAAAAAATTATATCGTCGTCGAGGTCTCCCAGTGCCAAAAGAAAGTCTGTGTGGCACTGCTGAATAGGGCTCTCACTCTCTCCATCTTCCCTCAGGCAGTCTCTCTCTTTAGTTCTCCTAGCTTCTTTTGCACTTCTCCCTCGCGTTTGCTTGTTTTATCCGACACTAATGCCAGATGCCATGTCGTAGTCCATTATTATCCCGAGGCCTGTATGAACCTTCAATATGATTCCTATAAGGTCCTGCGCATGCCTCTGGGACTACTGCTCGATTCCTCCATCCACTATTTACTTGATTAAATGGGATTTTTCTTTATCAACTCTAATCAATCTTGGTGAGTAGACGAAAAGAGAATGAAAGAAATGCCAACAGAGAGTGAAAAGAGGAATCTAGAGCGAGGGCAGGAGGGAGCATAGCCTTTGCGTTCCCAATCTGATTTGATGGGATTTACTTGTGACTATCAATGTTTACTCATCTGTTGTGCTCTGAGCTATAACGCAAACAACAGGACACACATACAAAGAGAGCGAGTGAGAGAGAGGGTGCAAATTCCACTGAATGAAACTTGTTAACATGCCCTCACTTCAAAATCACATTCATTCGCTTTGACAATTTATGTAGCAAACCATTCAACTGACATCTGTCACTGCCCAATGGGAATCAGACGGATGAATGATATGTGGGTATGTGCAACCTGACAACTAGAACACTGGTCCCCTTGCTCTCTCGCAAAAATCATTGTGGTGATTGGGTAGGTTGTTGCACCAGCCCATATAAAAGTGGGTATTCACACAATTTATTTCATGGTTATTGTTTTTTCAACTATATTCAATGGGGTTCAAAACAATGTTGGACCCACTGACTTTCATTTTAGAGACAGTTTCTGAAATATTTTCTTTCTAATTTGGGATGTAAAGATTTGCCACTATTTCTGTTTTATCGCAAAACAACCAGTAAATACTATCATCATTTGTACATGTTCTGTGGAACATAAAAATATATTTTTAGAAATGTTTTTTGTCTGTTCAGTGGAAGTCCAAATATGTTCAGTTTCCAACATTTTTCAGGATATCTTCTATTCCACTGAAGAAGCTAAGTCAAATAGGGTTTTCCACCTTCATATCTTCATATTCTTGCAAACCCAAATTATTTTTTAATTATGACAGTGCTTCCATTTTTGGGTACTATACCTTTAAGTGAATACTTGGCTACTGTGCATACAGTTATATAACTATATTATACTGCATCATATGACAATTACCTTTGTTTATAACCAACATTACAATTCTACATTTTGAAAATCTTTGCATTTGAGTTAATTTGGTAATGGTTGATGTTTCAAAATACTTTCGCCACATGTAAACTGTAATACATATAATTTTCTTTAAAAGTAAGGTACATAATCATAAAATATTTTGTAAATTAAATGTTTAAATGCATGTTAACAAACAGGTATTTAAATTGGTAAATACTATTACAGCAATCAGGATTTGATATATTTACTCATGCTACAGTTCTTTCTGATCCTCATATCTGATTGGCTGAGAGGAGTGATATTCTAATGATAACCAGGGTACGATTTGTTAAAAAAGCAGAAGGGGGATGCTTTTGAAAACTTTTTTCTCTCCAGGGTATGGTTATAGCCTAACCTAATGTTAGTTTAATCTGTTAACAATGCACATCATAATCATAAAGTCGTCTTTATAGGCAAGTAAATGGGTGTCACATCATGACATTTTTTCATACATCACTATCACTATTTGATAAAAAAAACATTGTAAGTTAGGACTATTAATTGTAATGATTTCATTTCCCTTGTGATTCAAACAATGAATAGATTATATAGCGAAAGCGTGGAAAGAACAAGATGTCGCAAAATGATTTACTGTTTCAAAGCACTCCAATCGAATAACGTTTTGCGAATCATTCGATTCAGAACGGGACTTCAAACTACGTTTTGCTAATGATTTGATTCGGAACGGGACATAAAAGTGTGTTTTGTGAATGATTTGATTCAGAACGGGACTTAAAAGTGTGTTTTGTAAATTATTTGATTTGGAACGAGACTTCAAAGCGTGTTTTGCAAATTATTTGATTTGGAACGGGACTTAAAAGCGTGTTTTGTGAATGATTTGATTTGATTCGGAACGGGACTTAAAAGCGTGTTTTGTAAATGATCTGATTTGGAACGGGACTTCAAAGCATGTTTTGCAAATGATTTGATTCGGAACGGGACTTCAAAGCATGTTTTGCGAATGATTTGATTCGGAACGGGACTTAAAAGCGTGTTTTGTAAATTATCTGATTTGGAACGGGACTTCAAAGTGTGTTTTGCTAATTATTTGATTCGGAACGGGACTTCAAAGTAAATGTCAGCGGCCATTCAGCACTTATGAACCCACCAAGAGCAGCCTCACCTCAGCCAGATCTTCTGGAATTTGCTGCTGCTGGCTCTTGTGTCCCTGTAAAGGTTAAACATGAGATATAATTCGTTTTGGGTAAATCTAACCAGAGGAGGACAAAGTACACAACTCCATTACTTGAGTGAAACTACAAATACTGCTAGTCAAATATTACTCCATTACAAGTAAAAGTTGTAAAGACAGATTCTTGCTTATCTAAAAGTACAGATGTACTTGCTTTTAAAAGTGCTTAAGTACCAAAAGTAAAGTTCCTTTTTTATGTCAATACACTGTTTTATTATTGTTTTACATGATACTTGCAATACCTCTGAAGCAGCTTACAATACATTAGGCTACACCTACTGAATAGACTGACTAGCTTGTAGTATCAAATGCAAATAGTTTTGGCTGAGGGCAATATTGCTTATATATACAAGTATGTGCTTATATATATATATATATATATATGTGTGTAATTATTTAGATTATATTGAGTTAGGTTGCAACTATGTTTAGACAATAAACATGTTGCAATGCTAAAATATTATGTAGTGTATTAAGTTGGAGCCTAGTGCTAATTTATCCTATACCTAAACACCGGCCTCTGTTCTATTAAGGACCCAATAATAAAAACGAAGTATGAAATGGATATGAATGAACTTGCATTGAATGACTAAGTGTTTTGACTGTTATGTCCAATACATACTCCTGCACAGACATGATGCTGGGAGGAGGTGAGGAAACGGATCAGTAGTTTATGCTTTAAAACTCAGGATCCCATCCCTGTTCCTGGAGGGCCCCCAACAGTACTCTCTTTGGATGTCTCCCAAATCAAACACACCTGATTAAACTCATCAGCTCATTAGTAGAGTACTACATGACTTTAAATGGGTATGTTAGATGAGGAAAACATCCAAAATGTGTAGCGTTGGGGGGCCTCAAGGAACAGGAAATGGATGAATGGTATTTCATCAATAGCGCTGCGTCACGCTGCGATGAGTGACCTTCTGCAAAAAAACATTGACCATTTATCATCTGAGCTCACTAAATGAAACACACAGTGTCCGTATTAATCACGTGCTATTGAGTTATTGGTTTATTAATCGATTTACGAGTCACCAGATCTACTGGACCACAGATGTAAAAAAGAGAGCTCACACAGCAGAAACAAATTATTTATTACGCTCATAAAAAAAAATGAAATAAAATAAAAGTACTTAAATTAACAATTATAAGGCACGTTGATGCTCCATCAATGATTGAGCCCTACTACAGCTCAATCTACTTACTCCATCCACCGATCATTTTCCCGGCATGAGCAACAACTCACTCTCCAGCACACGCGCTGGCGCGCACGCACGCTCACGGTCGGTGCGTATTTTCCTCCGTGTCTTTGCTGTATGGATACACGCGTGTCTATTGACACGGACGGACGACGTGACGGACGCACACCTCTCCGTTTTGCCAGGAGAAGCAGAAGTGGCGATAAGGCACCATTGATTCGCAGCACGGGATCATGGGAGGGGAGAGAGACGCGGAAGGGGGCTGCGGGGGGCATGCAACAGAGGACTGAGTGGCTCTAGTAAATATTTATATTGCATGATGATATGCGCGAGCAAAAGGAGGTGTGTGCGCGCGAGTATGTGTGTGTATGGGGAGGAAGAGGGCTGAGAGAGAGAGGAGAGGAAGAGACCTCAAGCCACCCAGTTATTAATATTATTCCACGCCGCTAAGTTTAGCATTCAACACGTGTCGCTAGTGATGGAGAGAGAGCGCGGGAGAGAGAGGCGGCCGCCGCGCGCGCGCGAAATAGGGAGGTTGACGGTTGCTAGGTGACGAGGAGGCGCATATACTGAATTTTAACAAAAGAGCGAGAGAGAGAGAGAGAGAGGAAGGAGCGGGAGATAGGTGGGGAGAGAGAGAGAGAGCTCGCGAAAATTGAATACATGTAGAATATATATATTTCTTGGTGTATTTTCCCCGGAGAAGCCACAAAAAGGATACCTCGAGGGCAATAATGTGAAGAGAATGGGGGACCGAAAGGAGAGAGGGGGGACAGGCGCGTGAAAAACACAGTAAGTAACAGTTTAATGAATGCTGCTGTGTTTCTGCACGGACTTGACTGCGTGGAGCGAGGAGACATGGCACTGACAGTGCACCGCCGGCTCCGGGTGAGGGGACTATGATGCGCTAACGTTATATGTGGATAAGATGGATGGCACGCGATAGAGAGATGGATACGGCCGGCGCGCGCGGGGGTTTGACCCTTCTGTCATTGCTGCACGCGCGCACATATGCCAGTGCTTATAAGCCCACTTGTTCCTCAGCGAAACGGCACATAACGTTACTTCGACTTTTCTTGCACTCTCACTGCACAGATATACACGCGAAGACGCAGGCACGCGCCTGGAAACAGCACTGAGACGCGCAGTCTGCGAGCACAATTAGTGATTTTCGTAAAAACAACAACTGTGAAGCGGCTGAATATTAAAACGTGTTTAAAACGCTGCCTCGGTGCGGCTAATGATCGCGTCGCTGTGCCGCGCTGTCAGACTGCTCGTCTCCAGTTGTGTATGTAAACTGCGGATTTATCAATTTTCCTGAGCACAGTTATCAGTGTCTCGTATTGCATGTGTGTTTGATCTTCCTGGTGTTTAAGTGCCATCGAGCTTATTTAAATAGCATAGCTTGTTCACTTTCCAGTCATTTTTTGTATTTATATTTATAAACATTTAAATGAGAAGGAGACTTTAAATATCTCGAGGCACCAATTGCTGTCATTTCTCAAAGTCTGGTCATTTGCTTTTTAATAGTTGAGTAAGAAATCAGTGAGATTTATGAGCAGGGCTCATTATGTTAATTTCATATGAGCCCATCATAGGCCCACAGTTTTCCTCCTGCGATATGAATCAAACCGTTGGCGTTTAGATGAAGTAAAATCATTTATGTGGGGCTTCTGCTTCATATTCCGTAATAAGTTTTACTCCCTGCTTGGGCCAAACTTATTAAAGCTGTTATGATGGAGCCTGGAGTCCTGCAGGGGGAATGTGAGGTCTTAATGTCCACCAAGACAGGCCTTAGATCAGTGCTGGCATACATCATATATTTTTGTTCAATTAAATGTGTTAGTGCACTAACGGCATGTTGTGAAACGTGACCTTTCGTAAGCTTCAAGCTTTATGATTTTCACATCTTCTGAGATGGATACATATGCGGTCTCGCAGGTGAAAATAGAGAGGTGAGGAAAGATCATGACCTTAAAAAGCACATTTATTGAACAAGGCATGTTGTGGATACTGGGCACTCAAATCACCAAGGACTGCACACACACACACACACACACACACTCAAACACTGCAGTACTGTAATGCGCACAGTAATGTTAATGTGTTGCCTTCAGTGTCAATATAGCTTCAATCAGCGGTCTGTCTTACATCTGCTTTCCAGGCTTTACTGTAGAGGGAGGGAGAGTGAAAGAATGAAAGAAGGTGAGAGACTATAATGCACTGAAGAGGAGGATAAAGCAGAGGTGTCGATACAGATGAAGCTCGATGGGGAGGAGAAGTCTCATAGACAGAAATACAGTGAAGGATGAGGAAAAGAGAAATACAGTGCAAACAGAATGAGGGAGTGAGATGAGGAAATGAAGGAGAGGAAGAAAGCAAAAAGAGGAATTGAATATCTGAGACTGAACATGGTTGGAGGGCTCAGACAGAGAGATGAGAGCAGCTTGAATCAACGTTTGCATTTCTCTTTTCCTCTTCGGTTTCAGCACATTGATTCTTTATCTTCTCCTTTACCTTTGCTCTCCATCCTCTGTATCGTTCCCTCCCTTGGGCTTTCAGACTCTAGAGTGTTGCTGCTTTTTTAACATCTCTTTTTTCCTGCTGGATCCCTCTCTTCAGCGTTTCTGTATCAGTCTCTTCATCTGATTACTTCCCTCTCTTATTTTTTGTTTGCATTGCTGTGTTAATGAGTCCAGCATGCCCAAAACTGCATCCAACTCTCCTCTCTGTATCCCCCGTTCACTTAAATGTGACTAATTAAGGTAAAGCTCGTTAACACAGAACATCAATTAGTCTTTAACGAGATCATAGGCTGGTGTTTGAAAGAGATTACATTGCTCCCTTCTCCCTCGGATCCCCAGCGGTTAGACTGGCTCGCTATTGATAAAGGCCACACTAATTTACATTAGACCTCAGTTTGGGTGCCGGGGGTCAGATGGAGAAACGCGAAGCACACGGGACCCCACAGGCACTCAGACATTCAGACCCATATACTGCAGCAGCCCACCCAGCTCAGAGATATTGATATTTTAGGGGCTGTTCACAGAAAATGCGTTTTTGTGTTTATAAATAGGATGCTTATGTTCTGCAACATAAAAAAATCATGCTTTGGTAAATCATAATTAAAAAGATAAAATTATAAATTATAACATCCTGCCATAATTATGAGATAAAATGCTGAAATTTTGACATTCGAAATTCATTGAAAATTGAATAATTGTTAGATAAAAAGTCCTAATTGTGACAAAAAGTCTAAATTGACATAAATTAAAATTATTGCAAAGTATGAATATGAGATGAAAAGTCAAAAGGTCTTTTCTAAGTCGCAAGTATGAGATAAAAATGTGTTAAAATTATATGAAAAAAATAACGAGTAATTTTATCTCATCATTTTGATTTTGATGTCATAATTTAGACTCTTACTATCTCATAATTATGATTTCTTATGACTTCTTTTTTAGTTTTTATGTGGCTGAAATGGGCTTCCACATTAAAAGATTAGTCCACTCCAGAATTAAAATATCCTGATAGTTTATAGGCGGAAGGTAGGGTAGGGTCTCCTCCAACTTCAAAATCGTCTGACAGTTAAATTACTTTTTTTTGTAAAGTGCATTTGACTTAATCTTTGCATGTTCACTTTGTAAACACTGGTTCGGTACTTCTGCTTCTTTGAAGCTGCATTGAAACTTCAACCTTCAACCCATTGGTCCCTGTTGAAGTTCTCTATATAGAGAAAAATCCTGAAACGTTTTCCTCAAAAACCTTCATTTCTTTTCGAGGGAAATTTTAATTCTGGTGTAAACTAATCTTTAACTTGAGCACCATGTTTTCAGAGAAGTCTTTTTTGCGTGTGATGCTGCAGAAGAAGAGAAAACTTGAGCGCAACGGCAAACGTATCCTTCTAGCACATTTATGTAGAAAAACAATAAAAAACAATGCAGAGAAATGCAAAAACGCATTCTGTGTGAACGCCACCTTATAGTTACGCAGCTGAAGTTGAGTGGTAGTGAAGGAGCAATGGAGAAGGAGGAAAAAATGAAGAGAGTGTTTCTATGATCATTGTGGCGATGAAGAAGCTCTAAAAACAGAAACGTAAGTGTTTTTTAACAACAAGCCGGAAATGTTAACACAGAAAGTGTAGCACTCACTGGCATCCTGTTCTAATCAGCCATGAGTTTCCACAGGAAGCCGAGTCCTCCCTTTCACCCATCTCCACGGTTACAGTAACCACGGATATTTCCATCTAACTACAACTGCGGTCCTGTACAGTTACCACGGAAATCCCTGCAAGACTTCCCTCGTTTCCATACACAATTCACCTGACAGCTTAACGTGAGCTCGCCGACGCTCTGCAGGCTCACAGCATCTCTCCATTCATTCATCTCTGATATCCAATCAAAGACATGTCCATAAAATGCTATTGACAGATGTAAACTAACAATGGCTTAAGATCAATCCAGTGAGGCCGTGTTTTCCCCCTGGGGAGGTCTCTGGTGATAAGACAGGTATTGTGATGCTGATTCTGTGAAGTACAGAGGTGCAGAGATGTGTACAGCAGCTGTTGGATGAAACGAGATGAGATTCGGGGGCAGTGAAATGACACGGATAATGGTGGGCCAGACTGAGGAGACATTTTGGGCTGCATGTATTCAAGGTGCTGATTGATCACACTGACAGATTTCTGTCCAGTATGATAATGGGGAAAAAAGGAGGAAAAGAACGATGTGTGCTTTTACCCTGACACAGATATAGCTGGATTACTTTGGTTTAGATCAAAGCAAGAACAGAAATGGTTCTTTGATAACTTTTAGTTTCACAGATAAGTATGAAATGGAGTAAATACGGTGAAGTAGTTTTCTTTATGTGCCTAATAGAGTGCACTTTTTCAGCAGCCTTTGTTCCAGAATATTTTTCCCATTGGGGTTTTAAGAAAAAGTCTTTAAAGAGTTACAAGCCATGAACTAAACCAACCAGGTGAATCACAGCATTACAACTTTGATTTGAAGCAAAACAAAAATAATTTGATAAAAGACCGCTTCCAGACTGTGTACCTAACGGCATTAGTGAATTACATAATCAAATTAAAAGCTATTTATTTAAAGATATTATACATTGTGGTTTATTGCAAAACAAGCTTAGAGATATTGAAGTAGTTTGAGAGCATATGGACACTGACTCTGTTTCAGCATTCCCAGTGCTTCATGGGAGTTGGTGGCTCTTAAGTGGTCTTGTGGCATGGTTTGATTGTCATGATTCTGTGTTTACAAAATTATGGATAATGCCGTGTTTCACCAGGAATTCCACTGTTAGTGTTAAACATGATTATTTAAAGTTGAAATAATGCGCACTGACAGTTTCAACAGAAGCATACTCCATTGATAAACAATCTCGTAGCTCACAGTAGGTCTGTCTGTAACATGTGTAATTTGTTACAATTCAGTTCCCTTATGGATAAAATAAATGGGATTTTAACTTCTGAAACCTGGCTGTTGCACTCTGCTCTAAGTGCCTGTGTGTCTTTGTACTTGCAAAGGCACTCTAGCAATGGTTGATGAGATCGAGATTCAGTGTGTTGTTCTGTGTACAGTATAAACAGTTGTAAATTACATTACCACTCATTGTCCATTGTCATTTATGAGCCTACAAGTTGTCAGTTATTTTGATGTTTTTGTGTTTATACTGTTTTTTGTGAGATTTGTTTTAGAGAGAGTGATCATTTTATCGTAAATTGTAATTGTTACTCACATAGTAATGCTAGAATAAATCTGGTAACAAATTACATTTGCATATATTGTTACAGTGAAATACAGTTGCGTTTCTTTGCTTTAAATCTGTGACATTAAATATTGTTACAAATGCTGCTGATTTCAATATGACATCAAGTTAATGTTATTAATGTTACTCTATATGGCACAGGATGATGGGTCCCGAGGATTTTCACAGCATAACTACTAGGCACAAGCTGATTGGTTTATGTTGCATCTGCATCCAATGAGCTTGCTGCTGTGCATTTACATGGCTGGTTAGCATTCACTAAAACAGTTTGCAGCGTGCTCTTAGAGTTCCTCTGAAACCCTCCACCTCCCAGCTCCACCTGCTATGGGTTATTATATATGCTATTTGTGCAGCAGAAGTATGTCTTAAATACTCATAGCAGAGTATCTGTGTATGTTTTGGTAGTTGCAGGTTCCTGTACATGAATTGCAGCAGCAGCAATAACCAACAGCAGCAGTAGCGTAGACGATCTATTCTGCTAAGACATTGTCATATCTTTTACCGTGCTAAAATCTTCGGAAAGCTTGTGATGATCTTAGAAGCATCAGTTACACTCTAAAACAAATCGGTAAAAATAGGGCACAATATACTGTATAATTTGAAGGAATTTTTCCGTATTTATTTTTCACAGGTGTTTTACCAGTATTTTGAATTTTACACTTCATTGCATTGTGTTTTAGAGTTAACAGAAATGTCCGTAAAATTTATGGAAAATGTCATTTCTAATGAGTTGCCAGTACTTTTTGGTATTTTACGGATTAATTTATTTACAGTGTAGGACATGTTTAATATAAACAAATCACAATATACAATCCTTTATGTATTTATAGCTCTCTGGAGTTATACATTACCTGTATAATTCCCATATATTATTCCAAATTAAAAACAAAATTATTAGGTTTTAGAGAAAAAAAAAACAACCCACCCCCACTGGGTTGCACTGTGGTCCAAGTGCAAGTATCACGGGCCACGTATCATTTACATAATACGTCACCAATATAAACTAACCAGATTTATAATATTATAGCCTAAATATTATAATATCTAAACGATTGCATTTATTGAAATAAATAAGTCTACTCACCATTAATAAAACACCTGATGCTGTCAGGAACCAATTTAGTGAAATTCTTCTCGAAAGGAGTAACAGCACAATGAAGTTGTGATTGTAAGTTGCAGTCTGTAAGACGCGCACGGAAGCGTGACTTGACATGCGACATTGCAGAAAATGTGCTTTCACAAATGTATTCTATATGTTGATCCAAATATGGAAAGCATTTTCGAATGTAATAATCTGAGATTCTCTCCAGAGATGTTTTGCCACATTTTTGCAACTAAGGATGATTGCTGCATAGTTTGGGTGTTTCCTTTTGCCTTAACATCTTCAAATGAGTGGCGGGGCAAACCGAAAGTTGATGCCGAAAGTCCAGCACCCTCCCGCCTTTACTGATGATGCTGCTACTTGTTTGTATGTGTTCCTTCGCTGGCATTTTCCACATTTCGCTTTTCTCACTTAATAACAAATTTGTCTATTCTGATGCTGCTGCTGATGACTATATGAATTGAATCTCGCCAAAGTGCGCGCTTGTATGTGAGTACATAGGTCTGCTCATGTCTGAAAATAATATATGAAAAACACAATTATTTACATAACAAAAACATTATAGCTTATATTTGTTTAGTACATTTTTAAATGAATATAAAACTAAAATGAATTGTAAAACTGGAAGTTGTTTTTAACTGTGTCCAGCATGGTGGGCCGCATTTGGATTCTTGACGGGCCGCATGTGTGGGTTGAGATTGAGAACCATGGCATTACAAGGATAGTTCACCAAAAAGAAAGAAATGAATTTCTGTCATCTTTTACACATCCTTATGTCGATCCAATCCTGACTATTATATGAACTTGTATGTTCTACAGAAGACAGAAAGTCAAGCAGGTTTGGAACGACACGAGGGTGAGTATATGATGACAGAATATTAATTTTTTGGGGGTAAATATCCCTTTGAATAAATAGTATGAACATTATGTTTTCTGGCCCATATAAAAATATGTTTCTAAATATAAAATGTATATGTAATGAAAAAATCTAAACCAGTTGGACAAGCATAAAATCCAAATATTTGAACCCTCAAAATACTTTTTTTTTCAAATGTGATGTAATGAAGTACAAATATCCATATAAGGTATATTGTTTGTTCAAAGTACTTTTGTTCAAAGTTCAGTCTAGCTGTGTGTGTGTGTGTGTGTGTGAGAGAGAAGGAGAGATTGTAAGTGTAATCAAGCATGTGATGCACAGGTGTGCATGCTGGTGCGTCAGTAATCTAATGTTGCTGTAGGCATATATGAGCAGTGCTGTTACATCCAAGTGTGTGTGCATCACCATCTGATTGTAATAACTGTCATGTAGTTTACATCTCATGAATTATTAATTTCTGAAATATGGTATGTGCTTTAGAGTTTGGCAATTCCTATGAGTTATGATTACCTATCCTGGTTATCCTTTGTATATGTGTGTTTAGGAATGCTTACTTCATTTAGTTTTTAACTATCTATAGATACACTGTCTCAATGATTGAAGAGAGGAGGGTGTTCTTGCGTTATTACAGCCATAATTTGCTGGTTAACTCACAGCATGGTGTGCTGAGCACAAGAGAAACTGTCTCATTGGGCAACAACTGTCATCTGTTTCAAAGAAATAGGACAACGCAAGGCTGCATTTATGAAATGAATGATGCATTAATTTAAACTCTGTGCTACAGAGCATTTTATTTGCTTAGTTGCCTCAGTTAAGTTTTCCCAACAACTTTCATTAAAAGTGCAGGAATTCTGAACTCCCTCCTTCGCTTTGTCAGACACCTCTCTCTCTCTCTCTTTCATCAGCTCTTTCTTCCTACCGCACGTGGTAATTAGGGGCAACTGCACAAAAGGTACCTAGAGAGATTACCTTGAGTCTCATATACATACTAATAGCATAGTACTTTACATCATTAATAAGCCCATCTGAAGGGCTCAATACGCAATCTTCAAACAACTGTAGGGCAATGCTTGTGGCCTTCGCTCGGGATTCTGACCAGTCAGGATTAAACAGCGAACTGAATTTATCATAAATATGCTTTCAGATGCTGTATTTAAATCGAAAGCGCACCCAAGTCTTGTCATCATTTACTCACCCTCATATTGTTCTAAACCCATGCGACTGAAACCCTAATGAAGGCTTTTGAATGAAACCGAGGAATTCCTATTGCTTTGTTGAAAGCCCATGCAACTGTAAACTGTCAAGCTTCAAAAAGTTATTGAATGTGTAAAATAAATTAATATGATTTGAGCAGTTTTATCCAAGTATCTGAAGAGGCACTATCTCTTGATATGATGAACAGATTTAATTTCTTCATATAATCATTGATCAACACATGCAAAGCTTTTTGAAAATGAAGTAGGGTGAATTTGGGTAAAGTGGGCTGTTTAAGATTGGTTGTGCTGTGCTCAGCGAGTTTAGTCTTTCAGAGCACAACAATGGTCTTTAATTAAAGGGACTCTGTTTTTTAAATGCTAAAATAGTTTTGGCTAATGCAGTATGACCCTGGTGTTTGAGGTTACACCTCAAAGGAGGACTGCCTCATCATTAAAGATAGAATAAGACCTGCTTTGAAATTCAGATTTTCATTTCTTAATTATAAGGTTGCTCACAAAATATAAACAAATGTTATTGTGACAGTACTTGTATTAATTGTTCATTAAAATGCAAAGAATACATCTTTAATTGTAAGCTGATTAAATATTGCTGGCCCATTGCTGACTTTTTAGAAAACAGAAATAAGAGTGTGTGGTCCGGATATTGAAGCCAGATATGCAAGGAAGAAAAGAAAGAGCAGAATGGAAGGGAAGGCATGAAGTTGAATCTGCACTAGAGCTGTAGCTATCGAATATTTTAGTAATCGAGATATTCTACTGAAAATTCCATTGATTAATCCAGTAATCAGATAAGAACTACTTTTTATTTTTTGAAAGAGCAATACTAAATATACAAGAGAAAATAAGACAGGTCTCTTAGAATGAATAAGTAATTTGTTTCCTTTTTAGAATTTTTTTAATTTTTATTCCTGAAATTGCATATCAGTAACTGAAAACTAAACCCATTTAGTGCATTTAATTGCCATATTACATTCAAAATGCAAATACAAATATATAAAAATCTATTTCAAATTACTTTAAAAAAGGTAGACATAGTAAAACCTAAAACTAAGAAAGTGGCTTGGCTTTTAGCTGCGTTCATTGCTGGAGTAATTTACACTCCACGGCTAACTTGCTCCGGGGCAGGTTATGTTCAGAGTTCGAGATCTCAAACTGAAATTGGACCAATCATATGTGATCAAAGTGACACATGTCTGACATAAAAAGAGTCACTCCCCCAGTTTCTCTTGCTCCGAATTAAAGGTCACTAGTACTAAAAAAAAAAAAAAAACATTGAGATGATATATAATAATTACTTTAATGATAATTACTTAGTTATTTTATAGGACGTATATAATTATATGATTTATATTATTATTAATCCATTACACACAAGCAATTTTAGTTTAACAGTTATTATAAATCATTTATTTTAAATGAATATTAATATATACAGATCATATATAATATAAATAAGCTGTAGCATCAATAGATAATGCTTTAAACATAACTATTTGACCTTACATGTCTCTATCACTGTATATTTCCAACTATATAAACTTAATAACTTAAAATGTCCCATATTGTCAAAACTGCATTTTTTCATGATAACAGAGGTCTAGGGGCTATGTAACTACCATATACGTTTCAAAACAGTCAGTCCACAGTAAAGTGCACACAGCCTGCATAAAGAAGCTGTGCCTTTTTACGAGCGCTTGTGACCTCCGTAAAAATGTGCCGTCCGAACTACTCAGTCACCGCCTTCAGTTACCATCACGAGCACCGCCCACCGTCCTTTTGCCAAACCCTTAGACAGCACAATAGCATCTACCTTGAAAGTACATTGATGAGCAACAACACGGAAACATGTTGGAAAGGTTAACTTTAACGGACGAAACCAGATCGCCTGACCTGACAGGACTGTTACTATGAGGTGGATCACGTCTAACATGTATAGTAAAGACAAACTCGCCGTGTCTATCTTGTCATGATGAAGGCAACACTTTTTACAGCTACATTATTATTCCAGCCACAATTAATCACAACAATGTATATACAATTACAAATGATTATATATAAATCGTCAGTTTGTTGTTTTACACACATGCACACAGACATTATTTCATACATGACATAGTCGTGAGATGCAAGAAATCTTCAGACATGCCCATAACAACAAAAGACTATACTTTATTGAACCTTTTCAGATACGAAGCATGTGTTTCAAACGCAATCGTGTTTAACGATCGTTTCTGTCCAGTAAGCTCGTTTTATCTAATTTAAAACCACATCTGTCGTCATTTTTTTGTCTGGCAGTGGCAGCAGGTATGCGATCAAATTTCTAATTTGAGGCTGTATTACATCGATTCTGGCACCCAACATTACAACCAGGGCCGCATTAACCATTGGGCTAGGCGGGGCTGAAGCCCCGGGGCCCAAGCAAGGAGGGGGCACGTGATTGGCTGTGGAGTAGATTGACCGGTCATTGGTAGCACTGATCGCCAAAGCCTCACAAAACCCCTCACTTATTAGCGTTAGTATTTATTGGTGCTTTTCTATAAATTTAATTCACATTTGAATTTGTTTTAACAATCAAGTGCATTTATTTATTTTTTTGCTTTTGAACGACTATTTATCAGGTGACCGCTGCGTCCGCTCTCACCTCTCTTCGCTTCATTCTGGCGTAATCATGGAAATGGTCATGCAAAGAACAATCTTTGATAAGTAAAATGTAAACTATTCTAAAAAAAAAAATTATGTGAGAGGGGCTATTCTAAAAAGAAATATTAGGAGAGAGGGAAAAACACGAGTTAGTCAGTAAAATTCCCAGCTATAAGGTGATTTTACTAAAGCTGATGATGGAGAGGAAGTGGAACAGCAAGTGGACCGGACACATGAGTAGATTAAAACATAGCGTCATCTTCGCCACAGATTTTAGGTTAGTTTGATTATTAACTTGATGGTTGTATATTGCTTGTTGTGTTTGAACAAACTCAATGGGCCTATATTCGCTTTTGGGTTGAGAAATAATGCGGTAGAAATGTCAATCGTTTTGCGCGTCATTATGTTAGCTTATAATTGAAACTCATTTTAAACATTGTGGTTTAAAAACAAATTTAACTGTTCAGGGACATTAAGAAGTGGGGCAGAATACATTTTGGCAAATGCACGCGTTACAGCCTAAAACGCGCAGCGTAAAGCACCTGCCTAAACTTGAGCTAACCATTCAAATACACATAGTTATGTGTCAAAATGCCCGTCCTTTCGAGTATCCTCGTAAACAGTCATTTTTGTCTTACATGAACATTATAGTTAAAGATTAAGCATGCATGTGAAGTGTAGCAGGCTATGTGAGTTCCTGGAATTGTATGATGAGATGTTAAAGGGATGGATCACCCAAAATGAAAATACTGTAATTTACCCGAGTTGTTCTGAACCTGTATTAATTTCTTATAATTTCTTTCACCTCAACATAAACATTTATTTTGTAGATTGTAACTAGAAGCTTTCTGGTCCCCATTGACTCCAATTGTGTATTTAATTTCTTCTTTTTTGGTTACTGTTTGGTTACTAGTATTGTTCCCAATATATTCTTTTTGCGTTCAACAGCAGAATGAATCTCATACAGGTTCAGAAAAACAACAGAATTTTCATTTTTGGGTGGACTATTCTTCGAAAACAGCCTAATATAGCTGCTGTTGCCATTTGTGTCCATAATGTGAATCAAACATCAGAAAGAAAATCACTACATGCCCTTGACTGAATCACTTTTGTAAAATAAGAATGAATCTATATTGAATTTATACAGTGAAGACTATTCAGTCTATTTGTACATTTGCTTTATGCAATATACAGTTTTTTATTCAGTGCTTTAAGTTTTTCCAAGTAGGTCGATTTGTTATGTATCTTTGTTCTCTTGTAATTCGTGACCATTTACTTGTCTTCAGTAAAAATGGTTTTATTTAGGCTAAGTCTCATGAATATTAATTAGACAGGCCAAAATCGACCTGTTCCAAGCAGAGCTCCTGAGAAAAGAGCTGTAAAAATATATTGAGATGTTTTTGGTACTTTTACCACACACACACACACACACACACACACACACACACATTTGTCCTCTTTCATGAACAAATATTTTTTTCATTTTAAATGCATTTAAATTCATCTGGGTGTCACTTGATGACTTAAATTCATCAAGAGTCACGGTGCTTTCTTAACCTTTAGTAAAACCTTTAACCAAGGCTCGTGATTGGCTGTTTGCCAGTGATGTCACAAATTCATGTACACGTGCTCCACAAACTCAGGATCAAAGCCTGAGTTGACAAATAAAGTTGATGACAGGATCTTGGTACCAACAAAGCCAGATTGGAGAGGTTTGGATTTGTCAACTCAAAACTAATCCTGTGACTCTGAATTTGTTCATCTAAGATCATGGTACAGGCCCCAGGTCTCCAGGTCCATATAAATTGATCACATCTCTTTAGAAGATTCATATGCATTACTTTTAATCTTCTGATTGAACTTTTAGGCATAATGGACTTTCAATGGAGAAACAGAAATCTCTCAGGTTTTAATAAAGATATCTCCATTTGTGTTTCAAAGAGGAACGAAAGTTGACATGAGGGTGAATGGTCTTTTCAATATTCTTTTGCCATTTTCCTCTTTTATTTGATGAAGTTAGGAGGATTTTAATTCATACCAGTTCCCATGTCTCCCTCTTTCTTCATCAATGATGATTCACAAGCAAACAGACATTACCACGACAGCACAAATGACATAAAGCCACACGGCGGGAGTCGGTGTCACCTGTAAAACAATTTCAAACTGTGCATGCGTTTCAAGGCGGTCATGTCAAAGATTGAACATTTACGACAGGCTTTTTGTCATGTTAACAACATTCCCATTGACCTTTAATAATCACCATGTCAAACAAAGAGTCACGGCGCTTGTACAGCGGAGGGCAGCTGAGGCCAATAACGCCACCATTTCCGATTACATTTACATTTATTTTCTTGGCAGAAGCTTTACTACCAAAGCGATTTGCAAGAGGCATCGGCGCGAAAAGGCTGTGTGTGTGTGTGTGTGTGTGTGTGTGTGTTGTCTGAATATGCGGTGGAGTGCTGGGGTGCACAGGAGTGTAAGTGTCATTAAACATATGCCATGTGAGCACATGTGCTCCCTATCACTGATTTTATGGTCCGTGTCAGTGTGCGAGCGTACGTGTGTGTGTATGTGTGGTCGCCCTGCGCATCTGTGCCTGAAATTACACGTTAGTGGGTAAAGCCATGTGTCCACTTGCAAGTGTATGTCTGTCTGTCTGTGTGTGTGTGTGTGTGTGTGTGTGTGTGTGTCTTGAGGCGGGCACGGGAGGAAGCTGACAGCTGGGAGAGTGTATCAGTGTCCATGAAGATTGTGTTGATGTGCACAGTGTGTATCCGGCTTCTTTTCTGGCACCCGGTGTGTGTGAGGACAGGCCAGATGTGGTGTGAAAGCATGTGTGTGACTGAGAGAGCGTAATTTGATGTGTGTCCTTACTTCCAGTCCAAGTTGTCAATGCGGATGATGTAGACGAAACTTAACAAAGGATTTGCTCTGTTTAATACAATAGTGCAGGTTAGTTCCTGAGTGTCACTGTTTGTGGATCAGTTTACATTGAAAAACGTGAAACAACCATGTCATTAAAAGTGTATTTTCATATTGGCCTAATCTAAAAATTGTGGTTTCTGGTTTAAACCCGTTTTAGTTCAGTTTGTCTAAAAACACTACAAACTGAAATTTTGTTAAAATCATATTTTCACTTGACCACCTTAGTGTTGATGTGCAGAACACATACTGGCTACGTTTACAGATGGCAAACATTATTGTGGGTTTCATTTTTTTTTTTTTTACAGAAAAAAAAGTTGCTTATTTTAAAAAGACATTAGAAAAACAATCTCTTTAGAAACATATTTGTTTCAAACTGTTTTTGGCTGTTTTCGCATGCAAACTGTGATTATCAGTGCATATTTCTCTCATGATTCAGACTTTTTCACAGGAGAAATTACTATTGTGCATAAAGGACCCATATTTTAGCTGGATTTTCAGAAAATATTTTTTTTTGCATGAACTATTCCTTTATGTATGGTCTTTATAATGAATTAAAAAAACATTTGCATTGTATGTTTTTGTCTTTACAAAAATTATTTGATTAATATTAAGTAAAAAATTAAAGTTCAAACCATAAATATAGTTTAGGAAAAACTAATACATTTGGATTTAACAAAATTATATATATTTTTAAGTTGGTCCAAAGTCATGGTTTTCAGTGCACACATTGTGTTATATGTGTGTGTTGAGTGTTATTATGCAGCTCTCGTCAGTGAAGCTCACTCCTCACAGCGGTGTGTGTCTGAGAGGTGTGAGGAGGGATGCTGTAAGCGTGCTGCGTTTCAGCTCTACCTCTCCTCCTCCTTCATCTCCTCTCATCAGCATTTCCTACTCATCCTGTGTCACTCCACTGACTCCCGATCCATTCACTGCCCACCGCACTGAACAGATAGGAGCACTACATTCACTTTTGCTCATGTAGAACTGTAACTGCTTTTCATTTTTGGATGCTCATCAGATGCTTCATTAGTTTTTTTGAAAGGCTTCATTCTCGATTTGCCAAAAATGTAAAACAATACGCTTGTTTGAGCTGCCCTCTGAAGAAAAGCACATAGCGTGATGTGACAATCATTCCTTCATCCGAGACAAAAAACACTTTAGCTGCGTCATACTGTAATAAGATGACTCGGCCAATGACATTTGTGACTCTGGACCAAAAAACAGTCATAACGGGTATATTTGTAGCGATAGCCAACATTGTATGGGTCAAAATGATTGATTTTTCTTTTATGCAAAAAATCATTAGGATTTTAAGTAAAGATCATGTTTCATGACAATACTTTGTACATTTCCTACTGTGAATATATCAAAACGTAATTTTTGATTAGTATTCGTAATATGCAGTGGTAAGGAAGGACTTCATTTGACAATTTTAAAGGTGATTTACTCAATATTTATATTTTTTTGCACCCTCAGATTCCAATTTTTCAAGTAGTTGTACAGGTATCTCAAACAAATATTCAAATATTGTCCTATCATACCAAACCTTATTTATTCAGCTTTTAGATGATTAATTTAATGAAATTTGTATTTAAAAAATGTAACCTTATGACTGGTTTTGTGGTCCAGGGTCACATATAATGAATGTTTTTTTTTTTTTTTTTACTGTAGAAACTTTTTTAAGGTAGTTTTTTTTTTTTTATATGAATCATTCATTCATAAATATTAAGTTTTTAGTGAGTCACACAACATCACATGTTACAATTTGAACTTTTCTTCCCCTGTCATAAAAGATTAAATAATTTAAGATGCTTATTGACCTTTACATACAATCATGAAACTTTTCAGGGGTCCATACGATATAATTTGGTGTTATTATTATTTTTGTCCCATTAAAAATTCTGCATGTTTTTTGCATCACATATTGCTTGATCACACTGATTTGTGGGACATTTAATTTTTCAAATAAAGCACTGAAGCAGGTTATGTTCAATATTTTTTAAAGAAATAATTATAGAAAACATGCAAAAATACTTAAGGTCTTCATTTTTTCACTTTTATTATTCGTAATGGCATCAGGACATACCACCCTGACATGTTTCACTTAATGTATCAAAGGAAAAAACAAACCTAAATAATTTTGAATAGTGAAATGATCAAAATGCTCGATGATGTGTATTTAGGTATTTTCACAAATGAATTGCATTTTTAATGTATACTATTTGAGTCAATTTATAGATCCAGACAAAAAAAGAGTGTCGTTATGTTGATCCGACTGTTATCATTGCATCTAAATCTGTGTGTTTTTGCTGGATAATGGTCTTTTTGCTCTGTAGCGCTCAGTGACGCTCTCCCTGATGAATTGCATCTCCTGGCTTGTTTATTTCTCCCCTTCTCAGGAAGTCGGGTCTCTTTCTCCAGGGCAATTTCCACTCTAAATCTCAATCATATTCAAATGGTAGAGTGGCACAACACAAGACAACTATTTTTTGTTAAACCCCCAACCAAGTTGATGAGGTTTTTTTTAAACGAAACTGCGATTAATCTAGGAAACCAATGAATAGCTAATGCTCAAGGTGGGCAGTCAATTATCTGTGGATAGAGGCAGGAGGAGGCCATTCCTGGTCATTTATAATTCAATTTTAGTTAAGAGTCCGTTTGAGCACTCCGTATCTTTGAAGGAGCTTTGATTCAACAGCTGAAGCTTGACTTACACGCATCATTTACCGCCGTTGTTCAGTGCTAACAATCTTTTAAAGCTGCAATAAATTAGCTGCTCTTGTTAAATCCACCTGTACAATGAAAAAAGGAAATGCTGAGGTTAAATAAATCCATATCCAGCCTTGAGGTGCTCTGATACTTTGTGCGTTATACAGAAGCTCAGATCTTCTGAGGCCTGGTGGTGTTATAGAAGGTGACGGCGGATCTTAGGGCAGACGCTGCCCAGGGGCTCATAGATTTTGGATGGTTTATGATCCAAGTTGACTCACGGCATTTCCCCCGGTGTGTCCTTAGAATGGCTGTAATCCTTAAAACACTCCATTGTGCTTGACAGAAAGGCAGGATCTCAGTGGGGACTGGAAGCTTAAGGGATGTGCTTGTTGAGCCAATCCCAGGCAGGGCATCATCTAGAGACCGCCACGGAGATTCATGGTGCTGAACTCCTACTCGAGGGTCCTCGGAGCCAGCTGCCGGCTGGTAGCAGTTTCCAGGAGCCCATTCATCAAGAGCCTCTGAATTGCAGCCAGATATTCAACATGGCTCTTTGGAAAAACCTGACTCTACATATATTTGTGCAAAATGTGCCTTTACATTAAGCTAACTGCAGTTTCCAGATGAAATGACAGCCAGTGGCAGTAAAAGCACACAATCCACGAGTTCACACTTACATATAATAAATAGAATAGATATTATGCATATTTAACGTGCTGTCCGAGGGGAGGGCTCCGAGCTAGGAACTTTGGCCTGAACCCAGAGTACCCGTAGTAGGTTAGGACATAAATAGTTGTAAGTGCGGAGAAGGGGTGGCTGAGGGATGCTGGAAAACTGTCAAGAAACAGAGGTGAGTCTGCTGTGTATATATACACCTCTTACCTTGTTAACTGGGTTGATTTCTTATTGTGCTCCCCTATTGTTAATTAGGTTAATTATTTGAACATGCTCCTCCTGAACTCTGTTAATAAAACATCATGTCATGATAAAAGAGTCCACTTAATCTTTAATATTTGGCCATTTTTTTTACAAATGTTACAGCCACTGTAATTGTTTGAATATGTGGACATCAAAATGCGTAAACTCAAAGAGACGGTTTGAGCTTTTATTTTGAAATCGCGATGAGCAGTTAGCATATTGAGAAAGATGTTGATGTATTCCTCAGTGTTTGTGTAGGTTTATAAACAATTTACCTTTCAAATCTGATGAAATAGCGCACATTGCGTTCCCAGTTGAACGTTATAAACCCAAACTCACAGCAATATGCATAGATGCATGCATGCATGTAAATGATAACAGTTCATTTGGAGCAGCATTTACTGTGAACGGAGCCACTCTGAGATGCATGAATCCTACATGCATGTACATAATTAAAGCGTATATATTAAACCTGCATCGCGTATATTTATTTAATTGACTCATTAGCATTTGTGAATTCACGATAGCATTATGCTTTATTATGATTTTAAAAGGGGTTTGATGGATCATGCAGCCTTGGAAAATGGTCTAATAATGAAGAAATGTCTCTACAGGCTATTTTTTACAATGAGAATGGGTTGGAAATATAAAAAAAGAAGAAAAATGCTTGATACAGTAGTTGGCGACAATAGGTGGATACATGGCATGGTGTTGTTTAAAGGACTGTTAAAAAAAAACAAGTTTATGGGAGTCCTATGATTTCAGAAGGAAAAGAAAATGGGGTGAATTAAGGACAACAGTTATTTTGTAAATGCAGTGATTGAATTGCAGGGGATCTATTTTATTGGAATGGTTTGTGAAATTGTTCTTTCCTTATGGATGGGAAACTTGTTTTCTCAGCATGGATAAATTGGGCGAATTAATGTTTTAGGCTAAGCTTGTTATGTTAATTGAGGCCACGGGGGTTGTTTTTAGTGAATGGAAGTTATTAGGGTGTGGATTTATGAATAGGAGGATTTATAGGTGTTTTTTGTGTTGTGAATGGGGACCGAAGAGCCCGCTGGATTGAATCGACTCAGCATAACCGCAGAAATGTGCACGTTTGAGGCAGAGGCACGGTGTGATCGGCTGGCACGTTACACAAGAACATAGTGTTCTTCAACCTCTAAAGCAGTTCAGGGCCTCCAAACAGAAGGCAGAAGGAGAGTGGGAAAATGTGAGAGAGAGAGAGAGAGAGAGAGAGACAGTGAGCAAAAATGCTGCATAGAGCACTGTGTGGAAAGGCCAGCTCACAGATTTCTCATTTCAGCTCTCAGGTTATCCAGAATGAATTGAGAAAAATTATTCACACTTAGTTTTTTTCTGTAATGTTGTTCTTGTTTATTTGTTCAGATGTGGCTGCTGTTTCAAACATCGCTGCTTCCTGCCTTCATCAGTGAAATAAATTACGAGATAATGAGAAAGAGGCTGCCATCGAGGACCTGCTATTTCTGAAAGTGAATGTTGTGGTGGTTTTGAGCCACAATGAAGGCAAGTGGATTGGTTATTACCAAATTCTAATGTTGTATTGCATGTATACTTCATATAGAAGGCAATCCCATAATCTACTGAGCTCAATGAAATAAATTCAAGATGGCAGAGAGGCAAGAGGAATATTAAACAATTGATATTTTTATATTCAAATATTATAACTGTAATTCAATACTGAAAATAAAAGATTAAATTACAATATTCAGTATTTCATTTATTTAAATTTGATTAATGTATGTATGCCATCCATATTTATCCTTGTTAGGTAGTTGATGCATAATGTGTCCAATTATTTCATTATCAGGATTTTAGAATAAAATTATTTAGAGTATTCATTCTTATTAGAAAGTAATTTTTACTCAATGTATTCATTTAGCTTTATTATGTTTTTAATAACCTTTTTTGGCTGTATTAGTTCATTTAAAATGGTCCTCTGATGTGACAAATACATTTTTAAATGTACTGTAGGAATATTTAATATAGTCTTTTAAATAATGAAAGTAATTAAAGCTGCATGTATAACAACTATGAAATAATTAGCAAGTTCTGTTTAAAATCGTTTTATATGGAGTACAGCATGTCATACTGTAGGTCAACAGCTCTCTCATCAGTATTGCATCACTCCTCTCATGCCGCATGTATTAAAATCCCGAGTTAAGTCTCCCACGCAGTACATGTGAGGAATGCTTTGTACGGAAACCAGAGGTGCTTACATAGGCAGCAAGTCAACTCACTAGGTTTTGGAACAGAGCAAATCGACTTCTCTTAAACATATGCATTATGCTGTGTTAGAAATAAATACTTTTAAAAGGTGGGAATCAATCCAAATGAGAACAGCGTTTTGTGTATTGCAGAAATGTGAATTCTTTGAGATTAAGCCCCAGGAGTGCTCTCAAAGACCTCTGTCTGGGCCTAGCAGTGCTGTATTTGGAAAAAATTAGCTGGGAGCACTTTTGCTATTTTATCATTTAGCTGACACTTTTATCCAAAGAGTACACTTATTACAGGGACCACCCCCCTGGAGAAGCCTGGGGTTAAGTGTCTTGCCCAAAAGTGCAATTATGATAATTCATGAAGTGCTCCTTGTTATCATTTAGCTGACACTTTTATCCAAAGAGTACACTTATTACAGGGACCACCCCCCTGGAGAAGCCTGGGGTTAAGTGTCTTGCCCAAAAGTGCAATTATGATAATTCATGAAGTGCTCCTTGTGGGATTCAAACCTACAACCTTCTATTTATCAACCTACAATAGATCTGGAACATTCTGGCTACTTAGTTTCTGGTTTGAACAGTTTACCAATGGGTGGAGAGCTTTGTACAATGTTTTATTACTTTTTGTGACATGCCATGTATGTGTAGAGTCCTATGAAATGTTATATTTTATTCCCGAAATTAATTTTTTCCCCAAATTCTATTATTATTTTTTAATCCTTTTCAATAGTTATATAAAATGTTAGCAATACAAAAATAATGTCTAATTAATTGAAATCATGACGTGTTTATGAACGTAAATCATGAAACAGTTTAACAACAATTTATTAAAAGTTGAACAAAAATGTATTTTTGGGACCCTATGAAATGTTTTAATTTTTTTTAAATTCCATTTTATTTGTATTTTTTCTGTAATGTTTTAATGAAATGTTAGTAATTAAAAGTCTTGTTTAATCACTAAATTAATTTAAAAACAGCTTAATAATATATTATTGTGATTATTCCTTAAAAATAAAGTTTTAATTATTATAGTTTTAGCATTGGTATTACATTGAGTAATATTACATTACATTACATGATATGTATTTCTGTAACAATTTCTTCAAGTTAAACCAATTGTCACCATTGATTCACACAGAGACACACAAAACATGCAGACTTCATATTAAAACTCTTTTTTTGCAGTTTAATATTTGTGGACAGAAGTCCATATCACATTTTGATTGAAGTGTATGGACATTCCTATTATACAGTAATTGTTTATGGGATTCCGTAAGAATGGAAACATTTGCTTTTCTTAATTTTGTCAAGGCATAATAGCCTGCATGTTGTTTAATGCTGATGAGAGAGTTAGGGGATAGAGCTTGTTTTCTCTTAGTCCGCTGAGATTGAAGGTGAAAATCAGCTAAAGGAGGAAGATAAGGCAGCTATTGTCTTGTGGATAAGATTACTTTGAACTGCACTCTTGAAGTAGAGATCTCAGAGGTGAACTAGATTAAACTCACTGCTTTATGGTGATACAGCGCTATTAACACACTCATGGTATCCAAATAGAGTCGTAACGTTTTTTTGTGCAGTGCAGCGTGGGCTTTGTTATTGTGACGAGGAACTGCGCCTGTGTGGAAGGTTGATGGATGACGTGGTCGTTTGTCAGCTAAAGTGCTTTCGATAGCGTCGGTCATCATGGTGCATGCGAAGCATTTTACGAGCTGTGTTTACAGCCGTGCAGTAAAGGGGAGCACACTCTCACAGCCAGTGCGGTGCAGGGAATGCAGCCATGAGCTCAGCCATAATGATCACGAGCTGTCAATGCATATGGCCCCAGATCCAGCTAGTGTTTGTGAATGCAGTCCATCTCATGTCTGGTGCATTCTGTTGTCAATTTTTTTTGGTTTGTTTGGTCTTTCGGGAATTGAGGAGCAGGCAAGCAGAGCAATAGTTCACCCAAAAAGGAAAACGATGTCATCATTTCTTCATGCTCATGTCGTTCCAGACCTTCATTCATCTTTGAAACACAAATTAAGATATTTTAAATGAAACCTGAGAGGTTTCTGTCCATCCATTGAAAGTCCAGGTAACCAAAATTAGAAGATCCAAAAAGGTCATAAAGGCATCATAAAAAGAATCCAAATGATTTGAGTGGTTTAATCCAAGTCTTTTAAAGAGACATGCTCTAAGTATGTGGGCGATCATTGTTTATATGTGAATTAGGGCTGCACAATAATGACAAAAATCATAATTGTTGATTATTCCCTTGAAATTGTAATTGCGATTATTAATCACGGTTATCACAATTTACATTGAATGATGTTTATACCATTGTTTGAAGAAACCGCATGCTATATTTTTAGATTAAAAAGCTGAAAAAACTAACTGGAAAAACTTTTACTGCTTTTCTATAGTAGCCTATTAGCCTCAAATATGAACTATACAGTGGATTAGTTTCTTGTTTAAATAAAAATATGCATGCTTTTATAATGCTATACTAAAACTAAAATAAAAAAATGGAAAAACCCTTAAGATAACTTGCAGAAAGAAAAGAACACATCTTAAGCACACTGAATAACATAAGTGGATTTTGAACGATTAATTGCTGCTTTGAACGATTACGTAATTGTAGCATCCGTAATTTTAATTGCGATTAGAAATTATTAATTGTGCAGCCCTAATGTGAATAATTAAACGGTTAATCATATAGGCTAAAGTGATTGTATCTCTTCACAGGTTAATGGGATGTTTTTACGCCACCATTTATGGCCTTTTAGGAACTTCTAAGTTTTGGTTACCTGGATTATCAGTAGATATACAGAAACTTCTCAGGTTGAAAACAATGAGAAGGTGAAAACAATGAAAACAAAGGTCTTATGGATTTGTAATGACATGAGAGTGAGTAAATTATGATTCAGCCCCCCATTTTTAAAAAGAGAAAATACACAGTTTATAGCTACTACTTCCACACAAAATCATTTACATGACTACATTATCAGCTCATCAATATTAATCATAATCGGATAAGGACTGTGATAAAGGCTATATATTTAGGACTGGTTTTAAAGAAATGCATAGACGATGCATTGTTTTGTTTTAAAGGAATAGTTTGCCCAAAAATAAAATGAGAATTGTGGAACACAAAAGGTGGGTTATTTATTTGTTAATTACATTTTTATGTATTTTTATGCACGTCTTCATCTTTCCAAGCAAGCTGTTAACTGCTGCAAAGGGGATCATAGTTTCAGTGAACTGAACTAGAGAACCGAACTAGTATGATTAATGAATAAATCATTCAGACCGTTTTTGTGAAATGGATCAGGCAGTATCTGCCTTAAAATACTGATGCATTCATGAATTGTACGTCGCAAATATCAACATTTTCAGTCTCAAATAGTGCTTGAATTCAGATTGTAAATATGCCCTAATTTATATTTGTAAGTTATACCAGCGTTTGTCTAACATAACTAATCATATAAAACATATTTTTTCTGTTACATGTACATGTATCTTAGGATATAAGAAACATATAAAAAAATTAAAATGACCTTGTGCTGTATGAATCTGGTAATTGTGTAAGTATAAATGTTATGCTGTACACCATGAGCTTGTAATCATTTCATTGTAAATAAACTGAACTGAACATCCTTAAACATCTCTGAACTGAACTGAACTGAACTGAACGTCTTTGAGAATAAAGTGTTCGCAGCATGTTTAAAAAAACAGTCAGGGACACTAGAGATTTATGTACATTTATAAAGAGAGCCATTATAGTAATGTACTGAGTAGTATTTTAGAATCGCCCGGGGTCTGTAAGCAACAGCGACGCACGAGTCCCTTCCTTTGTGGATGATATATCGTTGAGTGTTTTGGCTCTCTTTGATGAATTCAGGGCTGCGTGTGCACTTCCCACGTCTCCTACTGTACAATGCAACCTGTGGAAGCGGCAGTAAATTGCTGCTTTTGCACAACATTAGCACAGGGTTCCCAAATGACAAGCCATGCTATGATTACTCCAGGACAGGTTAATTTGAAGTGACTCAAAAACAGTAATATGCTGTTGTGGAATGTGCTCGGATGCTCATTCGTGCGTTCCAACTCCCCAAACCCTCTTCTCCCACCAACCTTTCACACAACACACTAGGGGCCGACCGATATGTGTTTTTCAGGGCCGATGCCGATACCGATTATTACAGATCAAGTAGACCGATAACCGATATTTTGAACCGATATACGTGTCTGGTGTAAAAATGAAAATGAATGCCAAAATTTATAATAACAAGAGCTCTGACAAAAAACGTTCTTTAAATGCTTTTAAACATGTCTTTAATTCTGAAAACTGTTAATAACAACAGCATTAAATAAACAGTAATATTAATAATAACATAAGTGCAGGGATCACCCAGAAGCATTCTGTAAACATTTTGTAAAACTTAAAGTAAAAAAGCGTATTTAGCGTGTTGTGATTATTCTCAACAAAAGTTGTAATAATTGTTGTAGTTGTATTACGTATACAGTAATATATTCGGCTAAACCGAACTTATATTTTGACAGGTTGCCATGAGGACCTTTTCATTTTCTGTAGCCTATGTATATATGATATGACGATCGCTTTACTCAAATTAAACGGTCAAATGCTCATGAAGTGACTCTCTGAGCAGTTCTGGGGATGTTGTTCATGTATTTATGCCCTCATTTAGTGAGGCGCTGAAAACACCCATGGCTTCACACGCCTTCATGTATGTGTGCAGTAAATGAAACACGCGTCTGTGTCATTCATTAACAGAGATGCAGAACATGCAGGATTCATATTTAAAGTGTTTTTGCGGCTTAATATTTATAGATACTAGTCCATAGGTCGATTTAAGTGTACTGACCTACTTTTGATTAATTCATCCAAACTGACATTCGACATCCTGGGTTATATTGAGGTGTTTTGCAACATCAGTGTAGTGGATTGTGATTTATTGCAACATGTCAATTTATAAACTGGTTATATTTTTATGTTTCAGTATAATCAAGTATAAATGTTATGCTGTACACCATGAGCTTGTAATCATTTCATTGTAAATAAACTGAACTGAACATCCTTAAACATGACTCTGAGCAGTGAACTGAACATCTCTGAATGTCTCTGAGAATAAAGTGTTAGCATATTTAAAAAAACAGTCAGGGACACTAGAGATTTATGTACATTTATAAAGAGAGCCATTATAGTAATGTACTGAGTAGTATTTTAGAATCGCCCGGGGTCTGTAAGCAACAGCGACGGCGATTGTAAATTGCAGTCTGCGGATGATATATCGTTGATTAGACAAACTTGGGGCGCAAGTCCTAAAAGTTTGAAAACCCCTGCTCTAGGCCACAGAGTGTTGAGCTCAGACAGGCTGCATCGAGCCAAATAGTGCATTTAAACATTAAATAATTTCACCTGTATTATTTATTCACCAATAAATAATGTCACCTGTAAATAGTATGTTTGTTTGCATAATAAAAAAAAAAAATTATCGGCAAATCTGTTTTGAAAATGGCCGATATCGATAATCGTAAAAATGCTTAATATCGGCGCTGATAATCGGCCAGGCCCCTACAATGCACGCACACACGCACATACACACACACACACACACACACACACACACACTCTCATACTGTCCCTTGTCTGTCAAAACTGGAGGATTGCCAGCATCTTTGTTCAAGCCAAACACGTACACACACCCCAGTAATCAATATTTCTCTCTTTCCCTCTATTCCTCCATATTTCATCCCTCTTTCTTATCCTCCACTCCCTCCATTTCCCTCCTCCCCATCTCTGTCTTCATCTTAGTCATTAGGACTATATTTACCTCTTCCAGCCAAACTGAATTCCAACGTCTACCCGTCTCTCTCTTTCTCTCTCTCTGTCTCCATCCCTCCCATATTCTGCTCATTGCTTCGTCGTCTTTGGCCTCTTAATTCGTTCTCTCATTCATCTGAAGGACTCGTCAGGGTCAACAGACCAACAGGCTTAGAGACGGATAAATAGAACAGAGGGAGAAAGAGAATGCAACAAAAAGAGAACAAACCCAGAAAGTGGTGACAGAATTGGGAGAGAGGGAATACTATGTCAGAGAGTCTGGTGATTCCAAGCAATTGCATTAGCACCTGAAGTCATGAAACAGAGAGGAGCAGGCAGGAGGAGTCTGCCACAAAAGTAAATTGAAAATGATCAATTTGTGTGTGTGTGTGTGTGTGTGTGTGTGTGTGTGTGTGTGTGTGTGTGTGTGTGTGTGTGTGTGTGTGAGTAAAACTGAGATAGAAAGGAGCGTAAGATAGCATAGAGGTATTTTCTTACATCAGCTACGCTAACCTCTAACTCTCCAAATCATTTTATTGGTGCGTGTGTTCAGTCGTGTTGGTATGTGAGTGTGGTTATGAAGAATTTGTGTGGGTGTTTATATTTTAATCTTTGTTATTATTCATTCACCTTACAATAAGCCCCATCCATTTCTTGACTCTGTTTTTATTAGTGCGCATACACACATCTTAGAAGCTATATTAGTGAGAGCCTTTTGTATACACTGTGGTTTCGTGCCAAAATAATGATATTTGGGTCATTGACATGACCTATGTAGATCTTAAAATGTGTTCATTAGAAATACGTTAAAATACAGTAATTCATACATGCAATGAATTCTTCTGTGATTAACTTTTATTTTCTAAAGATAATTTTGATAGCTTTTTAAAATATAAAAATGTCAGGGGGATACAACAGTCGTGATATCATAATGAAGAATATATAAAATACTGAAAAAAGTATAATCTTTTATTATTATTTCTCACAAAGAAGCTGCTTACTAAATTAAAAAACATTTGCAGTATGACAAACACAAGAAATAACCCTTTTAAACAATTTTTTGAGTTGCTGATTTCATATGAATATGTACGATTATATTTTTAAGACTTCTTGAAACAAAATTTGAGTATATTCTAATAGTATCTTATAGGAAAACATTTGCAGTACAATACAATTGCAGAGTGTCATGTAGGACACCTGCATAATTGGACATTTTAAACGTAAAAATTGTTTGAAAAAAGATGTGTACACTGTTTTTTTTTGTGTGATAATGATTGCACCACTTGAGTTTTTCACAAACCATATGAAACAAACATGAATCGAAAGAGTGCATTTCTAAGAACTTGTGTTTAAAGTAGATTCATAATGCAGAATATTTTTCCTTTTCTTTATCAAGGGCACTCTTTTTTTATTACTCATTTAATATACCCCCCCCAAAAACCTGTTGCCATTATTACATTTGAAGTAAAACATCAATTTGTGAGCCTTTCAAATATTAAAGACCACTTTCGATGTCCTCACAAGATGGTTTCAGACCCTCAGAAGAACAGATAAATCTGTACACACAAGCACACATGTAGTCTCTTTCTATCCCTCTGTCAATGATCCTCCTGTGTTGCTCCATTTCCCCCTGTGGCCTAAATAAAGCCCATTTCATTTCCTTGCCTCTTTTGTCAGTTCTCTTACTTTCTTGCCATCTCTCTTGTTCTACTTTGCTTTCTTTTTCTCATTCTAGCGCCTACTCTCTCTTTATATATCTCTCAAGTGTTTTTTTAAGTGTATGTAATATATTGCTCTTTTGATTTAGTTTTAATCAGAGTTTACCCTCTTGCTTTTTCTTCCTGGTTTCACTCAGGCTTTCTTCGTACCCTCTCGTTTGGCCTCTTCGTTTTTTGCCATGGTCACAGTACCCACACTCTCTCTGCTATTGGCCCTGGTAGAATGGGCGGGTCAGACTAGCTCCTCCCCTCATCTCTTGCTCCGGCCCCGAGAGCGTGAACGGGACCCGGTGGCATCAATGCACTTCAACATCGCAGTGATCCACGTGGGCTCAACGATTCAACAAGGGGAAGCAGGGACTGCAGCAGCTGCGGGTAGGGTGCCATTCCCGGGCTTCGGACGTGTGCACAGCAGCTTCGGTGAGAGCGTCGTCACTCAGTGGGGATCCGCAAACGTAATCTGGCTCCAGGTCAGTCCGATAGAGGTCATGAAAATTAAATTGAATTGATTGCTTACAGGATCAAAACCATTCTGATTTTAAATTTAGAGTAATACCTGAACTGAATGCCTGAACGATACCTGAACGCTTTGTTTGAATGTGAACTGAAGTGCGAATACAAAAGTAGATTGAATATACGGGCACTTAGGCATGAGTATTCATTCATAACTACAGAAGTTAATGTGGTGTGAATGTGAACACTAATGTGAAGGGAATGTGAATTACCTACAGGTGAATGACAGCAGCCCCAGGACGCTGCTCTCTCAGCTGTGTGACTTGCTGGCAGCCAGACCCCTTCAGGGACTCGTGTATGAAGATGAGAGACCCCTCCCGCTGACCTCTGGCCCCCTGGCCCCCATGCTGGAGTTCGTTTCGGCCCAGACCGGCCTCCCCATCGTTGCTGTGGGAGGGGGAGCTGGTCTGGGCAGGGTACCACAGGTATGACTGTTAGAGAATTTATGTGCGGTCACATTTACAGTTACTCACAATTTCACAAATTAAATCTCATAATTTCATGCGATTGTGAGCTTTGAGTAGTTTCCATTAAGATCTCACTTATGAACTCACTTATGAGTTGGTCATGCAAAATTGCCGCATTGACAAACTGAAACCAGCTTCATACATTGCTACACTATTGACAATGGACTGCAAAATTTCAATGAAAATTTGCCGGGTTTTTTTAAAGATTTATTTTTAGCATTTTGCCTTTATTAGGATAGGAGAATATTTTACATTTAGTCATTTTGCAGATGCTTTTATCCAAAGCGACTTACAATTGGGGAAAACATAAAGCGATGCATCTTGAAGAGGCAATCAGACAGAGAAAGTGCTCGTAACACCAAGTTTCAGGCACTGTTCAAATAAATACAAGCTAGCAAGGGAAGGAGAGAAAGGTAAAGAGAAAATGTAGTTCTTTTTTTAAGTTTAGGATGAAGTCAAGTAGTGAAAGAGATGAGTTTTCAGTTGTTGCTTGAAGATTGACAGAAATCCAGCATTCTGGATGGGAGTTGGAAGATCATTCCACCAGCCAGGAACGGTGAAAGAGAATGTTCTGGAGAGTGATTTTGAGCCTCTCTGTGATGGTACCACGAGGCGTCGCTCACCAGCAGATCTTAGACTTCTGGAAGGGATGTAGATTCGTATAAGTGAGTGAAAGTAGGCGGGTGCTGAGCCTGTGGTTGTTCTATATGCAAACATCAGTGTCTTGAACTGGATGCGAGTTGCAACTGGTAGCCAGTGCAAGGAGATAAAGAGAGGTGTAACATGTGCTCTTTTGGGTTTGCTTGAAGACCAGTCGTGCCGCTGCATTCTAAATCATTTGTAGAGGTTTGATTGTGTTTGATGGAAGTCCAGCCAGAAGAGCATTGCAGTAGTCCAGCCTAGAAATGACAAGGGCCTGGACAAGAAGTTGTGCAGCATGCTTTGTCAGAAAGCTTAGACAGGAAGTGAGGTGGGATGAGATCGGGAAAGGTCCATGAGATGGGACTCGAACTTAGGACACCCAAAGCGTATGTTGGCATGCTGCCCACGAAGCTATTACCATACCTTTAGAGTTTGATGTAACTCACTTACTGTAACTGCATTCAAATTGGAAATCAACTAGTAATTATTCACAATGATTCCATAATCTAAGTTAAATGAATTAGGATTAACCTCTGAGCACTTTTAATTGATCTACCTTTATACTGGATATCTCCCAATACAGACTGGTGCCAACTAACAGAATGATTTTAAATACAGAGCCAAAGTCTAAAGACAGAAACTTGTCCTGTTTGAAGACTTTATTTTACCCTGTGAGGTTTAAGCTAGTGTCACTGTGTCAGCAGTTTGACTCCTTTAAGTCAAATTCCTCTTAATAGTGATTGTTATTACCCCCCCACACCATCATTTATTTAAAATACATTTATTTAATTGTAAGTATATGTCATATTTATTGACATATCAATAACTGATATAAAATTATAATTAAACTTTATTTAGAGTATGTAATTATTGCACAATGCACAGATCATAATATTATGCCTAAAATGTGTTTTACTATCACTGTTGATAAGGATTGGATGATCTCTGTATAATATCAGTCAGTTTAAATGCAAGATATTTAAAGTGTCCTGAAGTATACTTTAATTGTACACTTTAGCACAATCAAATATACTTTGAGTATATCTTTTGTTGGACTTCAGCACCACTTCTGCACAATTAAAGTGCCTTAAGTACAAAATTAGTTGTTGCAGTTTAGCAGACCTTAATTATACCAGTTTAGTATACCAAAAGTACAATTGCAGGGTATTTTTATTATGCACATAAATATGTAAATGTATCTGTAGAATACTTAGCACAAAATAAATGTATTTAAAATACATTTTAGTATTTTTTTCCCACAAGGCCTGATATGTTGGAGACTGAGCCTCACTAACCACATCTTTGGTGCTTTATCTAACATTAAAGTAATTTATTTGTTTACATTACGTGTGGATAAATGACCAGAGCTGCACGATTCTAGATAAATGGAGAAGGGAGGATCTTGATTTTTTGTAAATAGATATCATGATTCTGGAAAAATAGACAACTAAACAAAATAACATGCAATTTACTAAAGGTTCTGACAAAATGCAAATTGCTACAATCTGTTTATAAAATGTATTCTATATTCAACGTATTGTTAAAAAAATCAAGTTTAACGAATGATTCAGTGAATCGCTTATAAAGACTTCACTGAATGAATCAACATTTTTTGAACGAATCTCTTTTTTTAAGTTTTTAAACCAAACTATAAACTAACTATAACCTTTTAATCCCAGTAATTCTGTGATTATTTGAATGTTTGTAATGCAGAAATAATGATACAAAAGACTTGTAAAGATGTTTCATATACATTAACTGCCCTCTAAGGGTCTGCGGCAGCGCAAACTCAAATTTGATTGTTACGGTCTCATTTAAGGATTTAGTAGACATAGCTGAATCGTTGTCATTAGGGATCGTGGGTGATTGAATCTGTTCACGATCTGGCTATTTCAATATCCAAAACATAAAACGAGGGCTTTAAAGCCTTGTTTAGTGGAATTAACACGTAATAATCTACCACAGCCAGAAGTGCAGACCGCTTTTCACCATGGACAGATGGATTTATAGTACTTGGAGAACAAATTCAAATTAATAAAACATATTTGTGAAGTGAATAGTCCATCTTCAAAAAGATCAGGGGCTTTTGGCAAAACATCATGGGCTTAAGCCCCCAAAGCCCCCTCGCATCGCCACTGTTCTGAAGTATAGCGGTCTTGAAATGAATAAATTGTTTTCCTGATTAACTGTACAGTCTATGCAATTTAATAGGACAATAAAACTAGGCCACTGAGGATTTCTTAGTCTTGTCTGAAAAGTATCAGACGCACTACAGCGTCACTGAATTATTTGACAGTGTTGTTGTTTCTTAAAAGGTAAAAAAAACAATGTTGTTTCTTTGCACTTTGGAAATTCCTCACAAACATCTCTCTCTGCAAGCTCTTGGTGTTAATGAGCTCCAACACTTGCTAGATAGTGTTTGGCTTGCTGGTGTGCTGCAAGGGCATTGTTTGTTAATGTTACCATCTGAGGAGGACCGTTAAACGGACAGAGATAGGGCTGATGTTGTCTCTGTCGGGGCCTGATCGGGGTGCACCGATAACTGTTGAAAGGGATGGCATTACTAACATCCATTTGGATAAATAGCAAGGGCAAGGGTCATGCATTACCGCTGCAGGCCATATGGTCTGCTCTTTTTTTCCCTCTTGTGTTCACTGAAGTCCTTCGGTCTGGGTTTTGCAAATTCAGTTGCTAATCTCGACATTTCTAATATGTTCTCCCTAGCGCAATATGAAAACTACAAAGGTAAAAATAAATTTTCATTCACAAATACTCTTGAGACACGATATTGAATATTTTTCATGTTGTCACATTGAATCCTACACTCTCTTGGACCGACATCATCGCAAATTAAATTTAAAGCTGTGCGACGTACTCTGGTGAAGATTAGAGACACTGAAGTACCTCCCTCATGTTCCTAAAGAGGCTGCATATTTCAGAAACTCTTTATAAGAAATTGAATTCATATGATGCTTTATGGAGGCAATAAATAGTCTTAAATCACAGAAAGCGTAGTTATTTTCCCCCCTTAATTGCACTGCAGAAGACAAGCTCTGTCTGCTGTTATGTCACATTAGAAACAGTTCAGAAGAAATGTAGTTCCCATGATGCCTTATGCAAGGAATGAATCAGCTGTCTTTAGTCTTGGGGAAATGTAGTCGTTTACCTTCTTAATTCCTCTGCAGGAGACCGGCTCAATCTTCCTGCAGTTCAGCTCTTCCACAGCACTCCAATTGGAGGTGATCTTTGAGGTGCTGGAGGAGTATGATTGGACGGCCTTCTCGGTGGTGTCCACACGTCACCATGGCTACCAGGACTTCCTGTCAATAGTAGAAGGTTTGACCGACGGCTCATTCATCGGCTGGGAGAAGAAGAGCATAGTGATGTTGAATTTAACCGATGATCCTGGGAGGAGCGCGCGCACGGCGGCTGCTGAAAGAGAACGAAGCACAGGTAGAGAGGGAAGGTCATTGCGTTTCTGTCTCGCTTATTCGCTCATTTAAACATTCATTTATTCTGACATCACTACCTGTCCTTAACCATTTGTTTGACTTTTTCTTTCGGCTGTCTTCTCCACCATCTTTCTCTGACCTCTCGCTGTCCTTTCTCCGTTGTCCTCTCATTCTCATTACCTTTCCCATTTCTACCTATATTTGTGTAATGCGTGTGTGTGTGTGTGTCACAGGTTGTCCTCTGTCTCCCCCTGGCTCCAGGCTGTTATTGTTCTATGTATGTGTGTGTTAGAGGGTGTTATTGTGCCTTGTGGGTCCCAGTACACTGATGTCAGTGTTAATATAACACAGAGCCTGTGGCGGTACAGCCCAATGCCGTATGCATTAGATTCAGTCTGCAGTGCTTCTGCTCGATTACACACACTCACAAACCCAAATAAAAATTGCACACATACATAAAATATGCATTTGTTTACACACAGATAGTTGCATAGTAGAACATACAGTATAGAGTGCAAATACATGCTTAGATTACACTGGGCGGTATGACAGTGGTAGAAATATATCAGTCGGTAGAGATTGCTATACTGTTTATACTGTAGTACTGCAGTGTATCTGCTGTGCGATGAAAAAAACAATAAGCAAAAGTTACTGTCTACTCTTCTCACGGTGTTCACACAGAATTGTTTTCAGTGTAGACAGCTTTGTTGATTGTAATGGGAGAGAGTTTTTATTTCAGCGAATATTGCTGATTGTGTGTTGTACTGATGCCAGACTTATCATTTATTTCTTAAGAATGATCTTACCTTTTGGTACCGTTTGTGGTCTTCTGAAGATCTCGATGTAAATTTACAGTTAAAATAATATGAATGCACAATATTGGGTTATCATTTGCGTTATTGTTTAAAATTGACTTTTTAAATATTTAAAATGTATTATCATATTGTGGTAATGTTATCAGTATTGTCGATATTGGATATATATTGACCTATTTTGGATATTTGTGTTTGCTCATTTCAAATTTTATATTTAGATTATCTCTATTATTGGAAGAACACTTCAAGTTAACCTTTAAACAATTTTATTAAAATAATGTTTTTTATTATTTTAATTTAAAATGGTTGTAATCAATCCTCCTGTTTTCACACTTTTCTAATGCGCACTTGAAGTTAATATTTAAAAATACAATAGTAATTAATCAAAAATTATTTTATTAATTGTAATGATTTTTATTTATTTAAATAATAAATGTAATGTTATGAAGCCTTCATTTAGTTTTAAATAAATTTAGTTTTTTTAATAAAAATAAATAAAAATATATATATATTTTAATGTTTTATTTATTATTATATATTATGAAAAATAATGTAGGAATTGTATTATCAGCTACTGAATTTATTGTTTATCAGGTTTAACATAAAATACTAATCGGAATATTGGCATGATACATTATCATTCAGAATATTAATATTGGTGCATTGCTAAAAATTAGTGGTAACTAATGGACAGTGGAGTACCCACAAGTGCTTCAGCTGTGTATATATTCAAAATGCATTATGGCCTTATTGCTAAACATTATCAAGTGGCATTACTCTACTGAACGATATAGTCCCTAACAGTATTGATATGCAGCAAAAATATCTGCTATGGGAGCTGTATTTTGTGCATTTTACCACGACTGGGATGCAGTGTTGACCAATCAAAAAGCCAGGACCAGTATTAATCATACCATGATTTTCAATGTACAGCCCACCCCTACTGTAAACACAGACAGCATATACTGTATACTCTACATAAACACACACACAAACAGAACAAGAGCATCATTTCATCAATTAATTCAGGTCTTGTTCAGGGCTGGTGAGTTTGGAGACTAGTTGGATTTTTGATCTATGTATTCCATCATTCTTTTGTTCTTTTCCCAGTTCTCTAGCCCTCTTCACCTGTTCTCTCTCTTTTACAGTCTATCTCTTGGGTTTTTCTCTCTCGTGCATTGTAAAGGTGAAATCTTTAGTCCCTCTCTGTTTCTGTTTTTTACTGTTCTTTCCTTTCCTTCCTTCCTTTCTCTCTCTCCCTCCCAGATGTGCTAGTTTCCTTTCTTTCCTTTTTCTTTCTCTCCTTCTCTTTCCATCCATCAAGTATCCGTCTTTCTTCATCCCAGCACCATTACTTCAAAGCTGTTCCTCTCTTTAAAACCTGTCTGTTACTGTTTGCCTGGAATAAATCCTGATACAATAGGGCTGTAACTAATAACTGTTTTTATAATCAATTCAAATTTGGTTAGCTCTTTGATTGATTAATCAGATATCTTAACCAATATTTTTCTTCTAACAATATGCACTTGGAAGTATGCCATATTCTATGCTATTCATATTCCATGGAAAAAGTTGTTAAATAATGTAAAGTGAACACGTCTTACAATCTAAATGCAGCAGAATATATAGCATCGACATACAGTAGAAAGTGTGACTCTGCCCTCTGAACATGGTACATACTGTAGCACATCAATCTACAGTAATCAGTTTATTAGGTCCTGTAATGAAGCCTTCATTTTTCAGTAATCCCTTTAATGTTAGTTTTCATATATCATTAATTACAATGCATATAGGATTTCAAGTTTCAATCCAAATTCGCTGATCCAAGTGATTGCACTCCCTTTCTGTTGTGCTCCATTTAATTGACATGAATGCTTTATGAAATATCTAAAATGTAATTACAGAGTGACATTTTAATTGCTCCTTTGATATTGGGACTCTTAGGCTCTGTTTTGTGAAATGGAATACTCTCATTATAAGAATTTAACAGTAAAATGTCATTACATTACAGTTTTTCAGTTACTGAAGGACTTATTTTCACGATCGGTTATTAGTGATTTTATAAATGAATTATATAAAGCCAATACCTCTCCTGTCCTCTCTTCCATTTCCTCTTCTCATTCCGCTCATGGTCTCTTCCTCCCTTTTGACCTCTGTGTTCTATTTTGCACTCTCTTTTGTTTCCTCTCTTGCTCCTGTTCTCTGGTTTTCATCTTGGTCCTCTTTGCCCCACTCTCACTCTAGGTGCGGTTGTTGTACTGCTCTCAGGAGGAAGCAGAACAGGTGTTCCATGCTGCTTGGGCAGCTGGTCAGGCCAGCGCCTCTCACATGTGGTTCGTGGTGGGTCCGGCTTTGTCCGAGCTGGGCCTGACCGGACTACCCAATCGGCTGTTTGCAGTCAGACCACAGGGCTGGAGGGACGAGCCCCGCAGACGTATCGCCCGTGGGGTGTCCATTCTGACCCATGGAGCAGTCGCATTACGTAAGGACTACGGAGCAACTGGAGGGCCGCACTTTGTCACTAACTGTCAGATGGATGGCAACAGAACACAGAGGATCCGCGGTAGAATGAAGTAAGAAACACTTCTTTCTGCAGATACAAGATGTGACTTGTATGTTTTGCACAGAGAGAGATACAACATGTCTCACACTGAGCAGCACAACTCTTTGCCTATATAATAGGGACCATGAACATTCGCAAAAGCATTTAACTAGTGTAATGTGCTGTATTAAGTGAAATTGTATATTTAGTGGGACATGATGTAGGGTGGGATTGTATTTTATCAAATGAGATTTCAATGGGCAGAAAAAGAAGGCTGTAACATAGTTGATTAAATTTTTTTTCAATAAATAAAAAGGCTTAAAAAGTTGAAGTACAGTAAAAGTTATTTTAGTGCTGTCAAACGATTAATCGCGATTAATTGCATCCAAAATAAAAGTTTTTGTTTACATAATATATGTGTGTGTACTGTGTATTATGTATATATAAATACACACACATGCATGTATATATGTAAGAAAATTTATGTTTATATATTAAATATATTTATATATGATATAAATGATATGAATGTAAATATATACATGTAAATATTTTCAAAATATATGCTGTATTAGTGTGTATTTATATATACATAATAAATATAAACAGCACACACACACTTATATTATGTAAACAAAAACGTTACATTTGGATGCGATTAATCGTGATTAATCATTTGACAGCACTAGTTATTTTTTAAAGAAATTAAATTTTGCATTACATTTATCAAACGTGACATTAAAAACAAAAAATATGATATAAAATAAATACTACTGATCTTTAAAAAAACTCTGTTCACCAAAGAATCCTTTAAAAACGTCTCAATTTCCACAAAAAATGTTAAGCAAATCAAAATGTTCAACATTGATAATACTAAGAAAATGTTGAGAAGCAAATCAGCATATTAGAAGAGTCATGTGACACTGAAGACTGCTGAAAATTCAGCTTTGCCATTACAGGAATAAATTACTGTTTAAAATATAATAAAATAGAAAATGACTGTTTTAAGTTGTAATAATATATTTAGAATATTACTGTTTTTACTGAATATTACTGTTTTATTTTGATCAAATAAATGCTACCTTCTTTAAAAAACTAATATTATTGTACATACTACAGAATGTAATTATATTAGAGAATATATTATTAATATTTTGATGATTTTTTTTGTTTTGTGCACTAATGTACTGTAAACTATATAACCAGTGACGTTTATTCAAAAAGTTCATTTTAACTTCATGTTAACTATGGAGTAGCATAGTAGTTATAGCTGCCATACATGGAATGGATTTAGATATTCTTATAGAGCAAATTAAATTAACTAAATAATGAAATCATCTTTTTCCATGGTATTGCAGCGTAAAAAGCTGCATCTTAATCACTAACCACTCATAAACTATTTTTTAACAGGTGCAATCAGAGTATTGAAATTAAGTAATTAGCATTCATTTCCACACAAACACGCCTCCTTTATTAGGCTCATTGTACTGTATATGGCACTTTATTCACAAAGAAATGAAAGCAGGTGACACATTAATCTGAAAAGGATGTTTGTGTGCACTTTCTTGCGACCATGACAGCAGCAAATCAGCTGATTATTATCAAATGATAGAGAAGAGTGTTATAACCGGGCACTTATCCAGATTCACATGCAGTAAAGGGCATTTTTAAGAGATTATTTAGGTGTCTGGATGTCTATGGTGGGACTATGCTGTACAGGTTTTATGAATGTGCTTTTGTAAAATTGCCTGCCTAATTCATTTTGTGAATCGAGTGCTAAACCAGCACATGCAAATAAATGCTGCTTTCAGCGTAATTTAAAAGTGTTATTATTATACTGATCTTGAATATCTTTAAAAAGCCCTCTATTTATGTTCACCCTGAGAACTGTGTTTAAAGCTCATCTCATGTGGCTTTAACCTTCAACTTTTCTGCTTTTGCATTTATAGTAAGTCTATTTATCCGTAATGATACACTCTAATGAGAGTGAAAGTGCTGCACCTTTGGGGCTTGAATGTCCTTTACTCCCCCACCATAGGGACTGCAGGGGGAGGCGTTCAACATGCCCCTGTATTTAAGAAGACAACATGGGTGGGAGGGGATAAACAATAGCAGCATGTTTGACGCTGTGTCTGCCAAAGCATGCAATGCAGCAAAACTAGAAAAGGCCCATTATAATCAATAAGCATGTGCCAGTTTCATTTATTATAATTGGAATATTTCCATCTTATTTTTAACATAAGAGCAGGCCAAGCCATTTTTAACTGTTATCAACTGCTGCTAGTTATGTTCAGTGATTTAGTCCATTATGGTGCTCTGAGTTGTAAACTGGTTTTGTTATCATATTGGTTTAGTGTAACCATAAACAATGCTTATATTGCAAAATATTTTTTTGATTTATTCCACTTTTTCATTGGTTATACACCTGTGGTGGCTAATCAATTGGAAAACTCACAGCTTTTTGGCAAAATCCTTTCGATTGGGTTAGTATTTTGTCATGAAATGACAAATGATCTGGGGCCAATTGTTCAAAAGTAATCTGATCGGATTTTGGCCATCGGATTGGATCAAATTTTGAAAACGGGCTGTTCAAAAGAAGAAAAAATGGATTCTGAATTTGGATTAGATCACAAAATCCAATCTTGGGTTTGATCTGGATTAAATGCTCAGTTTGTGTTGTTCAAAAGGTTTTGGAAGATTGGAATACTTTTGATCCAAAAAAACAGAATTATTCTGATCCCAGCAGAAGGGTGGATTTCTAGAACAAAAATGAAATAAAACTTTAAAACTGGTCCAGAAAATACAGCATTTGTTACATGTAATAAGCATGTATCCCCAAACAGCTGTCAATATCAAACAAAAACATTATATTTCATTTAAAGTATTTTTTTTTATCACTAATTGTAAACTACATTGGCACAATCGTCAGAGATGGACCAGTCATAAGTAGTTGTTTGTGTAAATGCAATGCAAATCTACAATGCATTCAATACAATGATATTTGAAATCTGAAAAATTGTGTATCTGGATCAGGGTGAACCCAATCCATTATACAGCCAAACTAATTTCCCTATTATACAGACAAAGCCTTTCAAAGCACCAAAATATAAAAAAGAATGGTGGATATTTAAGGCAAAGTGGGTGAAGATAAAATCCTTGTCATTATTTTATCTGTTATTAAAAAATGAGAACAAAGATACACATTACAAATACATATGATATACAAATAAAACAAACAAACAGTGCTTTATTTTCCGGTACAATAGGTGTATTTAGGAGCATTCAAGAAATTGAATTAACAAATATAAAAGTAAAACACTTTATATATTGATTCCTATTAAAGCAACTTTATTAAACATTTTCAGTCAAGAATAGACTAGAGAGTGATTTTTCTCGTTGTGTTTTGGTGTTTTATTAAAATTAGTGGAAATATTCATCAAAAAATAACAATAGTGTTTTATTTTTAAACCATCATTTACTCACTCAAAAGTTATTTTAAACCTGACTGAGGTTCGTTCTTCTACTGGAAATAAATGTTATTTTGAAGAATGTGGAAAACCAGACTTCCATAGATTGTTTTTTCCTACAATCAAATTTATGAGCACCAGCAACTGTTTGATTACCCACATTCTTCAAAATATCATCGTTTGTGTTCAACACAAGAAATAAATTAATATAGGTTTGGGGCAACATGTGAGTGAGGAAATAATGTCAGAAATGAAACTTTAGGGTGAACTAACCCTTTAATAACCGTCGGCAGCATGTTCAGTACTGTCCCTTTAAGATCTAATATACAGACACGCATCTGTTTACTTTCACTTTAGACAACCAACTGAGCCTATACATAAACCTTGTGTGTTTTGACCATATTAGCGCTAAAGATAACTTAGTTCAGTAATCAGGTGCTGTTTAACAGGTTTTTTGCACGCGTGCTTCAGGTGTACATGCTCAGAAAAAGCGCACGTCAGAACAACACGTGGATAAAACTTTTAGCCAGTAAGGCTTTAAAGCACAAGCCAATAATGTTGCCTACTTTTGTGATTGTGCATAAGTGCAGTGTCCCGTGAGTGTATCTCTACTACAGAGTTAACATTTAATGTCAATGTATGTCGTGTTGTACAGTGTATTGAGACGGAGGTGCCAGAACTATAACTGAAAGAATGTGTGCTGTAGCACCATACTACGATATTTTCATCATGGATCATGGAGACATTTTTATCGTCCACGATCAAAAATCGTCATATCGCACACCCCAACTATGATGATATTCTATGAACAATCAGCATATTTTTTTTTCTCATATTTTCATTAGCAGTATGTTTTAATTCAAATCAGCACATTTTTGTCTCATCTTCATTATCATTAAAATTTAAAAAGCTTAATTGATGAACAGTTTCATCAATCATTTTGATGATAAAAGCACTGGCTGCCAATGATAAAACTAGAATTTCTGGACAACAACTTGAACTTAAAAAAAATATTAACCACAGTTAACAGCATATTTTACACATTGTAGGGAGAAATGAAATGGACTCACTGAGCAGAAACTCTCAACGTAACACCATCAGTGTGACTCACACTCATTAAACATCAGAAGAGGATTGATGGGGAAAAGAGATTCACCTGTTTAGTGCTGCTGATGTAATTACGGTTTGCTAAATAGGCTTCTACATAATGGTTTTGCGTGTATTTATCAAAGAGATCTTTATAGGAACTTTGTGAGGAATATTCACAAAGGCCTCATAAGAACAGAGCGGGGGAAACTTTGCTCCTTCAAACTTGTTCACCCAGTCAAATTTTTAATGTGCACTCTTCATTTTGCCAAAAGCATATTGGATTTAAGATCAAAAGATTAATTTGAAGCACTCACAAAGAATGTCACATTTAGGCACCGTTCTGGGTATTTTACTGGTTTAGATTAAGTGCTCGAAATAGAGTGACTGCCTCCTTTGATTCCATTGCTGGAGGAAATAAAATGGTTACCTTCACCACAGTCTCGCAATCTGACCTAATTAGGATGTTTGTGAAGTGCTCCGTGCGAGATTTCCTCTTTGACGTGTCCTCGAAGTATTTTATACTAATTCTTTCTGGGTCTCTTCCATCTCAACAGACTGTTTCTGCTCTGTTCTCTCCGCTCTGCAGGTATTTCAGTAACATCACTCTCGGTGGGCGGGACTATTCGTTCAGTAACGAGGGCTACCTGGCCAATCCCTTTCTGGATGTCATCTCCTACATGCCTGGCAGTGGCTGGGAAGACGTAAGCACTAATCAGAATTCTATTTCTGTTCGTTCTTGTGTAACCGCTGTTATGGATTGGTAATGTCCAAGATGAAAAGCAGCATTGCAGTAGCCATGCTGAGCACTGCAGCAGCAATGCGCTGGAATGAATTTTGAAAGAAGATCGCATTTCATTTGCGGTGTCTGTTTATGACATGGATGGCATTTTGTGCACTGTTAATTACGCATATGAATGATTGCAGTACGTATTAGGATTTAAAGGTAATGACAGTCCATTGTTTTAATAAAATGTGCGATTTACTTCATCATGACTATCGTAATGATGTACTTGCTGTCTAAGAGCTGTAAGTCTAATGTTCCAGTTTGTAGCGGTAAGACATATAGATTGAAAGCAGTTTTAAAATGATAAACAACTTGACACTACACTCATTTTGAAAACCATTTCCCATGACAGTCCACAGCAGAAAAACCCATTACAATTAACTCTGAACAATGCATCACATTGTGTAGCAGAGAGAGCGTTTCGGTGTTGAAAGGTGCACCTCTGCCGTACAGCAGAGAACCGTTAAAACCTCAATGATATAAACATATAATTAGGGTTTCAAGAGGACGTACATAATGTACAATTATGTAGAAAATCTGAAGGATCAGGTTATATGTGAAGAACAATAACCAGAAAATAATTAATTGTGAAAAAATTTTAGCGAGCCGATTTGATTTCCTATTTTCCCTCTTCCCCTTCGTTCGCTAGTTATGTTTGTGTTAAGTATGTCTGAGCAGAGAAGGAATAAATAAATTAATTAATAAAAAGTCCCTTCAATTTAGTGGCTTCTCGTATATCAGCGTATCGTAGGTGCCACATGGGACGTTGTGGCTCTTCATTTCTCCCGCAGCGTACTGCTGTCGTGAGACAAAATAACTGATCCCAAACCCAGCTGAGTAAATATAGCCGGGGAGAATGTCATATACATGAAGGTGCCACTCAAACTAGTGCCTTAAAACAGAATTATTCATATTTAGATGCCACAAAGACAAGCGTAGAGACTGAATATTGTAATCCCTGGCAGTGCTTTTGTTCTCCACCTCTACAATCTGTTAACAGAGAAAATGACAGCGGATTATGTACTTGGGAGAAATTATAATTCCTTCGGGCAAAATTCACTGACATTGAGCCATAAGAGCAAAAAAGTTTCAAAATAGAGTGGGGCTATTTTCTGCTGATCCCCATAGGTTTTCTCACACTATATTTATGTGCATTATATACTGTACACAACATAGGTTAAAATCAATGCTTTTTCATGCATTGGACCAATGATTGCAGTTCTGTTGAGCGGCAGGCTCACGTTAACTGGCTCCGGTAGGAGAGTGAGAGGATGCATGGGATTGTGTTGCCCTGGGCATCTTGAAAGGTCGAGTGTTGATCGATTGTTCTGTCGATGTTCTTGTGTAGGCTTTGTTTAAGTGCCAGTGAATGAGTTCCTCCTCGCTGTCTGTTCTACATTTAGTCCATTCTGAATCAGGCCAGTTTTAATTTCCTTAAACTCTTTCTTTTTACTGTATGAAAGGGATCGTTCAACCAAAAATAGAATTCTGTCATCATTTACTCTCATGTCGCTCCAAACCTAAAAGTTTTCTTTCTTTAGTCGATCATGAAAAGAGATGCTAGACAGGACGTTAATGATGCTCTTTTCTACAGAATGAAAGTGAATGGTGACTACTGGGGCTGTCAAGCTGTAAAAATAAAAACACCATAGAAGTGTCATAATAGAGGTCCATATAATTCGTGCTATATTCAAAGTCTGCATAAGTCTTATGTTTTCATGAGAAAATGTAACTATGCGATTACAATTTTGTATGCATTCTTTATTTATGGTGTGATTTATATTAAAATGGATATATTTTTTTAAAGATTGTAAGATTCATAATTGTACAAAAAGGGATTAATGAGATAATAAATTCATACTACTTAGCCACAGATTCACCAAAATATAAAATCGTTACAATTTCCTATGAGATTGTGTTGGATAGCTTTGTGTGTGGGACAGACCGAAATATAAGTGTACTGAAAATCTTCCCACTCTGCCATATCTCTCAGATTCTATTTCCTTGATTTCATATTATAATCATATCATAATTAGACATACTGTAAGAGCACCTCTCTCAATTGATCAGTTTAAAATCTGGAATGACAAGTGTTCTTGCGCCACATTTGAGTAAACATATATGAGAGTTGTGGCAAATGAGAATATTATTGAAAAAACTGCTAAATCTTATTCTGTTCCAGGCCCAAAGGTATATATGGCTGTGGTTCTCAACCATGGAGCCAGGACCCACTGGGGACCCACAATTCCAAGGGGGTCGTAAAATGGCCAAAAATAATTTAAAATAAGACCAAATATGTTTTGAAGAAAGGTAAAAAAGATGTAGGCTGACACATTTCTTATTAGAATTTGTTAAATGGATATATGAGGGAATGACGTGTCATGGAAATTATAAAAACTGATTAAAAATTGTTAAATTGTTATTTGTATATAATAAATAAAAATAATGTAATATCATACTAAAATTAAAAGATTTGTTATTATTATTTAAAATTATTTTATTAATTGAATTATTTAAAAATATTACTACTATTTCTGTAAATAAAAAAGTTTGAAAACAACAGGTTTGAAATGACATGAGTAAATCTTGAGAGAAGTTTTATCTTTCTATTCCTTTAAAAACAAAACAATTTTGGTAATGTAATGGCATACTCTATAAACGACAGTGGCATTTTGTTGTTTTTTAAATCTGTGCACGGAATAACTCCTAAAAACCCATCAAACGGTGCAACAGTCTGTTAAGGGTTGCATGGTGCTGGTTCTGGCTTTGGCGCCTGCGTCTCATTTGCTGATATGTTCTGGAGAAAAGTGCTGTTAGAGACATCTGGAAGCTTTTGTACTTCAGAGTCACAGAGTCTTTGTCATTCACATAAAATATTTAATGGGGCGCCATAATGTACATTTAAGAGGCTTCCATGCTGACTATAGGAGGTATTCAATTTCCATTTGTTTTAGGAGGGCGCTCTATTAAAACACGATGCTCGCTGTCTTTGTCTTCACTCCTTTTTGTCTCTGGTTCTTGTAAATGCGTTCTGTCTAACACGGAGTAGACAATGGACATGGATGACTCAACTTCCAGAAGCGAGTTGTGCACAAGGCACTTCATGTGACGGCTTCCACATGCGGCATTTATAACATTTTAACAAACTAACTGCTACAGCGCTTTTGATCCCATTTGTCCGCACTGTTCTCATAAATCGATACATACCAGGGGAGAGACGTTTAAAAAATGAAATGCCAAGCACATTTCTCCAAACCCTCTTTGTACCTGTCAGGATGTGTCCATGTGTGTTTATGCCGTGTAAATCTGTTAGTGGATTTGTAAGGATCGCGCTGGGGTAAAAGCGGCTCGTTTTATCCTCCTCTCACAGGGACGTTCACAGGGACGGGGGTGTCATGGCAGAATGTTTGTGTTTCACTCTGTGAAAGTATTATCTGTTCCCGGGGGAGACGGTGTTTGATCAGGCCCCTGCTCTACCTCTGCCTGCATGAGGCTCTGCCCCCTCAGCTTGGGTCTAGATCTCTGCTACTCCGGCTCTTTGTTATGCACCGCAGGATCTCTAGTTCTCCACACATGCTCCGACACTCCTATTTCGGTCGTTTTGTCGGCCCACATTCCAACGTCGAAAAGAGTTAAGATGTCTGGCTGCTGCTGACATGGATCGGCCCTGAGACCTCGGTGCTTTTTGGAGGTGGAAGAGAGTAGGAAAGATTCAGGGGGGAAGGAGAAAGATCATAGAAGAGAGAGGGAGAAGAGAAACCCAACAGCACGTTCAAACACATTAAAGAGTATTATAAGGACATGACACTAAACACTGTGCATCATTAGCATTTCTATCCCTCAAGCAGCTGCAAAAAGCCACTCGGATCCTACACAGTCCTACCTTGCCTGGCTGTGCTACTTTGTGACATGCCATGCATATTTTATGAAGCTGTTCAGACATCCTTAATACAAGACGGTGTCACCTTTTGAGATGTGTGGCTGGATCTCTTTCCGTGGCGAATTTTGGGATGACGCTGTCTGTCAGATGCAGACACGAGCCAGCAAACTCAACATTCCCTTCCTGTTTCCTTCCCTCCCGTCAGTGCCGCTCAGAGAAAATGGATCTTGGGTTAACAGACTGTGAAGTCATGTTCACACCAAGAACGATTACTATAAAGATAACTATAACGATAATAACGGGTGCCTGTATATTAGCATCCACACCAATGCATAATAAAGGTGCAGTTAGATTCTGTAAATGTTTGCGGGCATTTCAGTAGGAATCCATGTGATTGGGGATTTTGCATAAGGGCGAAAGATTCCCCCACTGGTTGTTGTTGGTCAAGCGGATTTGCTGCATAAATCAACAGAAGGCTGCTTGGTTTGAAAGTTTCTTCTTTGTCAGATGTGCTTCATACAGCACATCACTACATGAGAGGAGATGCAATGGATAATGTGACTGAACCTTAAAAGTATAGTTTACCCAAAAATGAAAAGTCTGTCATTAATTACTCACCTTAATGTTGTTCCAAACCTGTAAGACCTTTTCATCTTCGGAACAGAAATGAAGATATTTTTGATGAAATCTGAGAACTGTGATCCTGCAGAGACAGTAATGCAACTGACACATTAAAGGCTCAGAAAGTGTCACAGTTTGTCTTCCTCTGCCTTTGTCTCCTCACCCTTATATGGTCCTTCCTGTTTCCCAGTCATTATTAGTTCAGTCAGTGTCAGCCTTGTGTCTTGATTATGTCCCAGGTGTCTCCAGTTATGTCTCCCTATAGAAGTCTGTTCTGCCCCATGTTACCTGTGGATTATTATTAATGTCAGTGTGTAAACCTGTGTGGATGTCCTTACCTGTGTTCCTGTGTCTCCTCCGTTTGTCATTCATTAAATACCCCGTTTGTCACAATCCTCGTCTCCTCGTTCCTGGATCCCCGTGCAGCACCGTGACAGAATAATCCACCCTAAACAAACAATGGAGTTCGCCGCCGGCGTTCTCGCCCTTATCCGGCGGGATCTCACATTCGTGGAGTTCGCCGGGGAATTCTGCGGGCTCGCTTCGGTGACGGAGCTCCACGACGCGGCAATCCTCCATCTGTTTCGCTCGGGCAAATTACCAGCGCCTATGGATTTCCCAGACACCACAGGATTGTGTTGGAGAGAGGGGATCTACCGGTGTCTGGGAAGTTACCGGTCCCGAGTCGAAACGAACCCACGAGTGTCACCGCTGGCCCCGCCCAACTCTTCTTCGTCTCCGCTGGTCCTGCCCAGCTCTTCTTCGCTGGTCCTGTCCAGCCTGCCTCGCCTCTGCTGGTTCCCGCGCGCCGCGGCCCGCCTTCCCGAGCGCCAGCTTCCCGAGCGCCGCCACGAGCCAGTGCCTGTGCCAGTGCCTGCTCCGAGACTGCGCCCTCCAGTGCCTGCTCCGAGACTGCAGCCTCCTCCAGTGCCGGCTCGCCAGCCTCCTCCAGTGCCGCCTCGCCAGCCTCCTCCAGTGCCGGCTCCTCGCCAGCCTCCTCCAGTGCCGGCTCCGCCAGCCTCCTCCAGTGCCGGCTCCTCGCCAGCCTCCTCCAGTGCCGGCTCCGCCTGTCTCTCCAGAGCCCCTGCCGGTTCAGTCCAGCTCTCCAGAGCCCCTGCCGGTTCCGTTCAGCTCTCTAGAGCCCCTGCCGGTTCCGTTCAGCTCTCCAGAGCCCCTGCCGGTTCCGTCCAGCTCTCCAGAGCCCCTGCCGGTTCCGTCCAGCTCTCCAGAGCCCTGCCGTTCCGTCCCAGCTCTCCAGAGCCCCTGCCGGTTCCGTCCAGCTCTCCAGAGCCCCTGCCGGTTCCGTCCCAGCTCTCCAGAGCCCCTGCCGGTTCCGTCCAGCTCTCCAGAGCCCCTGCCGGTTCCGTCCAGCTCTCCAGAGCCCCTGCTGGTTCCGTCCCAGCTCTCCAGTGCCCCTGCTGGTTCCTTCCAGCTCTCCAGAGCCCCGCTGGCTACATCCAGCGCGCTGCCAGGCGCGCCCAGAGACGCTGCGCTTCCCAGCGCCTCCAGTGCTGGTCTCCCGTCCGGCCTCCAGAGCCCCTGCCGGCTCGTCCGGCTCTCCTGAGCCCTGCCGTTTCCGTTCGGCACTCCTGAGCCCCCGGCCCGTCCGGCTCCCCAGAACCCCGAGCGACCACGCCTCCTGAGCGCCCCTGAGAAGAGGAGCTACCCCAAGAAAATTTTTGGGGCTACCCGCCATGGGGCCGCCCAAGCTCCACGCTCCGCCATGGAGGCATCCCAAGCTCTCCTGCTCCGCCGTGGCCGCCTGAGTCCCCGGATCAGCCGTGGCCGCCTGAGTCCCCGGATCCGCCATGTGTCCCGAACGGGCACGCCCTGGAGGCCACCTGTCCGTCTCCTAGAACCTTGAGGCCTCAGGGCGCCCACCCTCCCTTCGATGTCATACGGCGGACGCGCTATTGGAAGGGGGTAATGTCACAGTTTGTCTTCCTCTGCCTTTGTCTCCTCACCCTTATATGGTCCTTCCTGTTTCCCAGTCATTATTAGTTCAGTCAGTGTCAGCCTTGTGTCTTGATTATGTCCCAGGTGTCTCCAGTTATGTCTCCCTATATAAGTCTGTTCTGCCCCATGTTACCTGTGGATTGTTATTAATGTCAGTGTGTAAACCTGTGTGGATGTCCTTACCTGTGTTCCTGTGTCTCCTCCGCTTTGTCATTCATTAAATACCCGCTTGTCACAATACTGCCTCGCTCCTGGATCCCGCAGTGCAGCACTGACAGAAAGATAGTAAGGACATTATTAAAATAGTCATTGTGACAACAATGGTTCAACCATAATTATATTATGCTACAAAAATACTTATTGTGCGCAAAGAGAACAAAAAATAACAACTTTTCAGATTTAAACAAATTTCTCCTCCGTGTCAGTCTCCGCGGTGCATTCATGAGAGCACCAGGACGCATGCGCGTTATCCTGCTGACACAGGAGCTGGCGGTCTAACTTAGAACCCGGATCCGCTGCACATTAAGCAGAGGGTTTCACATGCATGCGCTGAGGTACTGTTGTGAACACGAATCGAATTCTGACACGGAAGAGAAGAAATTGTTGAATAAATATATTTGTATTTATTTTATTGCACACAAAAAGTATTCTCGTAGCTTCATAACATTACGGTTGAACCACTGATGTCACATGGACTATTTTAACGATGTCCTTACTACATTTCTTGGCCTTAAATGTGTTGAGTAATTGATTAATTAATGACAGAATGACCTTTTTTGGTGAACTATCCCTTGTAAGTTGTAAGGTCTTTTTTTTTACCTTGTAATACAAGTTTTAAAATCCTTCTGATGGTACATTCCCTTACTTTGTTTTGGGATTAGGTAAGTTTGTTGAGCAGTATAAAATTTGCAAAAATGGCAGATTCTTTTATGCCATGGACCATTTAAATACTAATATATATACACTTTAGGTAATAATACATAACTTTAAGGTAGATATATACACCCTTTAGGGATGAATAAATTACAAAATTGTACCTTTTGAAAAGGTACCACCCTAGTTTGTACCTTTTTAGGTAGAGTATAGGGGCTCCAAAGTTGCAAAAATATGTAAAACTAAATATGTATGCTTTAAAGGGACGGTTCAGCCAAAGATGAAAATTGTCCTCATTTACTCACCCTCAAGTTGTTCCAAACCTGTATGAGTGTATATCTTCTGTTAAACTCAAAAGAAGAATGTTGGTAACCCAACAGTTGATCGTAGACACTGACTTTCATATGGAAAAAAATTTAAAAAGTAAATTTTTGTTTACCATCATTCTTCAAAATACTTTTTTTCATGTCCAACAGAAGAAGGACACTCATACACATTTGGAACAAGTGGAAGGTAAGTAAATTATGATAATTAAAATTTTCTTCCAATTATCCCTTAACATTCTGTTTATTATAAGCACGTGGTTAAGTTTTGCCTTCTGGTGCTTTAAATGTTTGTGCTTTTAGCAGGATAGATTATGATCGATTGTCAATATGTTTATTATTCATTGGCTGGGGAAAAATCTAAAAGTGTTTCCAACAATATTGTTTCTCTATTGTTATCAATTTAGTTTTGATGTGGACGTCCCTGTTCTTATAAAATTATCATTACAGTTATCACCCTTGGCGTGAACAGACATTTAAGAAGGAAAAGAAAGAAAGAAAGCTGAAAAATGGACAGTCAGACTGACCCAAGCAGACAGATTGATGAACAGAAAACGAGACGGGGACCAGGTGAGCCGATGTCACAGAATCGGCTTTTTGTCATTTCCAGTGGTCTGCCCCGGCTGCGTTTGATTCCGAGCCTTTGTAATGCCACAGCCTCAGTTACTGAGCAGTTCGAAGTAGGATAACTAGCCCAATGAGACAGCACTTGCAGGAATCCACATGCTGACTGTTGCCATTTCCTGCTCGATTCCTTTCAATTAGATGCCTCTGTCCTGATCCTGTGCTAATATGCAAAGTCTTTTAGCTGCCAGCCGCTGACTGATATCTCAGAGTCATATGCATGCACATACACAGCATATGAGAGGTATATTTATTCTCCATGTACCACTGAGACTTGTAACATTTTAAGAGCTGAACATCTTTTGCTGTATCTGGATGGCTCTCAAGGGCTGCTTTGGTGCTGATAGCTGCCACTCTCTGCTGGTGTGTAGGGGAGAGTCCTAAGGCTCAGTGCTGCTAGCAAACTTTGAGTGTTGGGACTGGGATAAGACGGTAATATGTGATGTGTGTGCTGCTTACAAACTGCTGAGAGGTTGTTGTGTCCTATAGGAATTGTTCTGAGAATGGAAAATTCTGTCATTTATTTACTTACCCTTATGTCATTCCAAAACTTTGTTATTTTTTGATGAATGAATCTTCATATTTGTCCATGCAATGACCGTTCACTGACTGTCAAGGTTTCAAAATGAAAAAGCATCGTAAAAGCATTTTTAAGTAGATGCACATATGACCTTTCTGCAGGTTTGACATTTTGGCTTAGATATCTGTCATGACCTTGTGCCATTTGTTTATGAGACTTCAATTTCAGTCTACTTTTATGGTGTTTTTGTATAGCTTTTTAGCCATTTTGGAGCGTGACAAACCCTGGTCATATGAAAAGATTTCTCTGAAGATTGAGATCGTTCTTCTTTTGTGGTTTATGGAAATAATAAAAGCATACAGAAACGGAATGATGTGAGGGTAAGTGAATAATGACAGAATTTTTCATTTTTGGGTGAAATATGAAACTGAACTGGTGCTTTGTATCACAGCTCTTCTTTTATTGCTGTCTCCTTATGATGAATTGCTTGTGTTATAGCATTTCTCATTTGCTTTGGATAAAAGTCCAAAATTAGTTTTACATCAAATTTTCTCTGACCCGTGAAGCACTCTGAATTATAAGAGGAATAAGAAAATGTATTATTGTAATTCTTCTCCTTCTCTTTCTCCTTCTGCTTCTTCTCTTTCTTTTTCTGTTATTAATTAATATGAATTAGTGCTATCAATCAATTAAAAAAATGACTAATTAATCGCATATTTTTCTGAAATTAATCACTACTAATCCCACCTAACATTACCATTTTTAAGTATACTTTTATATTGCAATAATTTCACATTCAATCTTCAAATTAATGTAGAAACAATATAAAGACAGTATGTTTTTTATGACTGAAGGTATCACTGATACCAATACTATTGATGTCTCTAGGAATTTCTTTTCTTCTAATATTTAAAGCTGCAGTCCGTAACTTTGTTTTGGTTAAAAATTATCCGGAAATAAGTATTTGAGCAAGTACATAACCAACCAGTTTTCAAAACTATCACTTTACTTTAGCCCGATTCACAACGGTTAGTTTATAATAATAATGTTTTCTAATTTGAATGGTACTGGTAGGAATTTGCGGTAAATTCGAGCACGCTGCTGCGTCATTACGTCATGTCTGTAAACATAAAGAAGGAGTCCCGGCTAATAGGCTATATCGCATGTGAGGATGCTGCAGGTGGCGGATCGTTTATATCACAGCTAATTAAACTTATCATTTTGATGGCGGATTGTAATCCAGAAAGGATTGTGTTTATGAAACACATGTGACTGAAATTAAATTATATTCCAGTTTCAAATGCGCTTCTGATTACAGATAGCATGCTATTACACAGGTTTTGTATTTTAAAGAGAACCAGTTCAAAGGAAGAACAATTTGCTTTGTGGGTTAAAATAATATCTTTATAAGAAAATCGAATGGTATGAAAATTAGAAATTAGACTGTACAGAAATTGAAATCTACACATTAATACACACACTATATTCACAGTTAACATTTAACAATTTGATAACAAAGTATAACCATAATAATAATTTGCATGGTTTGATGTGATATGAGCTAACGGATCATTAGATTTAATCACTATTGGTAGCGTGATTTATTGTAATACTTTTTTGCTCAGTTGGTCAGAACAAACATGGCAGACGTGTTACTTGTTCTGATGACAATATCTGGGGAAAATTCTAATTTGGGTCATATATTCCAATATGTAGGCTAGAATCTGTGATTCCTGAGTACAATATCCACAATGCGGTGACTGACAACTATTTTTTTTATTATTATTTGTTACATACACAATTATACAGAGTATAACTAGCAGTGAAATGTGTTCTCTGTATTTGACCCATCCAAGTGCACACACACTTGGAGCAGTGGACACACACACACACACACACACACACACACACACACCTGGAGCAGTGTTCACTCAGGAGAAGCTCCAGCACGACCACCGCATGTAACTTTTAACAAGATTCACTTGTTTGAAACACGCTAAATTATATTAACATTTACTATAGAACCATTATTTCACCAATAAACATCTCTATCAAAATTAATTATTTATTTTCTCCACAAGCGATCTCAGTTTGAGTATAGTTCTGTGTAAATAGATAAACCGCGCTGTCAGCAGTTTTCATAATTTAGAATGACAAAAACATTTTAATAATTCTGATAAAACATGCTAGTTAAGAAATGCAATAAAATACGATGTTTTGTTTGTTATAACTTATTTCAATGTTCCAGAGAATATTATCCAGTGAATTATTATCCACTCTTTAGTCTAATAAACAGCTTATAAACCTAAAACTGTAGTTTAAAATGAAGCTGATATGACTTCTGTCCTTTATTTTCTGCATTTGAAAACATTAGACATTATTTTACTTATTGGTAATATCAGTGTTGCTAATGATGCTTTTTATAAATAAAATGCTTTTATTGTTGTAATTTTAAGATGAAATTGTACACGAAAATGTTAATTTTCAACAGTTTTTTGTTGTTGTTAAGATGACTGAAAGGAGGAAAAAACAAAGCGAAGAATGGACTTCACTCTGTTATATAGTTACTTTATAACAGTAAATAAATATCGGTTCTGCATATCGGTTATCGGGTACATAAATGTACAAATAATTGGTATCGGTTATAAAAAAATCAATATCGGTCGATCACTACTCAGAACATTAGATTCATCCGTGCTGGAGCAGTGCCGGTGCACAACCCACGGAATGAAGATAATTGCGCAAATAACTGCAATTGCAGGTTTTCAAACAGAGATGGCGACAAAGAGGCAAAACTTACAGACTGCAGCTTTAACCATAGCCATTCAGCATTACAGTATATTTGAGAGCTGTCCATTTTAACTTTTATTAGACTTTTAAAAATAACATCTTCTAATTTAAGTGAACTTAAAACAATCTTCACATAAACCCATTATAATAAATGTCATATTTACCTGTGCAATTCATCACGTAGGAAATATACAGAAATTGAATAAAGTTATCAAACACTAAATTCTAAATTAAATATAGATAAATCCTTAAAGCTACAAAAGTTATTGGTTTTCTCTTTTTTCTTTTGTTCTTTGATTAACAGACACCACAGCGGCTGGGTTATTAGGTTATTTGGCTGCTTTGACTTTAAGAGCTGCGGCTGCTGAACGTGATGCGGATCTGACACGCATGTTTGTAGTTTCATTCTCAGTTTAATATGAAATGTTACAGGCCACAGCACCTTATTTGGCGTGCAGTTGAAAAGCACAAGCTACGAGCACAGTATAATGGCTGACAGGACAGGAAAATTAGTTTTTACTGACATATGGCCTGATAACATCTCATCTGACCGCAGTTCACTGTTGTTCTCCTGAAGCTCCCTCGTTACATGTACCCTTTCCGCACTCGTTTAACTCACGCCTGGTGCTGAAGTGATGTTCGAGTGTGCGTCTGAAAAGTCTCCTGTTGATGTGGTCATAAAGACTTTCTGCGTTTAAATAAACACAATGTGATTGGGGTGGCCAACCCTAGCTATGCCCCTGCATTAACGCCATTAAATATTTTTAACATCTTTAAACTGCATTAATGCGCTAATTTTGACAGCACAAATATTAATACACGTAGATTATACTTTGTGCAAGGACCTATACAAAGTATAATGTTGTTTTAATGATGTTCATATTAATATTATGATTATTAGTCGAAGCATTAATACAACTAATAGTAAGATTTTTTGTCATGTCAATAATAAATGGAAATAATACTTAATTGTAAATAATACTTGTATATAAAAGCATGTTTTTTTTTAGTTTATTTTCTGTTAACTAATCTGATTCATACAGTTCTGCAGGTCTTTGTCTTCTGTATATGGATTATGAGCTCATTTATACTGTTCTAGCCTATATTGACACATTTTACCCCTTCTCTGTTTTTTCGCAGGCTCGTAACCTTTTCCTCTGTGGCCCGTCACTTAGCTAAAAACAGTCTTTTTTTCTCTGAAAAGAAAAATCCACTCATTCCCCAGTGAATAAAAAGGGCACAGGACTGTTTTTAGAGAGCCCTCAGCTATAAGCTCACAGAGGAACATAGAGGAGATAGTCTTTCATTTTTCACTATCCTTCCTCACTTTACAGGCTTAACCTGAAAAAAGGGAAGCCATTCCTGTCTGTAATCCAGCCTCAATGACTCTATTAGAATAGACCGCTTTGAACGGCTAAAACCGCTGAAAAGACCTTTGACTTGCATGTATTATTGATTCATGAATTGGATTCATAATGAGAAGTAGTAATGTTTAAACAGCTTTTGTCACGGTCATTATAAGCATGGCCTATTAAATTGATATCTCAATTTACTGGCCACATTTCTGCAACTGCAAAGACACGAATGACCTCTGACCCTCAACGATGTGCTGTCTGTGTGGTCTTAGGTAGGATGGTGGGAGAACGGGGTGTTACGTCTGAGGTACCCTGCTTGGTCTCGATATGGTCCCTTCCTGCAGCCGCCTGATGATGCTCAGCACCTGAGGGTCGTGACCCTGGAGGAGCGGCCATTTGTTATCGTGGAGCTTGCAGACCCTGCCTCTGGAACCTGTATTAGAGACTCTGTGCCATGCAGACGGCCTCTCAATGCCAGGTTAGTACTGATCTGACCGTTTATCATGGCTTTTCTGTATGGGGAAACAGGAACATTGATGTAAAATTGTTCCAGTGTTCCAAACTAGATTTTCTTCCCTTTCACGGGTCTATGACCATTCAGTGAGTCATTCCACATTTTGACAAATCTTCTGTCAGAGATCTAATGCAGGTATTAGAGGAGAGATGAAGAAATTTATATTAGTAATGCACACCCTCTGATGCCAAAACTATAATCTTTATATTCTCTACATTAGCTTGTTAATTGTCCAGACAAAAGAGTAGTTTTTATGTCATAAATATTTTACATTTGGTGCCAAATTTGTATAATTTCAAATTTATTTTGATATTGTTATTAAACCAACATTTTGACTATCAACCTTTTTTACGATATTAAATTATTTTATGACTTATTAATTAATTTTGATATTGTACTGCACAGAGTGTATTCCTAGAATTATTTGTATTATTTTATTTGTATTACTGGCAGCTTATTTTCTCACAGCTTAAATATTATAATTATTAAACCAACATTTTGAAATATATACAATATATTATGACTTACCAAATACCAATTTAGTTTGATATTGTATTCTGAATAGTGCATTGTATTTATTTTATTTGTATTACTGGCAGCTTATTTTATTTATTATATTTATTTACTATTTTATTTACTAACAAATTAAATTATATAACTATTAAACCAACATTTTGACCATCAATCTTTTTTAAGATATTAAAAGCTATTATCTCTTGAGAAGGCTGATGGCAAAACATTGGTTTAATGTTGTCATAACTTGCACTTCAATATTTAGTTGTGCATTTTACATTTTATTTGTTAATTGAAAACCAATATATGGCATGCCAATGAAGTACTTAGAAATTGTAATTTGAGGTTGTAAGCATGGCCTGTTTTTATTTGCTCCAAAGAATTCCGTTCGGAAGCTTTGGTCCTCTTTATCCGGTCATTGGTCACATTCTTTCAATTTAGTCTTTATCTCTGTCTCTCACTTTTTTTCCCCCTAACAAATCACTATGAAGTTCCAGGGGCTATACTCACCTGCCTTAGCTTAGCAATCGATCACTCGTTTCCTCTCTCTCTTTCTCTCGCTTCCCCTCTCATTTTGACTTCGCCTTGTGGCGATCTCTATTCATACTTAGCCATCGTGTTGCTTGTCAATCTGCTTGAGCTCTTGCCGTGTACACGTGTCTCTGCGGATGCTGCTTATCTGCTTCTACACCAGTCATATGGATGCCTGTGTTTCGTCTCATTATATCGTTTTAAGTTATATCACAGTAAATGTACCAAGACCGTATACTACTGAAACCCTTGCCCTTCCCATTCTTCTGTCTTTCCTTATTTCACATTCCCTCTGTAACTCTCCGTCCTTCTTGCACTGCTTCTCTTGTTTTCTGTCTTCTGGGGTATACTGTAAATGTCTGTGTGTGTGCATGCGCACCACACTCATTTTGTTAAATAAATATTGTACATTATTATTAAAATTGAATTAAAGCAAAAGTTTTCTATTCTATTCTACATAATTCTATTATATCATATTATACTATATTATATTTAGTGATGTCAATCGATAATTGTTTTATTAAATCACACTTTTTTTCTGAAATTAATAGCGATTAATCCCACCTATCATTAGCTTTTAAATATAATTTTATATTGCAATAATTTCACATTCAATATTCAAATTAATGTAGAAACAACTTAAAGAAAGTCTATTTTAAATATTTTTTATAAAACGTATAGTTCCGGTCCTTGATTCTGATTGGTTGAGCCGCGTTCGAAGCTGTTGTAAATTACACTACAAGCCTACCTTTGTTCAAGGTTCAAGGTTCAAGGTTCTTTATTATTTGTCACATACACAATCATACAGGGTATAATAGGTAGTGAAATGTTAGTCGGGACAGGTCCGCTCAATGGAAAGTGCAAGAAAGAAAAAATAAAACATGATAATAAAATAAAAAATAACATAAAAGCAATAAAAACTATGAAACAAAAACACGAGAGAGTATATATATATATACAAATATTGTGAGAATTAAATAAGAAGCAAATAATGAAATAAAATAAGGGTAAGATGTGCAATGAGATAAAGTGTGCAGTGCAAGAGAATGTTCACTTTGTGTGTTGCTTGGAACCACAACTGTTTCTGTGGAACTACATTGTTTAGTGGAAGAATACTGTTTTTATTAATATCATTACACTTTATTTGCTCTGTTTTGATTTGTGAAACCTTACTACGTAGCAAAAAGCCCAGTGAAGCCGTGGTTTACAGTGAATTTATAACAGCTTTGCGCCGTGCCTAACAACGCCCCTTAGCTGTTATAAATTCACTGTAAACCACGGCTTCTTGGGGCTTATTGCTTTAGTTTAATGCCACCTTTTTATGACTGAAGCATTTGCATTTAACATTACAGTATAATTCTATCAATTTAGCATTTAATGAGACTTTAAAAAAGTGAACTTAAAACAATCTTCACATAAACCCATTATAATAAATGTAAAGCTGTGCCCTTCAGCAAGTAGAAAATATTATTTAATAAAGTTCTAAATAAAAGCACTAAATTCTAAATTAAATGGAGATAAAGCTTAAAACTACAGAAGTTACTGATTTCCTATTTTTAATTTTGTTCTTTGATTAACAGATATTGCATGCTCATAGTTTCTTTTGTGCTTTGAAATGATACAGACAACAGCATGCACTGCCGTATTTGTGCGTGCAATTGAAGAGCACATGCTACGACCACAGTATAACAACTTACAGGACATGTAGATACATATTTATATAAGATTAATATTTCCTGACAACATCTCATCTGAGCGCAGTTCATTGTTGTACTACTGAAGCTCCTCGTCACCGGTAGCGTTCCCGTGCTTGTTTGACTTGCGCCTGGTGATGAGGTGACGTGGAGTGCGTGCACAGTGAACACAACTCTTAAGCAGTTGTGAGTGGAGCGGCCAAACCGAGCTCTGCCCCTGTGTTAATGGCGTTAAATATTTTTACACGGTAAACTGAAAAAATTAATCATCTGTGTTAACGCGCTAATTTTGACACCACTAATTATATTAGATTTAGGGCTGTGAAGCGATTACATTTTTGTATCTAATTAAATACATGATGTGGTAATTCATTAATTATTCGCACATCAAATTTGAGAAATTACTCCCAAAAGATAATTTAAAGTCATTGTAGTGTAAAGCATTAACATAATTGATTCAACATAAAATGTATTACACATATTCTTTTGTAGGAAATGATGACTAAATTTTCATTTTTGGGTGGGTGAAATATACCTTTAATTTTTTATATTATTATTACTATGGAAATATCAAATTATTTATTTAATGAAATGCTACTTTAAATAAGAAACTAAAGTAGGTGGTGGTCTTAATGATTAAGTCATTGAGTCATTAATTTGATTTGTTTAAAAGGATGATTCATTCAGGAGGGAAGTAAATGGTGCACTTTATGAATGGGGCATTAAATCATTAGGCTTGTTCGACTTGAAGCAGATCATCACTGTCTGACCGATTGGTGTGTGACATCAAAGTACCGCGAGAGCTATAGAGAGCAGACAACTGCATGAGTTTGAGTCGCTCTCGCAGTACTTTGATGTCACACACCGATCGATCTGTGCAGCGCCGCTTCAAATCCAACGCGCCTAATGGTTCACCCAATTCATTCAAAGGGTGGATTAAAAAATTAAATGCAGCTGGGTATTGCTCAGAGACGAAGAGTTCTGCAGTCTTTATTTTCGTGGCAAAATTGTGCAAAGCAGACAGCATTGTGTCTAAAATAACAGTATTAAATGCTAATTTATTGAACTGTTGTAAAAAATCAGTATCGTATTTTGCACTCGTGTGATATTGCTTAACTATAATACATGATTTAAATATGAGACAAAAACAGGCAATTTTTTTATCAATTTCTTGAGTTTTAGGGACATTCTAACTATATTCCAGAGTTGTTGCCCTCCATTATATTTCTCATCAATCAACTGAAATGTCAGATGACCCAGCGAGTGCATTAAATGCATTAAAGGGGTCATATGATGCTATTTTAAAGATCATTATTTTTGGTGTAACAGAATATGTTGACATGCTTTCATGTAAAAATAACAAATAAAAAATGTCAAATACTGTACATTATTGTAGGTCCTCTATGCCCCGTCTCTCTCAAACGGGTCGTTTTCTACAAAGCCCCTCCTTTTGACAAGCACAGTCTGCTCTGATTGGCCAACTGACCCAGTGCATTGTGATTGGCCGAACACCACAAGAACACGTCGGAAATGTAACCCCCCTTACCATAACCGTGAGCTTCAGCTTTCAAGTTAGTTTTACCATCAGTTCAAGCCCGAGAGGGGAATGGCGTTGTGTGACAGACACAGTGATGATGCTCGTATGTATTTGCAGTACACAAGCCGCATTTCAGATGATTTCTGACGGGCTGTACACTCCGCTGTGATGTGACCCTGTTCCCCTCTCACACACACACACACACACACACGCGACGCGCTACACAAAAAACTCTGCATTTGAACAGTCAAAAGCAAATACTTCAACTAATAACAAAACATACTTACAGTCACTGATTCAGAAGCGCCAGATTGTCATAGCAAAGTCGGAATTGACACTTTTTTATTTTTAGAAATAGCCTTTGTGCTCAGCCAGCCTTCTTTCTTTGTGTGAACATTTGGGCGGCATTATGCAAATATTTCCACATCCTGACGTAGACACGTGGGGGCGTGTTTGAATGAGGCGTTTTAGCCCGGTCTGGATCAGCTTTCTCTTTTAAACAGAATAAATCATTTTGTGGGAGACTTTGAGCTTTGTAACTCTGCAGATCGTATACCTGCACAAACAGCTGCATAACACACTAAAGAAAAGGAAAAAAAGAAATCACATCATATGACCCCTTTAATAATTTTAATGCGTTATTTTTCACTGTAATTAATTAATCTAATTAAAGCGTTAAATGGCCAGCCCTAATTATATTATATTAATGATGTTTGATTATTATTATATGATTGATTTTATTGATAAATGCAATACACATAACGGAGTACTTTCTCTCTGATTTCAGTGCACTTCAGGAAGGGGTGGTACCCATGAAACAGTGCTGCAAAGGATTCTGCATCGACATCCTTAAGCGATTGGCCAGAATTGTCGGCTTCACCTACGACCTCTACTTGGTGACCAATGGGAAACATGGGAAAAAGATTGATGGAGTTTGGAACGGGATGGTGGGGGAGGTGAGGAAAGCTTTTTGTGTCTTTCACCTACTTTACACTGGCCGAGCTTGTTGTTTTCCCATCAGCTCTCCTTATTCACTGCGCTGATGAGCAAGCGCCCTGGATGCACTGTCAGCGATATCACTGAGAAGACTTCACTTGCATGTAAATACAGGCATTAGGTGGAGAGAGGACTACAGATTAAAGGCAAGGCTGCTTTTCCCTTTAGTATCAGTAAGTCATGATGATCAAACACTGAGATTATGGGATAGTTAAGGTCACCAGTAAGGAATCAATGTGAGCTTATAACATATGTCCATGATCTTTGGATGAATGTGGATGTGACACTGTGCCAGTGTGTCATTTACAGGGGTTTCAACACTAAGGCAGGGCTTTGCAAATATTTTCATGCCAAGGAGCTTCCAAAATGATAATTCCATTGAGAGGGACCCCTTTCCTAAAATGTAAAAGAAGCTATACTGTATTTTCATGCATAAAACCCATTTGGAGGAAGATAGTAAGTGTAATATTATCAAATATTAAAATAAGATATAACTAGATAAAAAATATTAAAATATCTGAAAACATTTATAAGCAATGATTACATTTATAAGCAGTAATTACATTTATTTTAATTATGTTTCAAATTAAATTAATTAAAAATACAATTGTGTATATTTGTTTCTTCCAGTACAATTAGATTTTCAAGAATCATAAATATAGTTCCAAAGCAACTTTAGACACCACCCTGCCATAAAACCATCAGTGAGCAAGGTAAAGGTCAGAATAGGCAGGAAATATTCCTTAAAAAGTTACAAGAATAAATATTTGTTTACCACAAACATTCAGATTTGCTTTTCATTTCTAGCCATCAGTGAGCAAGGTAAAGGTCAGAATAGGCAGGAAATATTCCTTAAAAAGTTACAAGAATAAATATTTGTTTACCACAAACATTCAGATTTGCTTTTCATTTCTAGCTGGTAAAAATTATAGCGCTTAATATAGTTAAATAATTGTGATTATTTAATAAATAAATAAATAAAACAGTAATATAAAAATGTAAGTGTGTTAAAAATTATTACATTAACAATGTTTAACTAATACTCATGTAAGTTACCATTTTAAATTTGACAACTCTAAAAATTACACTACTGTTCAAAGATCGGTACGATTTGTTTTTGAAAGTCGTCTATTTGTTTGATCAAAAATACACTAAAAGCTGTAAAATTGTGACTAAAAAAACTATTTTTTAGTAACAATGTAAAAATCTTTACTGTCACTTTTGATCAACTTAATGAAATACTTGCTGAATGGAAGTGTTAATTTCTTCTTCAAAAAATCTTACTGACTCAACTTTTGAGTGGTAGTGTGTGGATTATATAGAAATTCATGACATTTCTATCACTTATTTAATTGTATTAAAGTAGTAATGTTAATGTTCTTAATGAAAGTTAAGAGCTTGCTGAAGATCTCAAGTGTTTTTTTGTTTTGTTTTTTAACTGGGGGTCCTTGAGGGTCTACGTGCATGAAGGTGGAAACCCCCTGCTCTTTGTAAAGAGTTTGAACGTGTAATTTCAGCATGGATGTAACCGAGAAGTCACATGTTGCCCTGTTTGAAGACTGAATTCCCACCGTATCTGCCAGCCTCCAGGACTACTGAAACACTCTGAACCCTTTTAACACAGCGCCAGGGGATTCGGCTAATGGGTCACACACACAAACACAGAGGTATCCAAGACAGAGGCCTGAAGCCTGCCAAAAACGAGTTGCGAATGCATGTGAGTGCGAATGACAGACAAGAGGGTTGTTGTTTTGAGAGCGAGACCCTGCTGTGGCGCTCACACCCTGGAGTGATGCCTGTTCGAGACAGTTGCTAGGGAATGGAAACAGCTCTTTTCACTGTCTTATTTCCATTCTTCTGCTCTTAATATTTCTCACGGTCTCTTATGATCCATTTCCACTTCTCTCTGCTCCTCGGTTTTCTGTGACCACGTCATTTTCTTTTTCCCAATCTTTTCCTTTCCCTCTCTCTCGCTTTTGGTCTCTTCACTGCATATTTTGATGCTCAGCCAATCAGCTGTCAGCACGGCCCCTGTAGGCGCAGAGCTAAGGGTTATTTTCTCAGGCTGTGTGTGTGTGTGCGTGTGAACGGCTTTGATCTTCTATCTACGACAGGTCCACATTTCCCCTGTGTGGCATGCCGGCCTGCAGCAGGACCGGGGCTGCGGCGCGCTCACGAGGAAACAATTTCATTGATGTTCTTTCCACAGTCTATGCAGACCAAGAAACGCGCATGCTCACTTTCAAAAAGGATGCAAAAGCTCTCGCAGCACACTGGAAATTATACTACCTAAACAATCCCTTCTCCCACTCACACACAGGCAGGTGCGCGTCTTTCAGAATCAATGCAGTGTTCAAGCTGTTAGAGGAGATTTGGGAGAGCTTGTAACCTGCATGACTTTAGGCAGTGACTTAACTCTGCACCGTCGCCATAGATCCCATTCCTCTGCATCACAAGCTTTTCACACCATTCAGGAATATAAAACAGAATGCAAAGTGAGAAAAGAGCCGCTCTGGAAAGTAAAGATGTTAATGTTGTCCCTCCTTTTTGGTATTCCCAGGCATGCTTTCTCTGTATGGGGTATACTGTCTCGAGATAGATAACCTGCCTCCTGTAGCGTCTATGTGTGCAGGCTTCTTACTACACTATCTGCCCGACCAATTTATGGATACTGGAAAGCAGCCAGTATGTGGATTGAATATTAATTAGGCATGGGGTTCTCTGAATTTGCAGATAGACCACCTGTTACTCACCAGTGAATGCTTTGATCCGTGTAGAGTAAATTCTGTTAGGATCGTAGTCTAGCAGTTGAGCCGCGGTGCTCATGCGGGTGTCACAAGTTTGATTCATCTTCGTTTCAATTCCCGAGCTCGTTCCACTCTTTTCTCCCTAACGTTTCATGGCCTTCATCCAGTTGTACTATTGTGTGGCATTAATGTAACTACGGGTTACAGATGATCACTAGTTCAGTTTCTTATTTGCATAATTCTAACCTACAAATATTTGTACCATATCTGTGACCCAGAAAACGGAAACTAAATAAATCCTGTAGTTTACTTTTTAAATATTAGCAGAATAGAACCGATCAATCCTTCTACATTCATTCATAGCATGTTGAGTGACCTTTGGCTTCGTAAACTTCAATATAGGGCTACAACTCGTGATTATTATAATAATTTATTACTCATCTGATAATTTTTGTTTGGTCACATAAAAAAAATCCTGTATTTTTATGAAAAAACACGTTATTCCAAAAATGTAATGTTGTATAAAAACAAATATAAATATACACTAGCCTTCAAAAGTTTGCTCAGAAAGTTTTCGCTAATCACAGTATTGTGAAATATTATTTATTTTTTATTAATACAATTTAAAGAACTGTTTTGTCTTCAGTGTCACATGATCCTTCAGAAATCGTTGCAATATGCTGATTTGGTTCTCAAGAAACATTTATTACGTTCAAGAAACACTTATCTGCCAAATGAATAAATGTATTGTCTGTTAAAAACAGCTGATCTGCTTGATATTTTTCTGGAACCTATTTTTTTTCTAAGGTTCTAGGATTATTATAAAATTCAGAAGAACCGCATTGTTTTTTGTAAATGTGTAAAATTATTTAATGTTCCTTTTTGATCAATTAAATGCAACCTTGCTTAATAAAATAAATAATTATTTTAAAAGAAAAAAAACTTACTGACCCAAACTGTTAAATGGCAGTGTACAATACACACATATATAAAAAGCAGTTTGAATAGCATGACTGCTGTTTAAATAACTAAATTATATATAATATACATACACAAAACAAGTGGTAACTGGTAATAGGTAGAATCGTTCGTTTGATGTGAAAATCAAATCACTTTTATTGTCACATCACCACAGCACAAGTGCCTTGGTGAGTGAAATTCTTCACAGGTGTGCTCTGGAGACAGTAAAAACAACAATTTACATATGGACAATTTCCATACTCATCCCAATCCTCATTCCAACCCTAATCTCAATCCATACTCATATTTACAGACTGTACAGAAGACAGTGTGCAAATACACATACATATACTCAGTACACACAGTGTACTATAAAGATACTTGATTTACCAATGCACCAATACACATTATACACACGTATTTTACATCTGCGTATGCATTATGTCCACATCTATACATAGTAATATGTGAAGGTGCAACAGATTATAATTTATAGTAGATTGGTTGTGCAACAGATAGTTGTGCAAGGTGCAACAGATTATGCATATGCAATGTCGTGGGTGTGCTTGTATGGTGTCCAGTGATAGCAGATGTGTTAGTGCAGTGTGTGTGTAGTCCAGTAGAACTGTGTTAAAGTGCAATGCATGGCATGTTGTGTGAGTGGGAGTGTGATGTAGGGTGAGTTATTTCTGACTGTTCATTAGCCTGAAAGCCTGAGGGAAAAAGCTGTCCCTCAGTCGGCTAGTGTGAAGTTTAAACTCCATCAGGTGCTTTTTGATGCTTTGACAGAAAACAATACTTGTTGTTTTTTTGTTTGCACTATTTGTCCAAGGTTTTTTCATTGAAGCATGTTTTATCTTTATTGTATAAAAATGAAGAGCTCTTTTCCAAAACGCGATAAGCGTAAAATAAAAATGAGTTAAAATCATGCCATTTTTGCTGTGTACTGAACCTATTCACTGCTCCATCAATGTTTCATGCCAAATCGCTATATTTCCTTGTTTAAAATGTACCCCACTCTCCTGACTCACAAAGAGGCGCTCTAGCGACTGACGCTAAAAGCCTGTAGCCTTTGGCGCTCCTTGTTAGAGCGCCCGCCCTCCGTGCCGAAACCTGGGTTTTGAGACCCGCCAGTGTGATGGTGCTGACCGAGGGGTTTAACAATCATTGTTTAACATGTTCAGACTGAGCCAACAGACCATTTTAACATGATCAATTGAATATTAACAAAATGTATGGGTCTAGGTAAAAAAATGTAATTTTCATGAAAACTATTAAAATGGATTTATAGCGTTTTGGAAAAGAGCTCTTCAAATATAAATAGTATTCATTTAGATACTTTTTATACACTATTTGCTTAAAGTGTTCTTGTTTGATGCGAAATAAACTCAAAAGCCTAATATTATTTTAATAAGTTTGTACATAAAGAAATGTTTAATTCATCAATTCATTGATTACACGAGAAGTCTTGTGCCGGCAAATTACTTCTTCTCACCATAACATTCCGATGAATTTGCTCCTATAGGACAACTCGTCCGAGAATAGTACAATGGCGAACGGACAATTATAAAAGCCCCGTCCGTTTGTGATGGTGTGTGTGCTGTCAGTGGAGGCTCGCGCTGCAGAGCTAGGCGAAACTATAAGCCCAATTAGTACTATTAGCCACTTAAGTCCGTAGGGGGACTTAAAATACACAAATATATTTAGACTGTTTATTAAATAGAGGCAGTAACTGATGCCATAAAATCATGAGTATGTTTTGATTTAAAGTTCAGAAGCTATAGCTTACATGAACAAAAAACACACAAACATGTCACTTAAATTAAATTATTTTAAATAAGTTCTTGTTAAAACTGAACCAAATTTAAAATGCTTTGCTTATAATTTCTGCACAGGAGAGAGGAAATATATCGGCTATCGGCCAAAATGAGTTTTAATGTAATTTTAATGCAATTTTAATGTAGCAGCTCTCTTTGTAGCCTTTTTGATCCATAATGCATTTTTCATGTAAGAGCTGTGGCACAGAGGGTAGTTGCTCCAGACATATGCAGTCCTGTTGCGCTCATGGGGACCTGGGTTCGAGTCATGTCCCAGTGCTGGTGCCTCTCTCTCTCTCTCTTCCTGTACTTCCTTGTTGCTTTTTCACTATCCTATTAAATACAGGGATTGCAATAGCTTCTCATTCAGACATTAGCATATTTTAGCTTGGTAGCTAGCTACATTTCAGTCTCTCATTCCTCTGCAAGTCACAGTGGCCACATGATCTCAGGGCAAATCTAAGGTTCCCTAGAAGATCTAAAGTAAGGAAAATGTACACCTAGACTAGCCTGTGATGTTTTGGATGTGATCAAATCCATTGAGTAGTCTAGTGTGTTTCTTAGGTCAGTATACAGTAATTTCCCTTGTCAAACAAGGATTAATCAGTAAAAGTTTACTAGGGCACAGCAGAATTTTACTAGGTCTAACGCTCCTGTAAAATGAGTCCCTATAATTCCTGTAAATAAAACTTTCCTGCTACTAATAAAAGTGGCAAAGGTCAAAATACAATCTTCCACTTCCTCCTGTTCACTAGGTTGTGTACAAGCGGGCAGACATGGCGATCGGCTCTCTCACTATCAACGAGGAGAGGTCAGAGGTCGTGGACTTTTCTGTGCCCTTTGTGGAGACGGGCATCAGCGTCATGGTCTCTCGCAGTAACGGAACAGTCTCTCCCTCTGCTTTTCTTGGTGAGGTTGAGTCTCGTGCGAGCCATAATGCTTCATCATATTTGACTTTAATCAGTCTCTGCTGCATGTGATTATGATGTATGACTTTCCAGGTACTGGTGCGTATCATTTCAGAGCTCATCAATCAGGCTTACAGTTCCCTTTCGAAACAAACTATTTATCACACTTCAGTGAGAAGCACTAAATCAACATTTTTCAAACAGACTCAATGCTGTACATTTATTTTATTTTAATTTATAATTTATTTTACTTCAGAGCATGGCACTAGCTACGTCAAATTCATGAGTTCGATTCCTAGAGACTGCATGAACAGATATAAATATAAACTGTACATTAAAGTGAAATTTAAGTCTCTTTGAATAATCGCTAGTAAAAGTTGCTTGAACTGTCAAATGTGCCAAATGTCAAGTTTTCTTTAGTTTTACTTTCAAATGCAATTAAAGTTGCTTTTTTAATACAGGCATCTGCCTATTGTAAATGTGTTTTGTTTTTGTTTTGAGCATAGCACTAGCAAAGTCAAGGACATGGGACCAATTTACAGATAAAAAATATATACAGCACTTTTAAGTCGCTCTGAATACAAGTTTTTGCCAAATTTGTATTTTATTTTGATTCTATTTTAAAGATCATAGCACTAGCAATATCAAGGATCCATTAAACATATACCTTAAAACGAGATTAAAGTAGTTTAATACAGGTGTTTACCAAATGTAAATGTGTTTTTTGTTTTGCATTTCACTAGCAAGATCATGAGTTCAGTTCCCAGAAAATGCATGAACAAATGTATTATTTTCGCAAATATAACGCTCTTTTAAATTCCTAGTTAAATTATAAAGTTAATTTAATTTAACATAATTTAGTTATTTCCATCTCCAGTTCTAATGGTTGCTATACCCCTGGGGTGTATTCCACAAAGCAAGGTTAACTTATTATCTACTAAACCCTGAACTCTCGGTTGATTAACCCAAACCATTCTTACTTGGGGTATGTTGGTTCCAAAAACGCATCCGGGAGAAAGTTCATTCAACCCAGAGTAAGCTTCTGATTAACACACAAGACATTCTCAACAGAGCGATGAATCGAAAAGGTCACTATGGAAACGGACACTAAGAAAAAGCGTGCCATACTACTTTATTTCTTCTACTTCTGTTCAAAGGCCACTAATATGGCTTTAGAATATCATCAGTTTGACCAATTATTTAGGCTACTTAAGTTGTGAAGGGGTAATAGTTATAATAAATATTAGTTATAGCTATAATGAGAGAGAACTAGTTCGCAAAATAAGGGTTAGGCGTAAAAAAGCATATAGTTATTGTGTTGGAGCCCTGTACCTGAAATTTGCTTAGGGCCCCCAAATCATTAAGTCCACCCCTGTATGTCACATAACCTGCTTTCTGGAATACCCTCTTGGTATTAATTTCTGCTCTGTTGTGTACAAACCAAGTAAACAAAATAAAACAAAAATAAATACTACTAATGGTTTTGATTTTCTCTCTGTCCTCTCCTCTTTCTCTGTGCCCTCTCTCAGAGCCGTATAGCCCTGCTGTGTGGGTGATGATGTTTGTAATGTGCCTGTCCGTGGTGGCAGTGACGGTTTTCATCTTTGAGTACTTAAGTCCAATGGGATACAACCGTAACCTTCAGAGTGGCAAGAGTGAGTCCAATTTGCTCTTAGTCCTTCATTTAACCTTTTAATAAGGTCAAACTTTAGTAGTCTCAAGCGTTATTTTAACGGACATGAATGTGCACAGTTGCTTGTCACTGAGTTTATTCAGGAGTCCTAATGGCTTAGTTCACCTCTGTTCTTTATTAACCTGGATGTGGGTTTGATATTTGTGGTGCAGGCAGTTTCGCAGACACTCATGTATAATAAAGGACTGCAGACTTGTGCTCTGTATTCCTCTCCTTCCTCTGTTCTCTTCTTCATCCTCTTGCACCGGCACCCCATTCTCACCTCTTCATCTGCATAGAAGTTTAGGAAGCTTTTTCTATCAGTTTCGCAGTTTTGATCATTTTTTTAGTTTGTTTGGAGCTGATGAATAATTAAAGTGCCTTTAAAATTCAAGTCAGTGTTAAAATTCTATCTTTCTCTGTTTTACTTCCTGTCCTCTGTCAGAGGACGGAGGTTCTACCTTCACAATAGGGAAGTCAATCTGGCTTCTTTGGGCTCTGGTCTTTAATAACTCCGTTCCAGTGGAGAACCCCAAAGGAACCACTAGCAAGATCATGGTTCTTGTCTGGGCTTTCTTTGCTGTCATCTTCCTGGCTAGCTACACTGCCAACCTGGCTGCCTTCATGATCCAAGAGGAATACATTGACACTGTGTCTGGCCTCAGCGATAGAAAGGTAAGAGAATAGTGGTTTCAGGGCTTCTGTAGATGTAGAGAAAACTTGTTTATCAGTGCGTGTACAATCAAATGGTATAATGTTTTCATAATTTGTGATGTTTTGTTGACATGGATTTGGGGATCAATATTCTTGACTTCTTCAATATATAAGACTATAGAGACTAGATTGGGACTGGAAAAATTTGAGATTGACAGTAGTTTAAATTGGCCACTAAGTGATGAACAGCATGAAGAAGTGTTTTCTCACTGTTTGTCTTTTGAAGTGCTGGATGCTATTATGTTGCATTTAAAATGTAATTAAGTATGTATCTGTGAGATGTGCAGTAATTTGGCGTTCTAGCATGGAAATGTTCCTTTGACCTTCGCTCTCAGTGTTGACCTTGAGGAATCTGGAGGATTCTTGAAGAAAAAAAAATGCCATATGAATGTACTTATGTACACCAAATGAAATGTATTTGTGTTCCATTGTGTTTGTGTCATTTTACGAAAAGAAGCTACATCAAATCTGGATACTTAAAGCCATTTAACTTTTGTTGATTCTTTTTTCCAAGTGCCTCATGTTCACTTTGTAATCCCTTTTTAAATGAAAATAGTTTCCCCCATCTGCTTCACTAATGTTCTCTTTTGTTAAAAGCAGAATGAACACAATGTGCATGTCAGCACTGCTGCTTTCTATATTGTTCTGCGTTTATGATGTATTATACTTGGTTTTGACAGCTGCAGCAGCTCTAGACTCGTTTTTAACATGCATTCACTGTCACGTGTCATTCATGTTGAAGCTTACAGTCATTTTTCATCGTGCTCTATTGTTAGTCCTCTAATTACTTTGAAAAAACAAATGCAACATCAATTTCAATCACTGTTTCATACTGTGTTCCCCTCTCTCAGTTTCAGCACCCCACAGAGCAGTACCCCCCTCTGAAATTTGGAACGGTCCCTAACGGAAGCACAGAGAAAAACATCCGCAGTAACTATCCAGACATGCACCAGTACATGATCAAATACAACCAGAGAAGTGTGGAGGATGCCATCTCCCACCTCAAGACTGGGTCTGTGCTGGCTTTCTTACTCTCACTTCCTGTGTTGTTTCTCATGCAGTTTTCAATTGTATTTTGTTTTGTATTATGCTCTTCAGTTTTAATGGTACATAGAGAGTTCTTACTTGTTTGTAATTTAAAAAAAAGAAAATTTTCAGCATTTAAAATCACTAACTTTCTTGGCTTTTATCAGCTAAGCAACAATATTAAAAATAAAGTTACATTTGTAACTACATGTGTGCATTTAGCAGACACTTTTATCCAAAGCGACTTACAGTGCATTCAGGCTATACATTTGTATTGTCAGTATGTTTGTTCCCTGGGAATCGAACCCACAACCTTTGCGCTGCTAACGCAATGCTCTAACCACTGAGCCACAGGCTAATTTAGTGTAGATTTGATTTGCATTGGTTGTAAAGCACATTTATAGTTCAAGGCATCACGGGATAGTGTATTGTAAGGTTTCTTATTTTCTTATTTTATTTATTTTTGCATCTAAAGCTATGTATAATATATGTAGTATATAATTCTTGAGTCAAGACAAACAAAATGTCAATCCCACATTTAATTTCTTTTGGCCCAGTTTGCTCAAAAATCTAATGTCAGATTTACATAAAATGACAGGACAATAGGTGAGGCTATAAGGTATTAAAATGAAAATATGAAGATGTCTAATTGATATCTAATGTCTAATCTCTCTAATTGTCCTGAAAAAACTGACCATCTGAAAAATGCTTTATATCTTGTAAAAAAGGTACTCTTAAACAAGTTCCAGCAGTGCTTAAACCCTGATGATTGCTGCTTGCATCTATATTTTCAGTTTAGCATTCATTCCTTTGCCAGCTCATTTATACAGTTTTTTCAGTTTATGGAAACACTTGTTTGTTTAGTATCTGTCTCTGTAATAGTTTTCATAACAACAATAATAACCTTGTTTTTTAACATCTCTCGCTCTTCACACCTCCCAACCCCATGTTGCTCTGACAAACAGGAGTTCCTTTACAATGTGTTTGCACTATTTTCCCTCCTCCCACACTTCTCTCTCAACCCTTTACACCTCACACACTCTTCCTCTATTTATCATGAGTTGTTAATCCACACTGCTGTTTTCCTGGGCCTGTCATTTCCTTATCAATTTTTAGCTAAAGTGATAATATAACACCGGCACACTACAGATTTCCTCTCTGCTCTCTTTCTGTCTGTCAGCCTACTCCATCTCACGCTCTGTCTCTTCTGACTCCTACTCTTCCTGTCTGTGTTTGCAGTAAACTGGATGCCTTAATCTATGATGCGGCTGTATTAAACTACATGGCTCGTAAAGATGAAGGCTGTAAAGTAATGACCATCGGCTCAGGGAAAGTATTCGCCACGACTGGTTATGGCATCGCCCTGATCAAGAACTCCCGCTGGAAACGGCCATTGGACCTGGCCTTACTGCAGCTGGTGGGCGACGGTGAGAGTCTGAATGTTATGCAGTATCAAAGTGCTAAAATTAGTGGAATGTATATTAGTGCATTTATGCTGTTGGGCTGGAGAAGATAAAAGCCTTTGGGAGATTAAAGTCTTTTTTATGCATATTTAACTAGACTTCATTCATTAGCCTGTACTGCTAGCTTCAAGCCATCTCCCCAGCCATCTTGGTGTAATCCAGTTTCCTTGACATGATGCAATATGTATCTTTGTTGTCTAGCAGGTGATATTTTTCTTTGTGCTAGCAGGCTGCTTACTTATTAAAAGGAGATGATAGCAACCTACTGATGCATAAAAGAGATGGGCATGTATCAAAGATTCAGTCTTGGGAATGACAGAAGTGGTGTGCTGAGAGAGAAATAGAGAAAGAAAGACTGTGTTGTGTTCCAAAACCAATTGAGCTGACTAAGAGGCAGGGTTTTAAAGCATCAATCTGTCAACTGTGCTGTTTTTTTATTGTTGTTGTTTGTTTGTTTTTTAGATATATCTAATTATTTGAATAGGGGTCTACGTGATCAGGAATTTTGTGTGAGGTTGTAAAATTCACCCATGTAGATTTCTCAGCTGGTTCAAGTTGTTCAAGGCACCATCACATGTACCTTTATAAGAAAGAACATTTAAGAATGCACTGCCACAAGCTTAGTGAAAAAATAATTTCAAAATGATGCACCAGACAGGAGAAATATTGATTATAAATCCCCTTATTCATCATTCATTGTTGAAAAGTATCAATACAAATTCTTAAAGGGGTAGTTCACCCTACAATGAAAATTCCCTAATGTCGTTCCAAACCCGTAAGGCCTTCGTTCATCTTCAAACAAATCAAGAGGTATTTGATGAAAACTGAGAGCTTCTGACCCTGCATAGACAGCAATGCAACTGAAACATTCAAGGCCCAGAAAGTAGTAAGGACATCGTTAAAATAGTCCATGCGACATCAATGGTTCAATCCTAATTTTCTGAAGCTACGAGGATGCTTTTAGTGTGCAAAGAAAACTAAAATAAAGACTTTATTCTACAATTTCCTCTCTTCTGTGTCAGTCTTTGACACATTCACAAGAGTAGATTATTTTTTTAAGCTTTATTTTTGCTTTCTTTGCGCACAAAAAGTATTCTCGTGGCTTCATAACATTACGGTTCAACCGCTGATGTCACATGGACTATTTTAACAATGTCCTTACTAGGGGTGCTCCGATCAGGATTTTTGAGGCTGATCGCCGATCACAGAAAGCAGTATCTGCCAATCCGATCACTGATACCGATTTTTTAAAACCTTCTTTTATAATGTAGAATTATTTATAGTGATGATCCAATCAAGATTTGTAGACATTTATTCAGGGCCTGAATTTAATTTTTTTAAATGAATTTCCCTGTTAGGGGACTCTTGTGAGAGAGGACTTTTTTATTTGAAGGGTGGAGGGGGGTCAAAATGTCACACCTGGTTCTCACACATACTCCGTCTGCAGTGCGTATGCAGTCCATGTGCAGTACATAAGCGGTGCAGAAGCAGCATGGACTGCACTGTAAAATAATCCTACTATCGCAAAGTTCTACTAACCAATGTAAAAAGTAGCCTAAACACAGAATATTTAGTAAGAGAAGTCTGTAAAAATGTTGTGTGAACTGAACAAAAATACTCTAAACATGTTGCTAGCAAAAGTTGTTTTGTTTACCTTACTTACTCAAGTATTTGTTCACAATATATCCACAATATATTCTGACCAAACAATTTTACATTGAATAATATTGCACAAGTTCCCAACATGCATTGCAGCTTGAAAACATTTTATGTTATTTATTATTAAAATATTATCATTGTTTTAAATTTGACTGGTTTAATTTATACTGCTGCTGTTGTCACTCTCAGTTAGCTGTCATGTGGATCAGGGTTCATATTTTTACTGATTTAAAATTTGATGATCCTCACCGTGTTTGAGATTCATGTGCTGAGGTACAGTATATGTGCATGTTTAAAACTGTTTTATATATTTGTCTATTAGCTTAAATATTTGCCTTTAGATTTAAGGGGCAAATACTACCCATATTATGCAGAAGGCTTTGAAAATAAACAAATCCAATAGAAAGAGGTTTATTAAAAAAAGATTAGTATTGCTAAATGCAAAAAAATACAAAATTGTTAGTTGCTCTGACAGATGTTTTAACACTCAGTAGACTGACTTTTATTCATTAGATGAACTAAAGTTGTCAGTTGCTAGTTGAGTTAATATAAGGTCATTGTGATAAGTTGCCTTATTTATAAATTTTTGAGGTAGGTCAACTTTCATTTTTTTTCTTTTTTACAGCATTTGCTTTCACTTGGGTGTCTGCTCCTGATCCATGGCTGTTTACTACAAACACAACATTTATCCATTATTTTGATTTCAAATCCAAACGTTATTTAAAATGCTTTTTCAGAATTGTGATTCTTTTTTACACAGCACAGTAATACAAACATTCAAAATGAAAATCTACCATTGACGGAAAGTCAGCTCTACTGCCTTTGCTTTGGCATTTAAATCTTTTACAAGCAATCCTGCGGTTCAAAGAACAATGCGCTGTCACTTTAATTCAGCGTGCCGGACCGCAACCGTGTGCAGTAAGAACACTCTATCCGTTAACATGAGCGCGGAAAAAATAAGCAACGCATTCGCAATGCAAACAGTGTGTGTGTGTGTGTGTGTGTGTGTGTGTGTGTGTGTGTGTGTGTGTGTGTGTGTGTGTGTGTGTGTGTGTGTGTGTGTGTGTGTGTGTGTGTGTGTGTGTGTGTGTGTGTGTGAGTGAACCTGCATGGCATTATGAGTGTGTGCTGCGAGTGTGCATGAGTGCAGTCTCCAGGAGAGCGCGCGAGCGATGAATGGTTATAAACACTGGCAAGGATAAAAAATAAATGCAATTTATAAACTTTAGTGATCATGCGACACTGCCTCGATTGTGCAAGTCACAATTCCTGTCACCTTCTTGAGCCATCAATGTGGCAGTATTTGTTTTTAATTAATTATAAAGAATTCCAAGCACCACAAAACTGCTCATCTCCACAGCCAGAAAGTGCTTTATTTTGAGGTCAAAAACTGTCTTTTTCTACCATTTCAAATAAATCATGCATACATTACTATCAAATAAATGACATAAAAAATAAAATGCCAAACAAATATTCTATAAAAAATATATATACAAAATATTATATTAAATTATAATATATATTATATAAAAAAAAAATATTATGTGTATTATTATTTATGTGTATTCGTGAAGTCAAAAGGTAATCTGATAATGTGGTCTAAGTTTAAATGTTAAAAAAGAAATACATCTTGCCATACCAGGCTATTCGAACCAAATGCATTTACTCGGTATTAGGATATGACTACTTGTTTTGACAGCCCGTGATCATTAATACATCACAAAAACATTGTAAAAATGAGGCTAAAAGAAAGTCATCCCACTCCTCTACATCTATCATCACTTGGATTACAGCGTCATGCGCCTTCTTTCTGATTGTGATTTTTCTCTAATGAGGGGGCGGAACATTTGGCAAATTACACTACTGCACGTATATTATTGTACAATCAGACAGAGTCAATCAATACATTGGAGAATACGGCGAACATAAATAAAGAAACAAAGTTGCTTGTCAGATTTCCTTAACAAGCAACCATATTTTTTTAAATAAGCCCAAAAGGCCGCAACCAGGGATTTTTTTCCCACAACTTTACAAAAAAGCCCAAAGGCAGGCGTCATCAGCTTGAGATCGGCCTTTTTAGAGACCGCCGATCAAAAATCCCTAAGCGATTATCGGCTGATAGTGATCAGTAACCGATCAATCAGAGCAGCCCCCCCCCGGTCCTTACTACCTTTCTGCGCCTTTAATATGTCAGTTACGTTACTGTCTATGCAGGGTCAGAAAGCTTGCGGTTTTCATCAAAAATATCTTCATTTGTGTTCAGAATATGAATGAAAGTCGTACAGTTTTGGAACAACATAAGGATGAGTAATTAATGTAATAATTTTACTTTTTTGGGTGAACTATTCCTTTAAAATGTATGATTTTATCATTGTGTGCTTTGTTTTGTTATTCTTATTAGAGCATCACATCATTAGCTTAGCAACATGCTAACATCAAACTATTGTGAGTTGTTTCTCCTGTGCTGTTTGTATGGTGTACACAAAGCATTCTATGACAGTTGGGATATTGTCTTTGAAGGCAGTTGCTTGTGTAGGCAGCAGCTCACTAGGTTTTGGGACTGAGCTATTGTGTTCTATGAGTGAGATGTGTGTATTGAGTGACTGTCCATTCTCACACTCCTTAGAGGATTAGCTGTTACGGATGTGCGATGTCAGAGTGGAACGCATCTGATTCAAATGTGCTTGTCCAAGTACTAATTCTTTAATTGTCATTTATACACCCTCCTCCTTGCCTTCTCTCACACACATACACAAACACATTTACGCACTAGCTATCTCACAGTGTTTTGTTTCATCTGGATGGCTTATTTGATCGCTGTTTAAATCCTCTTTAGCTTTTGGTGTGTCAGAGAGAGAGAGACTGAAATAATGTGTGTGTACGCCAGGTTTCCACAGTGAGACCGTCACACTGGTGCCAGGTTCCATTAGCGAACACCACCGTTTAACAGCTGAGAAGCTTTACATGTGAAATGAACAGTGACTTTTTTTTATTCATCTGGTTGGTGGTTGTTGAGACGTGGGGGATTTATCTGATGTTATTTTCTGAATTCTGTCCTTGTTTTACATTTAGAATGTTAAAAGGCATTATGAGGTTTTGGGGGGATAATGAGCTACTATTATCAAAGAATTTTAGTCTTATTTAACAGATTTCTGCTATTATAGACCATTTCAATTCAGTGATGTCATTGACACTGCTTGTCATGAAACTGTTTTAAAGCGTTAATAGGAGGCAATTCAGTTGTAGCTAACATTAACACGGAAATCGTAACATGTTCTTATCCAAAAGGGGAACTTTTTTGGATTCTCTGAAATTATCTAAAACAAAAATATTAAAGCAGAAATGTGATATGGCATTAGATTGTTATCGTTTACATCCCTCAAAGTGGTCTAGAATTGAAAGCACAATTTGTAAACACTATTTTTCAGGTTGTTTCATTGGAAAATCACGAAAGACCATGTCAGTGTTTTTGTTTGAGTGGATTGTTTAATGTTTGCTTATTTTCTGCATTAGCATATTTGTGGCATATCAACATAACATAAAAAGTGCAACTATTCTTAGCTGATAGAATTGTGCCAATCCAGTCAATTAGCTCTGAAGCTTAACCATTCTGTTACTACAGAGGTATTGAGTCTTTTTTTGAACTATCAACAACTACAATTTTACTTTTATGTTTCTATAGAGGCTTTTCATGTCTTTTAAACACTGCAGGTAACCTTATTGGACAGTGCCACGCAAAAGCACTTCTTACCTGCTAAAAGCCTCTGTTATTTTATCTCAGGGCCAGCAGCTTTCTTTGCAGTGGTAGTCTCAAATAGAATCCTTTCACCTACTAACAATTCAGAGGACGTATTATAGTGGTCAGAGATGCCGTGGCACTTCCGATCTGTTTATAAAAGTGTTGACCTTTAAGGCTGATCCAAGAGCAGTGTTTGCTTTTGTGTGATTGTGATTTGGGTCAAGGCGGGATCAGAGGGGACTGTACAGGGAACGGTGTTGGAGGTCCCGCAGTTGGCACAGACTGGCTGTCTGCCTGAGCTTAAAGACCTTGCTAAAGCATTAACTGTTCAAATGTGCCCACTTAACCATGCCAGCCCTGAGCTCCGTTGCCAAACAGAAGCTGTTATGGCAAGAGCAAAGATGTGAAAATAAGTGTACATGTGTTAGAATTTGTACTGTACGTGTGGGTGTGTATTTGTAAAGCTGTGCAAGTGTGTGAACTGTGTCTGTGTTTTAGCATATACTGTAGTTGTGTGTGTATGTATGTTCCCAGTATGACACACCTGCTGAGTTTGGCTGTGGTCAGTGAAGTGGTTTGCCAGAGCCACTGGCAGGAGTCAGGAGGAGGTGAATGGACAGTGTCAACAGAGTGAGGCAGTGCTCGGATCCGAGCCGGGCTCATGCTGTTATCAGTTCAAGTCCCATGTGGAATTCAGCCTGCGCTTCTTCGTCCTGCTTGACTGCATTTTCTTTTGTGAAATGCTTTATGTGATGTGTCTGTGGCATCTCATCTACATTGTGATTAATGCCCGCAGGTTGCGCTTGCTGGATAGTTTGTTTTGATAGCATAACAAACAGACGCCATAATTCAACCTTTGTAAGAACAACACAACTGTAATTTACAGTGTGATGGGTGATGATGTGCTTTTATTATGTTACACAGCTCTGTTTTGAGATGGCCCAAGCTGAGATAAGGTTGTGCTGTTGGCCAGTCCTCATCAAAGCAGTAAATGCTGCAGTACATGCCTCTGCCTTGTAAGGTTTGGGGTAATTCACAAGCTCGTCTTTCTGTAGATAGAAGGTGAGATTCTGATTTTCTCTTGAATTTGCAGCAGGCCTGACCATCTTCTGGCACAATTAAATGATTATGATCTCACCCTTTCACCGTTCTGTCTCCCTGTCTGTCCTCTTGTTTTTCCGCCCTCTGCCTATCACTCTGTTGCTCCTTCTATCTTATTTCATTTTCTCTTTTCTGTTCCATCTTTCACACCCTCATGTACACACTGAGACCAACATAAACAATACACATATACTGTGGTTCCCCCTGTTGCCATCTGTTTTCATCCCACTTTTTATTTTAACTTCCCCCTCTATGAATAGAATAGGTGATTTTGTTATTTGTCATAATGACAAAGTAACTCTCTTCTTCTTTTCCACCAGCCTTTTACTTATTTATCCACATTCTCCCATGATACAATGCAGCATTGAAAAGACAAAGAACTTTGCTCTCCTGCCTTTTTTGTCTTCTCATTTACCCTCTGAGGAAAAGAGGATATGGGTAGATCATTACACAGGACCTTGCCTTTGCTAACCTGTAGGCCTCTTGCTCTCTTCCTCTTTCTTTCTCTCTTTCAGGATTAACAGTATGCTCCTTTTGATCAGCTTCTAAACAGACCTTCACAGTAATGCTTATTTTACCCACTGAGACCTGTTCAGTAGACCTCTGACCTGAAATATCTTCAATGTAATACTGTAAATATCTCAAAATAGCACCAGACTTACTATAGGTTTACACACGTTTAGTATTAGCATCTGTTTCCTGCCACAACAGTTATGTGGGAGAGGCAAGTCACTACCATACTGCATTCATACACGATTTATTGATACATCTGTGCCAAGTAGGGATGTCAATTTTCAATAATTTCCATAATCGATCATAGTTTAAATGAACGATTAATTAATCGATTAATCTTTAACCTTAACTACTGCAAAATGCGTCTATTGCAGTGGCATATAGTCAATATGACAGGATGTGCAAATGCCACTCAAAACGCCAGCTTCCTCACCCGAATGAAACAGGGTTTTAGTCTAAATAAAAGGCTAGTGGCAGGATGGTAAAATGAATGGATGTGATTACAATCATTTGATAAAAGGAAGAGAGCACATAGTTACGCATGGGATCGTTATACTTTGTGTGCTGTTTCATATCCTGCAACGGACATCGCTGAATGCGCCTTTTAAATGGTTTCATTGTGCTCGTTTTTATTTTTAAAACATAATAGCAATGTTTGCAATTGACATTATCGGGATTTAAAATAAAATGATCCCAAATGCAAGTACAGCGCGTGGGGCTGTGACGTTCGGTCAGTGATCCGCTTCCAGAACCACCGGCGTTGCTACAGCAAAACACACTGTTACCCATTTGAAACATTTTAATGTGAGTATTATGACACAAGTGAGGTATAAAGCTTTGTTAATAAGATAAATAATTTGTTAACAGGCAAATGTTACATCGCGACCAAGCTTTTTGATTCATGCCAAGCGCATACATTTAAATCAAGCCAAATGCGGCTTTGTGTTCTGTTTTTCTGAATGGTCACGAATTTAATATTATTTATTGTTTCTTTTCCCAAATCCTCACTCTCTCACCCTCTAGAAGGTTTATGTTATTGTTGTTCACTTTTAATCACTGTTTTCGCATCTTTTACTGTGGTAAACGTGTCGGGGAAATGAAAGATTTCGTGGCCATGAATGAAGAATTCGTTACTATGACTTAAATAGTTCCCACATTTAAGTTAAATCGTGGGTTTTCTAGGGAACAAATTAATGAAACATGGACAGCTGCCACAAATTAATATGTCGTAGGAACGAATTAATAAGTTGTAGGAAAGAAAAGCCTATATCTGTCCTGCTCGCGTCAGCAGCCCTGTCAAAACGAAGTGCCCGATATGCAACAATTATCTAGGGAAATTATAATTGAACATGACTTATTACTACATTTCAATACAAAATAACTTTGTACTGTATCTGTTTTAATACACTTTTAAAGTTTGAATCATATTAAAAGTGTAGTTTGTACATTAGTAAATTATTTTCTTGTAGATCCAGCCCCTTCACCGTCACTCACAGCCGTTTGCACATGTTTTGCGCATGATGCGCACGCACACCAAAATTAAACTGCTTAGTCGGCCATCGATAGCTTTTATCGATTATATCTCTTATCGACAATTAATCGATCATTGATTAATCGTTGACATCCCTAGTGCCAAGTAGTTGTATTACTTATTAACAGAGAAAGTGAGTAATGCTAATGCCTTGTCTTTCTCTTCCCTTTCCACTCAGATGAGATTGAGATGCTAGAGCGTCTCTGGCTCTCAGGGATCTGTCATAATGATAAAATTGAGGTGATGAGCTCCAAACTGGACATAGACAACATGGCTGGTGTCTTCTACATGCTACTGGTGGCCATGGGCCTAAGTCTGCTGGTCTTTGCCTGGGAACACCTGGTTTACTGGAGGCTACGGCACTGCATGAGCAAAATGGGCCAGTCCGGCAAATTGGACTTCCTACTCGCCATCAGCAGGGTGAGAGAGTGTGTGAGTGAGTGCGAGAGTTAGTGACTGATTATTAGTCACTAGAAATGCATTTAGGTCAATTGAGAAGGACTGTGGCATTTACTATACCGTGGTATTACAGATGAGATGAGAGTGGTGCTTATGTAATTGACACTGATTTGCTATTATATTACACTATTATATCTTTGTTGTTTGTACTCTTAGGGAATGTATAGCTGCTGCAGTTTTGAAGATGAAACTGCACTAGGTGGGGTTAAAGTCACAGTTCCTGGCCACCATCACACTGCCATGGTTCCTGCTTCTTCCTCACATGTGGTCACTTCAGCTGTATCCACTTCAGCCATTGCTATGGTGCAGCAACAGCAGCAGCAGCAACCACAACAGCCTCAACCTCCTCAGTCTTACAAAACACCTCTTCCTGGATCCCCTCCCACAATTGTTCATTCTGGAGCGGCCTTGGGTCCCACAAATAGTCAACTTGTAGGAGCTCCACTACCATGCACTACTTTCTTACCCCGGCCAGATCGCAGGTTGGCGGTTGTGGACCGCTGGAGACTACCCAAAACTGCTAGTGCCACAACCTCCATGGGTGTAAGAGGAGCTCTAGCAGAAACAGGACCCCTGCCTCAAAAGGTGGCACCTACCTGGGCAGGTGGTGGTGGTGCAGGTAGTGGTCTAGATGGATATAAGCGCTATTATGGACCTATTGATCCAGAGGGACTTGGGCCATGTGTGGACCAACAGACAGGCTCTCAAACTCCCAAAACAGTTCCCAGAGCCCACCAACAACCCCCACCAACTAGTGTGGCTTTCTACCAGGAGAAAGGCATGGACCATGGCATGGGGAAGAAGGTGGGAGCGGGTACTGGTGGAGGGGGTCAGGGTAGAGGGGTTAAATCTCTGGGGACTCCCAGGCTTCCTCCTATAAGCCAGGCCCCAGCCCCGCTGACACCTAACCCCCCGCTGCAGCACCCCTCTCCCCCTCTCCCTTCATCCTTCTGGAGGAAACGGCGACCAAAAAAGCCCAAAGAACCTGGTGGCCCATTGTACGAGAACATCCTGCCACTGGGCCGGAGAGGTGGAGGCAGGGAAGCGGGTCGAAGACCGAGACCCTCTCCTCCTCTCCCCATCCCATTGCCAGTCACACTTTCCCCAAGCTACACTCCTCCATCCCCCTCTCCCTCACTCCCCTATACCTCCACATCATCCTCCTCATCCACCACCAGCTCCTCAACCACATCCTCAGCAACATCCTCACGCTCCACCTCTCCTTCATCCACTTCCACAGCTTCATCTCGCAGCACCCGAGACAGAGAGGCTGAGGAAGAGGATGAGGAGGATTTGGATGAGCTGACCGAAGAGTCTAGTCTTCTGCAGGGCCACAACAGAACCAGGGACCGAGAGCGGTCCATACTTTCCCCTAGATCTCTCACTCATGGACTTCCCCCTCCTATACCCCCACGCAAACCATGGGGCACCTTTGGAGACAGGGAGCATAAGAAGGACAGAGAGAGAGAAAGGGGTGGCAGTCAACTAGCACAGCTCCATGAATGGTGGGCAGGATGGGCAGAGAGAGAGAGGGACAGGGAGAGAAGTGGCGGAGCCCAGGGAGATACAGAATGTAAAAGAGAGAGGAAACATAGGAAAGAGAGGGAAAAAGAGAAAAAGAAAAAGAAGAAAAACAAAAAACGAAAAAAGAGGGAGGATCGTGAAAGAGAAAGAGAAAGAGAAAGGAAGCGTCGCAAGGTGAAAAAGAAGAAAAAGAAGGCAATGAAAACAAAAGAAGAAGATGTCATCTGTCAAGCGGTCGGATCCAGAGGAGGGTGATGTTGAGGCAGAGAAAGATGGAGAGGGGGATGGGGATAGAGAGGGAGAGTACTCGTCATTTTCCACTCAATATCGCAGAGCATTTGTTGACAAAGGCAGCCTTTCAGCTTTGGAGGGAGAGAGAGAGAGGGGGAGGAGAGATGGAGGTGAGGACGACAGGGACGAACAAGAGGATGAGAATGGGGTAGGTAGAGGCAGAGAGAGAAGACCCAAAAGTTCCCATTCACGACACCGGCCATCCAGTAAACGCTATCCTAACCTCAACAAACTCCCCTCTTCAGTTAAATTCTGGGTCAGTGGAGGCGAAGCAGGTGGTACGGAGGCCTCCGGACCCTCCCCTCCCTCCTCTTTACATACACTCCTCTCCTCGTCCAAGAGACGTAGGAGTAGTGGGGTAGAGAGAGAGGAAAAAGGGAGAGTAGGAGAACGCAGGCCACTGCTTCTCCAATATGAAAGGGGCGAGTTAACACAAGAGAAGGCTTGTCCTTCCATGAGTGGGACTCTGAGGTTGAGGAGGAAGAAGTTGAAGAAGAGGAGCGAGAGAGAGAACGAGAAAGAGAGAGAATAGAGGAGCGAGTGCGGCGGGCAGGGAGAGGAGCAGTGTCAGAGTCTGAGCGGGATAGAATAAGAGCAGAGGAAAGCTTTTCCGATGAGGGGTCTTCAGGAGAGTTTGGCCGTTTTGAGAGATACTGGGAAGGAACTGGAGCGGATGGAGCTAGTGGAATTGGGGGTGGGGGTTGGTTTTTTGGAACGTACCCTGCTCGAGAGAAAGGTGGAAGTATCAACAGTAGAGATGACTCTATTTTGGGTCGGGCAGAAGGATGGGGATTGGCAGGTGATTTTTGGGGTTCGGGTCCAGGGATTAGATGGGGATCTGGAGGAGGCAGTGGAGGGCTTGGTTCACAGTGGCCACCCCCGCCAACTTCCCTGCCACCACCACGACGCTATTGGTCAGTCGACAAACTACAGATGAAGGGTGAGAAGCGAAGCCGCAGTGGGTCAAAGAGCAAAGGTCAGAGGTCTCGACATAGAATGCAAGACGCAGCATCATGTACGTGTACACAATATGAGCACGGTAGGCCCCACATACACCACAAAGACAGCAGCACTCAAGTCTCACAGCCAGGAGGATCTGCTTCCCCACTGCCACAGCTTCAGTGGAAGCTCTCGGCCCAAACCACCCCCTAAACCTAACAAATCCAAATCCGGAAGCCAGTCCAACCTAGGCTCCCAGCAAGCCCAGCTCTCCGAACACATACCCCAGCCATCACCCTCCCCACCTCAGCCACTTCTGCCCTCATTACCTGTACCTTCTGCTCCCAACTCCCTACCCATGCCCATTCCTCCACCTCCATCCTCTTCATCCATGTCCCCTCCATCTGTGCTCTCCCGGGGTGCTTCCGGCTCCTCCCAGGCAGCCACCGCCAGCGCTAAGCTTCAGTACCAGAGACTTCGGTCTGTGCCCCAGCCAAGGCGATTCTACTCCCCACACCTGCCACTCAAAGCCAAGAGCTTGTGCTCACGTCGCGGTTCTGCCCATTTCTCCAGCCTAGAAAGTGAAGTATGACACGGGGCTTCGCTGCTGCGCGTGTGTGTGAGCTCTACTGTGAAGCGCAGCTGGAGTGTGATGCACATACATGTGCCGCACCAAGACGAGGAATACGTCCACGACAGTGACCAGAGAAGCAATGAAACAACAATCAAAGCAGGGAATGGCTCAACAAATTCCGCCATGGTCACAATGGATACTCCAGCCGTGCTCCATCTTCGGTCTGAGCTGAGTATTACGATGTCCTCTGTCCTCCGCTCCTCCAATGAGAACAGTGGATAGCAAATGTCCGGGATTTTTCTGTGAGTAATGATGTCATGTTTACACACATACACTCCCTCAAACAAGGAAAAGACATTTTTGCATCGTGCACATACGACATGTGACGACAGACATCAAATGCTTCTGTGGCTCAAACTGACTTTTCAGTTTATTTACAGATGACTCAGAATTAATCTATATTCAATCTGAATGCAGTCTTGGAGAGGCTCAGATGATCAGCATCATCCCACTGACTGAAAAAGTGTCTCCATGGCAACCTGATGCACATAGATACAGAAATGCTCTTTTTTTTCTTTTTGACACTTGCAACATTGATGTTAATGCCATCAACCTTTGGCTTCCTCTTTCAAGGCCATGCTGGAAAATGATTAATTGAAATTTGACCCCAAAGTATACAAGAGTAAACTATTCACTCTTTCTGTATTTCTGATTCCAAGTTAATCAGAACTTACATGGAGCCATTTCACACATCAGAACTTTGGTTGTCCTATCAAAACTCCAATGCCATGGTGTCACTTTGACATAAAATAGAGATGGCATTATGTTCTAAAGAGACATACTTCAAAAGAAATCAATAAGAACACAAACAAAAATGTAGCAATTTTTCCTGTACAATTTTTTTCCCTTCAGGTTTTATTTTCTTTGAATGCTGTTTATTGCTCTCACTGTGGTCGTATTTTAACAAAAGGGTAAACCAGCTGTGTCTGATGTTAAATAGTGGGATTATAGATGCAAGGGCAATTTTTACAAAGTTATTTATTTGTTTTGATAGCAGAATTTTCAAATTGTCACAACTAGATCCACGGCACTGCCCAATACAATGGTCCTTTCTTTGCATACAAGCAATACTTGTCTTTCATCAAACGATGATGGGTTGCAATATTTATGATTAGCACTAGATGGCTACATAATATTAAAAACTGTACGTTAACGATTACAAATGGTGGACCATCAATGGATCATGCCTGTTGTTTTGTTCCTTAATCACCCCGCGTTAGAACTGGAACAGACTGCTTACAGCGTTTCTGGGATAGTAAACTGCATTGTTTAGAAGAGTTGAGGCTGTCATTGTCACTGATTGTGCATTTTCAAGTCAAGCCTACTTCCAGTGCAGAGTTGCATGTAATAAAGCACAAGTTGCTGACTCTTGTCAGTGCAAACATTAACATATGATAACGAGGAGTCAAGGACAAACACAATACTGAAATTTTTAGCCAAAAGCATCCTACACCGTTTATTTTGGCAAAAGAATTGATGTCAGTCATACAGAGATTCAGTTTCTGAATACCTATTTGACGTCAGGCACCGCTTATTTGCCCATGTTGTAGTTGAATGTAGCTTTGAAATGATTTAGCAAAAAGTAGACATTCGGTAGATTTTGTAGCATTCTGAATGCAGTTACACATCACAAGAAGTGACAATTACACTTTTATTATGGGGGGCACAGAGGGCTTGTACATGTCGTCACAGATCAACAGATTTGATTGCCCTTTATTTGATACACCTGTTCACGCGGAAATAAGGGATGTTTGTCTCCCTTTCATATCTTGTTCATTTGAACAAGACAGCCTGGGGAACGTTCATCATCATTTGCAGTGAAATTTAGGGCTTTTCCACTTTTTAAAGACCCACGTGTCATTGCATGAGTCAAGAAATAACAAGCTCAGGTATTGAATTGCGTGTTGTGTAAACCGAATCACACATAGCCGCTTAATCCCCTCGGTCAGCGTTTCTTCCAATGCCGGGAATAAGGGTGCGTCAGCGGTGGAAAGTCCACTGTACCGGCATGGAAGTGGCGGGGGCAGGGAGATGGATGTAGAATGATTGAATTAATATAGTGTGCCATGAGTACACTTGATTTGTCATTGACCCTTACTGAGTCAGAAGGCGCTAACACAGTATTCTGTGACTGCATGTACAGAACGGACTTATAATTCCCATGTAGCTTTTTACTTGAGAACAAAAAGAAATATTATCTCCTATATACTATGTTTTTGAGAATGTATCATGTTATACTGTGAATTGACTTCAATATTTTATTGCCCATTGTATTTAGTTTTCATTGCCATCATATCATTTATCTATACAAAATATATATGTACAAATAAATATATACATATATATATATATATATATATATACAGACAGGTATATATATAATGAGTTAAGTTTGATATACTTGGAGGAAGTGGTAGATATAGTTTTAAATGTTTTATCTTTGTAGCAATTCTAGACTCTGGAGACATTTTTGAATTTTGATTCCTCCTATATGACTGTGAAAACATTAGTGCCTGTGAAGAAAAAACAAGAAACAAGTCTAATATCCTTTCATTCATCTTTCCATCCTTCTGTCCATCTTTTCATTATTTATAGCAAATTTTCACAATTACTCTGATACTACCTAAATAGCTTTCAGATCATTTGTGTTTTATGCCCTTTGCTCATGTTGAGTTGCGTCCTTATCGCTGGTCTGTCCTTTTGACATCCTGCCATTCCAGCTTTCCATCTAGCCAGTTATTATTCCATCCATCAATCCAACCATCCATCCATCCATTCAATCACTTATCAGTCTAACTGCTGATTTCTTCTTATTCTGTGGTTTCTCCTGATCTTTTTCACAGATCCATTGATTAGACAATAACTAAAACAATGTACCTCTGGCATTTTGCTTTTTTAGATATTTTTTAATCTCTCTGTTTATCCCTCTCTGTATGTTCTCTCAGTTAGCAAAAAAACAAAAACAGAGACCAGTAGCTACTGTGTTCCTGCTCCTATCAATTGATTATTGGAGATAATGATCAATTAAAGTTATGATGTAATTGATAAAAGACTGAAAAAGTGACTGAAGGGTTGTACCTGATGACCATGACACTGTAGTGAGAGTCTGAGCTGTACTCTACACAACTCACTGTTACGGTGCTGGCTAGATGGGGTAATGTGTGTAAACTAAAACTGTAAAATAATGTTGGCGTACTGACTCATGTTGGTTAGGAGGTACATATCGTTGGCAATTTATAAATCATTCCATTGCCAATCAAACACTCACCAAAGGCTTCATCCCTTCCCCTCGTCTGTTTAGACTGGTGACCTGATTGTGAAATAGACAAAGTACAGAGTTGAATATTGTTGCTAGAATTGTCAGTGGTGGTCAATATTTGGCTGGGAAATTAAAGTCACATATTGTGTTAAGGGCTGGTCAGCTGCTATTTTAGATTCACTGTGACTGTTTGTTTGCATGTTTGAGTATCAGTACATGAGAGAAAAGCCTAGTTTCTTTTTACACTCATGCAACCACACTGATGCATTACGTGTGTGCTTCTCATTTGCTATCAGTAATTCTAGGTTCTGCTATTTATTTCCTATACGGAATCTGTTAGGAAACAACATCCTTTAAAAATGTACACACATCTGATACATTTGTATTTTCATATACACTATTGTTCAAGTTTGGAGTCAGTGAGATTTTCATACTTTTATTCAGTATTGATCAAAAGTGACAGCAAAGGCATTTATAATGAAGAAAATTCAATTTCAGATGAATGCTGCTGTTTTGAACTTTCATCAGAGATTCTGAGAGAATATTTAACTCTTTGCAGTATTGGTAGTAATAAGAATTATGTCTTGAACACCAAATCAGCATACTGGAATGATTTCTGATGTGTCACTAAAGACTGGAGTAACGACAATCGACAATTTGCAATCGCAGTAATAAATTATATTTAGAATAGAAAACAGTTATTGGGGCCAAGCACCTATTGTATCTGTTCATTTCTTCTTCCTCTTCCTCTTCCGTTTGGGAAGTCAATGGCAGCCTATAGAACCACTTGTGGGAAAGTTATGAAATTTGGCACACAGAGGACAGTCAATTGTCTCTCTGATTCCATTGCTCATGCTGAGTCAAATGCAAATTTACATTTCTATGGGTCAAGATTTTTCGCAGCAGTTTGTCAAATTTTCACCAAAATGTTCATCTACAGATTATTCTGGCAAAAAGTTGTCAAAAACTTTCTGATATACCAAACCGTTTCTGTAAAGCACGTTAACAAATTTGACGAAGTCTGTGCAAAAATGGACATGAGGCTATATCTTCACAACATGACCAAAGTTTCTGACCAAACTGGGTATTTGTTATAACAAGCATGACTAACAGGCACATGAGCAGTTTCAGCATCTCCTACTGGTCAAAAACAATATTGTACAAATTGACATTTGTGACCCTGGACCACAAAAACAGTCTTAAGTCGCTGGGGTATATTTGTAGCAATAGCCAAAAAATATTTTTGGGATAAAAAATATCGATTTTTATTTTATGCCAAAAATCATTAAGATATTAAGTAATGATCATGTTCCATGAAGATATTTAGTAAATTTCTTACCGTAAATATATCAAAACTTCATTTTTGTTTAGTAATTTGCATTACTAAGAACTTCATTTGGACAACTTTATAGGCGATTTTCTCAGTATTTTGATATTTTTGCACCCTCAAATTCTAGATTTTCAAATAGTTGTATCTCGGCCAAATATTTTCTAATCCTAACAAACCATACAACAATGGAAAGCTTATTTACTCAGCTTTCAGATTATGTATACATCTCAATTTCGAAAAATGTACACATAAGACTGGTTTTGTGGTCCAGGGTCACATTTCTGCTTATAACTGAATAGTTCAGCTTCAACTCTAATCAGACACACCTGAACCAGCTAATCAAGGTGTTCATGACTACTAAAAATCAAAGACACGTGTTGAAGCAGGGTTGGAGCTTAAGTCTGCTAGAAAGTAGCTTTTCAGGAGCAGGGTTCGAGAATGCAGCATTGGTTGAGCATGAAGGAAAAGGCATTAAAAAACATTAAACCATAAACATTTTTTACTGACCTCAGACATTTGAACGGTAGTGTATTCAATTATAAGCTTTTAGCTACCAATAGGTATTTAGAGCTTTTAATTTCACCTTTAAATTCAGTGCAAAAATCTTAAGTCCTCAAAATCCATTTGTGCTTGCCAATGAGTGACGTAATGAATTTAAGGGTCTGTACTTAATGAGTGAAAGAAGGGAAACAGATTATATGCAGATTTGTACTGCACATACAGCTTTGTAAGGGTTTCATTATTTATGTGGTGATTGTGCATGTGAGAGACAGTGTGGTGCACATACAGCACATCAATACAAAGTATCTGTCTTTCTTTTTCCTCCGTACCTCTCTACCAGATTATTCAGCCTTTTCCTTACTATTATCTCACTAATTAGGCTGCTGTAATGCATAATTGACTCACTCAGGACATACACACACACACACACACACTGCAGCTTCATGGATACCGAATCCTGCAGGGGTTCTAGAACTTTCTCCTGCTCTCTCTCCCCCTCAGGAGCTTGAGGCTCAGAGTAGCTCCAGGTAGCTGTTGGCACCATGATATGAGGAATTACTTGACAGGCGGCTCGACGGATAAAAGTGCAGCTCTTCTCTCCTGATCACAGCTGAGCAGAGGTGCGTGCGTGCGTGTGTGTGCGTGTGTGTGTGTGTGTATGCAGGTCAGTCCCTGTGATAGACCACCACATGCTTTGCTTAGCCTACCCTTATTCCACAAGCTGTACACCAACAATAACGTCTGAGACTCAAGGCTGGAAACTCACTCTAGTGTTGCTTTCTCATGCAATGAAAGTGCTTTTACATCTTACATGTTGTGAAACCCATATTTGAACAGGGTCCTCCATGTCACATCACATTCATAATCATGTAATCCCATCTCCCATTTAAAATGCAGAAGGAAAAGAATGAAATAATTACTGCTTCACTTTGTCTTAACAGCTAAAATGTATTTTGTTTGAGCATTTTATTATTATTATTGTTTAAGACATATTTTGGGTATGTTTTTAGCTTTCTCGCTATTTTTTAAAAGGATTGATGTGGCATTGTGTAAACTGCACTGTAACTAAAGGCAATGTGAGTGTGTATGTGTGACCGGCATCAGTTGAGGATGTTTATTGCCTTTGTACTGTTCAGACAGAATTCCTCCACCAATCAGATTTTGTTTGGTTATGACATCATGTCCTGGGAAGGGGTTTGAAGGGGTCAGTGCTAAGAATTGCTTCATAAAGAATACTCTCTTTAAAATACTCATTGCCTTTTCGTATTTATCTTGTAACTGTATTTGCGTGTGAATATGGGAAGGTTTGTTTACGTGTGCGTCTGTGGAGATGAGAATGAATGTCTTGTCTTCCACACATGCCTGCAGGGGGATAAAGTCAATTCTCTTGTATATGTAAGAACTTTCTTCACTTTCTTGGTACGTGTCTCTCTGAACCTCCCAATCTCTATTCCTTTGAGCGATGTGATGAGCTTTGATCTTTGAAGACCAGACCTGACCTTATATAAGCCACCATCTCTGTACGCAGAGCCATGATGAGCATCTTCCTCTCCTTGTCAGTTAACATGACAAATACAAACTGCACACAGTCATGCTCATTAATAAAAGCCCTCTTTTGTGATACAAAATATATTAAGGACTTATTTGTGCAGGCCTGCATGCTTCTAATTGTCTTAAAACAATTGATATTTTGTTTAAACTGAACTTAGTCTAGATAGAAGGGTAGTTCGATTATCAATGCTGTATAATATAAAATCTTACTATCTTTGTAAATATTATTAGCTCTGTTCTAATGCAAGTTGCAACTTTATTTGAAAATAAATAAATAAATATTGCAAAAATAATCGAGTAAAGTTGGAAATACAAAATCCATTCAGAGGAATTGGCATAAATAAAGGAAACAGAAGTTAGCCACTGGGCTCTTTTAGAAGCAAATTATTCAATAACATGACTTGTTGAGGTAAAATCACATGACATCTAGGAATTTCTATGCATTTATTCTGGAATTTATTTACCTTAGGCAAGTGTATAAATATGTTTAAGCACATTTTGGAAATTTGATTTGCATCTTGGTGTTTCCATCCTACATTTTATTATGCAATATTTCAAAATTCACGATAAAACTTACTTGAATGAAAACCAATTTTTATGACACTTCTGTTGCTTAATAAAGTCTAAAAATTATTAGTTAGGAAATTACATTAGTCACATTTAGTGAAATATGGAAAAAAATATGTATTAAGCATAGCTCACGTAAATGTCACTTTTAAACCAAGCAGCTTTTTGTTGGTAAATATGAAAAATTAATTAACCAATGAACCTGTTGCAAAATCTGCATGTGGAAATCTTCCGCGAAATTCCACATTTTTTGGATTTCTATTGCAATGATTTCTTCTGCGAAATTTTGTCAAACAACAGTGAATGTGATTGCACTTTAAATGTCATCCCAACCAGGCTAACATTAACCCCCACCTCAAAAAAAAATACTCTGTGGAACCTAAAAGAAGATATAGATATAAAAAAAAATAGTTTTGTCCAGAACAATGGAAGTAACTATAGTTGCCAAAACTGTAGGGTTACCAACATTCTTGAAAAATATACATTTTATGTTTCTCAAAAGCAAAAAACTCATGCAGATTTGAAACAGCATGACAGTTAGTGAATAATTACAGAATTTTAATTTTTGGGTGAACTATCCCTTTAAAAAACATTGAAACACAAGCATATAATAACCAAAAATAACCTTTGATGTTGGAATTCAACCCTTATGCTCTCCATCCTCGCTCACCCTAGAGCCGCGCGCGTGTGTATGCGTGCCCGCTGGGGCGAGAAAGAGATTGCCGCATATCTTGTGTTTTATGCATATGCTGTGTGAGCGAGATAGCTGGAGAGCACTATATCTAGTGTTATCGGTATGATGGCGGAGAGCTTTCAGCCTCATCTTGGGAGTGTTTTCAGCGGCTGTAGATGATCCATCTCTGGGGTGTGCTGATGTCTGCTCATCGATCAACACAGCCGTGTTTATGTCACTCAAAAGCCGCGCGGGTGTGAAGAGTGCCACGACACAGCAGCATCCGAGTCCTCACTTATCCTCTCACTATAGCATCAATGCTCAGATTAACACCGCACGTGTGCACGAACGAAGACAGTGTTAGTAGCTGGATTTGAAGCTGACGCACACACGCTCATACATTCACGTTTGCACACATAACGTACTGCACATGATAGACGCGGCAATGTTCTCTCTTTCATCATTAGCCCCCCGGGGCACCAGCGCATCGACTTTATCTCTCAATAAAAATATATATAAAACATGATAGAGAGCACCTTTTCATTCACATAACAAATCCTGTCACACATTACTGCGCTGGGACCGAACGACAAATTACCCAGAATCCACGGGGGCATACTCCAACTTCACAAGACATAGCGCTGGTCTCTCATCATTATTGACATTAGCGTTAATATCAATTTGTCTTGCAGGACTTCGCTGCTGTTTTTGTAGATAAACCCATTGCGAGCGCACGCTGGATACAGTGCTGAGGCGATTAAAGATGCTTGTTGTTGCCGGGTATTTTTGTCGGTTCAAAGGCCTTTGGATTCTCTGCAGCTATTTGTGTCGTTCACTACGCACCTGAAACAAGCTCTGAGTTCTTGAATAGTAAAATCCTTTTGAATTAAATTAAAATAAAAAGTTAATAATAATAAGAGACGCATGCTTATTTCAAACTAGATCATTATGAGATGCCACAGTTGAATACCTTTCTGTGGGAATGCAGAAGCAATCCGCTGAATCCAGAAGCAATGTTTCTGAAATGTAATCTGTGTCTAATTTCATTTGAAAGTTGGAAAAGCAAGACCAGACACAAGCACATTTGGATGTTTTCATTTTGCTGTAATAGATTCATGTAATTGGTCAGATTCTTGGTCGGTGAGAGGCGAGGCAGAAAAAAAGAAGGCTGGGGATTGTATAGATGCAGAATTTTTCCTCTTCATTAGTGCAATGTCAGGACTAATAAGCTGAAGGCTTGTGGCCAGTATGAACTCTGTCTGCTTTGTACAGTAGAGAGAGAGAGATGCACTTTGATGTTCTAATCCTCTGAATCTACCTTTATCTTTCTGTTAACAAATATTTAATAAGTATAAATCATAAGCCGCTTACAAAGCTCTCAAAGCCACTAATGTTGTGTGGGTGAACAATGGTGTCAGAAAATAATTTAACAACAGCAACAACAACAAAAAGCTGCATAACTGGTTATGCTTTTTATGGTTTCTGACCACATAGCTGCCATTACAAAGCTTTCCTTTGAGAAATTAATCTTGTTCTTTGGAAGAGATATTTATTTAGATCAGTGTTACCGCGATGGATGTGAATTTCTAAATGTTACGACAACAGAGCAGCTTTGTGGTTTAGACGGCTGAAACGGATGGATCTTTACTCGTTTGACCTTCATTTATCTGGATCCTTGAGGATTGTATTGCATTCATGCAACTTGTTTTACCCAGTAGCTAATCGAGTAATTAAGCTAATTAGAGTGATTAGTTGGCCAGACAGTGCACTTCAACTGGGATGGGCGAATTTCATCAGCATGAGTTCCTAACAAATCCACCCTGCAGTTAAGATCAACGAGCCGCAAATAAAGCAAGCTGCTGATTTTGCCTTCTTGTTTTGGCTTCTTGAGGGGTGTCTAAATGCTTGTTTGGCTGTCTGTGTTGGAATAGTTCACCAAAATATGAAAATTAGCCGAAAACGTACTCAACCTCAGGCCATCCAAGATATAGGGTTTGTTTCTTAATCAGAACAAATTTGAAGAAATATAGCATTATATTACTTGCTCACCAATGGATCCTCTGCAGTAAATGGGTGCCATCAGAATGAGAGTTCAAACAGCTGATAAAAACATCCCATGACTCCAGTCTATCAGTTAATGTCTTATAAAGAGAAAAGCTGCATGTCTGTAAGAAACAAATCCATCATTAAGCTGTTTTAACTTTAACTATAACATTACATTAAACTTCTGTGTGTATTTCTCTCCTGTATCAGACGAGGCAACTTTTTGCACTGGAGAAAGCAATATCATGGCTAGAGGACTCATATTTTAAAGGGAGGTTAAAAACATTCTAATGGTGAATTTAAGCATGCAGCTTTTTGCTTCACATGACGTTAATTGATGACTGTCATGTGGATTACTTATGGGTTATTGTGGTGTTTTTATCAGCTGTTTGGACTTTCATTCTGACGGCACCCATTCACTGCAGAGGATCCATTGGTGAGAAAATGATGTAAGGCTAAATTTCTCAAAATCTGCTGCAATCCGATGAACAAACAAATTCTACATCTACATCTCGGATGGGTGAAAAATGTAAATGTTATTTTAAGTGAACTATTCCTTTAAAAATTAAGCAGAGTGGCTACCGATTTGAAATAGTCACATTGTATAAAGTATATTTGAAATAATCAAGGTGGTCTTTAATTGCAATAGAGGTTTTTAAGCCAATCATTTGAGCCGTAAATGCCATGTGCATGATCAGCCGCAGAAAAAAATGACGTAATGACAATGCTGATTGACTGATGCCACAGTCCCAAGCTATTTACTAATGACTGTCCCGTCGGTACATGAGCTGTGATGCCAAAGGCAGCAGACAGGGATAGACATAAGCCCATTTCATGCTTTTAAGATCATTCCAAAGAAAATGGGCACTGAAAAAATCTATTATAATATAATTAAATATTTACATAATACACTGCCATTTTTGAACGTCAATAAGGAGAGATGCTTTTTGGCAGGAGAATGGTGTAGTTATAGCATCTACTATCAGGTCTAACTGGACCATGCCAAGCAGCAAATGTCTGACCCCTTGGAATATATGAAATATATATCATATAAATATAATGGACACTAAGATTGGGAAATAAAATGTGCAGTTTTTAATCAGACTCCCCTTATTAATATTAATATCTTTAAACTGTACACAGGCTGATTATTCATATAGATTGCAACAAACGTGCTTCATAAAAAATGCTCAGAGTTGCTCCAGAAAACAGAAAAAAAGGTGGTTTTCCCAGTAACGGCTGTATACAAAGCAGCACTGCGCTCATGAACGCTATTTTATCAGATAAAATGAAAACGCCTGAAGACAGTCGGTTGCCCTCAAAGATAAATCCATATAAAACTCCTGCACCCACGTTTTGATTTTGAAATGTGCAGTGCTTATGTTTATTCAACGAAGTCAACCTCCATAAATAAATCAATGCACGAGAAACACTGGTAATGTATATTATGAAATATTGGAATCAGAAAAAGAAAATATATATATTTTATATTTTTTAAGTTGGTGTTTTTATATTTAAGTTTGTGTTTTTAAGCATTTAATATTTATTCCAAAATAACTCAAGGCAGTATCAATTTAAAAACAACTATTTTATTTGTGAACTCATGTTCAGCCATTTTCTTAATAGTTAACTTGTAACAGTTTTTTTGCGGGGAGAAACAGAGATTTACTTAAAATATCAACAAGCTGATTACTCACTAAAAATCATTTCAAGTCTTATATTGATTTAACAAAGTGGTTATATCTAAGTGTGTTCGTTGTTTAGTTACTTTTTAAAACTAGTCACATGAACACAAGAGGCATGAACCAATCACAGTCAAATATAACCAGTCCAATCAAATCACGATGCCTCCTCTTTAACCCCATTCATTCTAAATTACCCGCCACCAAAATCACTGCATGCTTTAGCAGGTCTGTTCAAACTCAATGGGCTCAGGGGAGGAAAGACAGACGCAGACTAACTTTACCTGCTGGTCTCACTGTTGGACAGTGTTTCTTAGAAAACCAAGTGTATTTATACACTAAATATGAGTGTATTTATACTTTTTTTAAAGGGGTGGTTGATTGCGATTTCACTTTTTTATCTTTAGTGTGTAATGTTGCTGTTTAAGCATAAACCATATCTGCAAAGTTGCAACACTGAAAGTTCAACGGAAACGGAGATATCGTCTTTTAAAATTCTGGCAGTTTAATGCCAACAAAAATGGCTTGTAGGGACTACAATTACTTACTTCCTGGGTTCCTTAGGTCATGAACCCTGGCAACATGCAGCAAAGGGGGCAAGGCCATGCTGCGCTGCTTTAGAGAAGAAGAAGAGAAAACTACGGGTGCTATCCACATGTTCTGCATATCTCCCTGCTATCCACAGGTTCTGCATATCTCTCTCTCTCTCTCTCTCGCTCTCTCTCTCTCTCTCTCTCTCTCTCTCTCAGATCATCAGCAGCTCCAACAATGAACTGTTCCATTTATACACTTATTTTTACACAGCAATGAGAAGCGTTATACATGCGTGCGGTTGCCATGCTGTATTAAAGCTTTAATCAGGATAAAACCGTATTTTAAAAGCTAACAGAAGCCGTAACATTTACAGCAATAACAGCATATCTAAAAGTATGAGACAACAACAAACAAACATACAATTAAGAGCTTTGCTTGCATAGGTTCCACGGGATCCTCTTCACTAATATTCTCTGGTCTCAATCGGCTCAAATTCATAAGCAATATAGACAACGCCATTGTTTACAATATAACTGGAGCACATACCGCTGAGCTGAGGGGCGGGACGTTCAGAGCACACTAGAGGTGGTTTAGCCAATCACAACACACTGGGCCAGCTGACCAATCTGAGCCCATTTCGTATTTCTGAGGGAGGGGCTTCATAAAAGCAGGAAATAATCGGGGCGTTTATCAGAGAAGGGACAAAGCGGTGTGGAATAAAGGTAAATTATGTGAAAAATTATGTTTTTTTTTTTTAAATGAAGCATTAACACATGTTAGACTGCACCCCATAAACACAATCAAGCCTAGAGAAACCACCCTTTAAGCTAAATTTGGTAATATTTGCATTGTGTTCTTTTGTACAATTATTTTCTCATCCAATATTTGAAGGCACTGCCTCCATTGCCTCCTTGGAGGAAACGCCTCTGGTTAGTTCATGTAGGTAAACCAATCATAAGTCATTTACATATAAAAGTGTTAAAGTTATAGCAATGAAAATAGGCTACCCAATTATAACACTGAAAGGATGAGAAAATGGTGTAAAACAACATAATGACTCCTTTTGCTGAAAGAAATCTTGACTAATGGAAAATACTACAAAAATCTCAAATGTGGCTCATTTAATCTGTTTCCAAGAAAAGCGTACAGGTGCATGCATCAAATCAAGTGTATAAATGTACTTCTCAGATTTGAATCTGCACATTCATGAAAACCTTTCAGATGAGAATCACTACAGAAAGCCTGCAAAAGCTTTAAGGAAAATCCTGTAAAAAGGAAGCTATTAATATCCTCCTGCCATTCCTCAGACTCATTTAGACAGCCTAATCATCCTCATATCTGTCAAAAGTCACACAGGAGGTGTCAGTGACTCGCTGATGATTTAATGAATGCAGTGCTTTTTCGGAAAATAGGCTGCCATGTTTCAGGTTAGTTTAACACTGCTTTTGTGCCTGAAGCAAAAGTGGCTGTGTTATCAGTGCTCTCCGGATTTAAACTGCCTCAAACTTTATCAGCAAACGAAGAGGAGGAAATTAGCTCTGAAATGCTGGGGATTATAGGAGTATTACGCAGTCAGAATTAAAAAGGCTCAGTCAGCAAAAAATAATGATATTGGCAAATAAAATGCTAATATGTGAGGGTTAATTTACAATGATCCACACTGATGAATTCAGTTATGCTGGTTTTATGTACTGGGGTATTTTATTGTTCGAATGCTCTGTGACAGCATCTCTAACACAGATCTGTATGTGCAATTTTTCTGTGTACCATAGTCATTTTAACACAATTATGGCCCGAGGTAATGAACGGTTTTATGGCTTTTCTAAAAGTGTTTGAGTTGTGGATGTCTACAACTCTGAACTACCTTCCCTCCGTCCCTAACAAGCCTCCAGATAGTCAGTGACTATTGCCTTTGTTCCATTTTATCACAGCCCCTCTGCTTTTTAGCAACTAATCAGCAACAAAAGTCTCTCTCTCTTGTTCTATGTGAGAGAGGTGTGTTCCCAGAGTACTGCGGGCGTGGTAGAGTGCTTTATTGCAGTAATGTATTTCCACTCAGCATTGCCATAGTTCATTTTTACGAGCAGGAGTGGGGCATTGTAAAGCAGGCAGAGATAGCGCTGTGAAATATTCCTCCCTGTGTTCACAGCCTGACCGCTGCTCTTGTAATTTCAGCTGCATTCTACCAAAATGAAACAACGAAGTACACACCCACACACACACAATGTAAGAGAAAACTGCTATTTTTAATCTAAATGTATAAGTGATTAATTGAATTATTCACTCAACCGATTTGTTCAGAAAACACTTGCTGTGTTTGAAATCGCTTCTTATAATTTTATTTAGTGCACTATTTGAGGGAACAGACATTCGTAGTGGGTCCAAAACCATAATGAACATTATCAAGTGCACTATTCAATCCCATAATGCACCTTACAAGTGTGCAATTATAGTGAAAGGAATAGTGAAAATACTACAGAATTTAAAAAAACTGAACAGATTCTGAAACGCTACAGTAGGTATCATATATTTTCAGTCTTTACAGAGTAAGTTTCAGGGGAAAAACTGGACAGCATACACTACACGACTGAGGATCACTCACAGACTTAGAGCTTATTCCAAAAACAACAACGCAGAATGCTGAAATTGTTGCTAGGAGATGTATGATAAGTTAAAACAAAATAAAAACAGCTCAAAATCTTGAACATGTTTGATAATTATACAGGTTTTTGCCCATAAAAAATTGTTTTGAAGTCCGTGACCTCAAATCTGTATTTGTTTGCAGCTGTTTTCGATGGCAAAAAAGTATTAGTGAGAGTGCTGTTTCTGTGATTTCTACAGTAAAACGCCTCTGAGATGAGAAATCCGTGAGAAGTTTTGTGTCTTTTTATTATGCGACATTGTTTGGATGTTTGTTCTAGCAAGTTAATGATTAAAAAAGGCTCCCCTTTAAAGATGACAGGTGGGAAAAGGCTAAACATGATGCATATCTGTGATTCGCCTCATGGCCACATTTGTAACACGCTACTGAAAGCCTGCCAGACTTTGGCCACGCATGCCAACAGATATGCTGTTCATGTGTTTAGAGGTGAAAATGATCTTGTCCTCTTTTCCCATCACCTTTTCATTCTGTCTGCACAAATCATTTGTTGACTTTGTCCTTTTCTTCTTCATTTTTATAGATGTCTTGTTACACTACAGAAGCCCAGTAATGCAGTGAATCATCTAGTATTAACCCAACCAAAAATGAAAATTCTGTCATTTACTCACCCTCATGTCCTTCCAAATCAGTCTTGTGTAGGGCACAAAAGACAAATTTTGTCACCTTTTTTCTCTGCAATGGCAATAAATAAGGCCTGGGGCTCCCTTCTGGACAAACAAACAAACAACAAAAACCTCAAAGTATTTGTAATGGTTTAAACGGTTATAATGGGAATTGTATTGGTTTTAGTAAAAACTGTAATCGGCCCTGTGGGTCTCTAGAGATAATGTGTTGCTTTCTATTCATGGCATGCTAAAACTGCTAAATCCTAATGGAATATGGCCCAAAACACACCACTGCACAGGGTTGCCAGATCTCTGTAACAAAAACCAGCCCAAGGGCCAATCAAAAATCGCCCAAAACAAGCCCGAAGACCCTATCCCAATATTAAAACTCAACATATGCATTCCCATACCTAAAATATATATTTTATACTGTAGTCGCTGTTATGCATTGTAGACAATTTCAGTTTGAAAATGACTAGTAGAAATCATAGAAATATGTGTAATGTTTTATTATTAATAGAATGTAAAATATTTCAAGACATTTTAGTGAATTACAGTTTATGCAATATATCAAACTTTAAATCTAATGAAAAAAGTCCAATGATTTTAACGGTTAACACTTAAAGAAAGTTTTGTAAAGGTATTTGTAGTGGAAACCATTAGAACATCTGTGATGGTTTCTTCAAGTTTAAAGAAGGGCACATCGTAGAAGTATCATAGAAGAGCTTCATATGACTTGTGCACTACATTCACAGTTTTCTGAATGAATGTGCAAGCATTGTTTGAGGAACATGCTGTAACTGATTCACTGATCATATTCTCCTCCAATAAGCTGTCATATGGAAATTTCTTGTGGGCACTTGATAAATTCTGACTTACTTAAATTGTATATAATATTTCTGACTTTTTTCTTTCAAAAAGTTTTAACTGCGAGATAAAGAGTTGCAATTGATTTATTTAGAAACAAGCTTCCATAGTTAGCTGCTGCGATCCTCAGTTTGATCCGTGAATGAAATATTCAGGCTGCTTTTGTGAACTGGATCAACTGATTAATTGACAATATCTAACTCAAGAAAGATTGGGTCAAATAACGCAGTATATACTCGAACAAATCTTTCGGTCAACATTTTTGGACTGTTCCACACACAAAGCTTATTAAATGGCTTTAGACCATTTGGAATAAAATGGCTCTCTTTTTAAACTTTTTTTACTTTTTTGAAGCTTTCATTTGAAATCCTTCTTTTGTATTCCACAGGTTAAGAAGGTCACACAGGTTTTGTACAACATGAGGATCAATAAATAAAAAGTGAATTTTCATTTTAGGATGAACTTTCCCTTTAAATGCAAGAATTTCTCCTCTCCACATAACAGTATAGATAACTGCACAGGCCCTTCACTTTGTTAAGCCCATCTATATTCTGCATTATGATGCTATTACAGCATGACCAGAGACATGAAGCTGCATTGATTTATCACTGCAGACATTAGACACTGAAGCTCTGAAATCATTGCTGCAGTATGTGCCTCATATCTGAAATGAAGATATAAAACACGCTGACCTCCACACCCTCCCTCTCAATGACAGCGACACACACACACATAAATCTCCAAACACATACCTGTCCAATGACACCGTTTTGCTCTCTAACAATCTTGCTAATTATAATTGTTAATTAATTTTCTCACAGTGTCCCCATCAGGAGACTAATAACCTACATTTTACATAATTAGACCTTCAACCTTTTACTCGCTCCCCTGTTCCCTCCCTCTTCCGCTCATCCTCTCCTTCCCTTCGCATCACCTCCTGGACTCTGTCTCACTCCTGTTCTCTGGATGTTAGTGGGTTAGTGTTATGTCCTAACACCGCTCCTTTCACCCTCGTCCCAAAATAACAGCACTGGCCAGACCCCTCACAGTCGCCCTTCCCCCTGGTCTTCCTCCCTCTTTTAATGTCAGTGTCTGACGGCCATCTTGTCTGCCTCCTCTCTGTCTCACATACACTGTGACCTGGTTTCTGCTGCAGCTGTGAGAGATACAGAGAGCCACCTGTGTGCAGGAGCATCATGCACCTATTTGTTTCAGGGGGTTACCAGAGGCGCTTCTGACTCACTTTAGCTCGAGGCAAGATAAGACATGATAACTTTTTGTATTTGTGTGGGATGTGTTAGTCTAGAGGTATATTTGTATATTGTGACCTATAGGTTCAGATCTTCACACAATACTGTAAGTTATTGTTTTTTATTAAACTAAGAAAAATTACAAATGAACCCTTGAGACATTTTATTTTTATATTTTAATTTTATAACAATTGATCTGTCTTATATTGTATGTTGTTTTATATGTAAGCATTTTGGGTGACATGAACCTTGTCTATTTATTTATTTATTTTTAAAATGAAAACGATTGTGCTTTACTTTTGTCGGAGTGAGTAAGATTTCTAAAATGTTATTGAAATAAGTCTATTATGTTCTTAAAGGCTGCATTTTTTTTATCAAAAATTCAGTAAAACAGTTTTATTGTGATGTCATTACAATATTATTAGAACATTGATATTATTACAATTTAAAATTGTGTTTTCTATTTTATTTAAAAATGTAATTTATTCTTGTGATGTCAAAACTGAATTTTCAGCAGCATTACAGTCTTCAACGTCACATGATTCTTCAGAAATCATTATAATATGCTGATTTGGTTATCAAGAAACATTTATTAACATTTCATTGTTGAAAAAGTTGTGGTGTGCAATATTTTTGTGGAAAACATGAAAAAAATGATTCTTATTTAGAGTTCAAAATAACTCTAAATTAGTTAGAGAATGTTGTGTGTGTGTGTGTGTGTGTGTGTGTGTGTGTGTGTGTGTGTGTGTGTGTGTGTGTGTGTGTGTGTGTGTGTGTGTAATAGTCTTGTCACTTTTGATCAACTTAATGCATGCTTTCTGAAGAAAAATATTATTTTCATAAATATATACATATACATATTATATATATAATTTTGGGACCTATAATTTGTTGGTGACATAAATGCAAACATTTTATATTAGAATTTATACTCCTTTTCATTATTTATTTGTGAACCTGGCTTATGAATCTGACAGGGTCACATGCTCAGTTTGAATGAACGTGACTCTTCTGCCTGCATACGGAGATTAAGCACATTACGTGCTGTTTAATGCTTTGTGTTACTCTTTTCAGGAATGCTGAACTTCCTGTCTCATTCTCAGTTGTTCACTGGAGCTTTCGATCAGGCCTCAGAGTTCTTACGTATGAGCAACATGACTGCCAAGACACCCGTCTGTCCAAACACTCTTATAGACTGAGACTGGCCACGTTACAGACTGAAGATGATTATTGATCACTGATCAGATTTATTTTCTTTCAATGCTTGTCTGCACTGAAGGAGCTACTGGCTGGCCAACATCTCCTCTCTCTCTCTCTCTCTGTCCTCTTTCCTCACCCTCCCATCATCTGTTTCTCTTTTACTCTAGAGAGGGGTAACCCAGATTTCAAAAATGAATTGCTGCCTATTTCTCGTCATCTACTCCCTCCTTTTCCTCTCTCTCTCTCTATCTCACTTCACTTCATTCCCTCTTTCTGTTGGTAAAAACAGAATCAATCTTGGAAAGTGAAAATCGCCTCTTTTCCTCACCCCCTCTATAATCTATTGGATAAAGGAATATACGGCCCTACACTCCTCCTTCTCTCTTTCCTGGAAAGCTGTTGTTTCATCCTTCCCCTCAGTCTTAATTTCCTTTTTGGGCTTTTATTCTTTTTTAAGGTGTCTATCCTCTCTTGTAGACCTTCTGTTCAGTGAGCTTGTCTCCTCTTTTTTTTCTTTTGCTTTTTTTATGAGCCAAGGATTGATTGCATAGAATAACAAGAGTCTTGAGAAGAAGAGAGAGGGGAGGAAGAGGAGAAACCACACTGCCACACTTGCAGGTATTTACAGCTTTCTTTCTTTCTTTCTTTCTTTCTTTCTTTCTTTCATAGATGCAGTCTGTGTCACTCATTGGTGTATGTCCTAAATTCTTTGTGTTTCCTTTCTTCAGTCTCCAGCTCTGTAGATCTGCTCTTTAATTAATGTGACGATCATTTGTTCTGTGTTGTCTCCTGTTTGATTTGATCCAGTGTGTCATCATTCATTTCAGCTTTTCTTGATGCATTCTCTTTTATTAATGCGAGTCTGATCGATCCTAAAGCACTCCACTTCTGAAAACAGGAGTCAGTTTATATCACAGATGTGTAGATGTATGCCTTGTTTATTGCTCTTGTCATTTTAATAATAAAACAAATGATATATACAGTATTTATAGTATTACTTTAGTGGTAATATAAAATATAACACCTGAACTGTGTAATAATATAATTATATTTAATACACATACACTTATAAGCACACCTAATATACACACTTGCGTGCGTGCGTGCGTGTCTGTATGTGTGTGTGTGTTTGAAGTAGGGCAGAAGGTACACTAATCGCTATGTGTTTAGAAGTCCCAGTGGAAGTTTCTCTTAGAGTGTGTATTAACCTCTATTTCACTCTCTGTTTCTCACCCTCCCTTTCCTCCTCTTGGGAATCTCTTCCTTTCATTTCCTCAACATCACAAACTCAACTGCCATCACATCCTATCAAATTCCTTCCTTTACATTCCATGTAACCTCTTACGCTTGATCTGTGTTTTACCAGACGTTTTTCTTCTCCCCGTTTATCAATCCTCTTGTTTGTCCTTAACCCGTCCATCCTTCTCCCAGTCTTCTTCTCTGTGTCCTGTTCTCTCCAACCCAACTGGTAGCATGTCTACCCCGGTCTCTCCGTCTCCATCTCTGTCTTCCCTGGCCTTGTCCTCCCCATCTCCCTCCTCCTCTCCGCTCCCCTCTCCTCTTTCTCCTCCCCCCAGGCTGCCAGTCTTCCAGAGGAAGGGAGCTCTCAAGCACAAGAGGATCATTGAAGTGAAGGACCACCAGTTCACAGCCCGATTCTTCAAGCAGCCTACTTTCTGCAGCCACTGCACCGACTTCATCTGGTACTTCACACCTTTAACACTGTTGGCCACATGTATAACTCCTAACATTATTATGCTGTAAACCGATACTTCTACTTCCTTAACCTTTACACTGAACTGCATTTATGTATTGATTTAATCCTAAAATCTTAATGTCCATATCGTGATTCATAGCATAACTCACTTTCAATGCTTTTACTGGCCTTGTCTTGTACTTGTAGTTTATACTGAATTGTTATAATATGAAGCCTCTTCAAATACAGTTAGCCATAACACTACATCATTATTTATTTATTAAAAGAATACATTTTTAAGTGATGAGCATTTTTTTCTTTCAGATCTTTTTTGTATTGCACTGTTTAAAAGTTTTGGCTCTGTAAGATATACCACATTTATTTAATCAAAATCACAGTAAAACTAGTAAAGATTTTTAACATTTCAAATAGCTGTTTTCAAATATAATGTGTTTTTATATTTAATCATTAAATATAATTACTCCAGTCTTCGGTGTCACATGATCCTTCAGAAATCATTTCTGATATGCTGATTTGGTTATCTTAAACATTTCTTATCATTATAAATGTTGAAAAATGTTTTGCAAATAAACATTTATGTGGAGAATATGCTACAATTGTTGCAAAATTATTTAAAAAAATATATATTTTTGTAACTTTCTCATTTTTGATCAATTTAATTAATCAATGCTGAATAAAAGTATTAATTTCTTTAAAAATATCTATCTAAATTACCCCAAACTTTTGAATGGTGGTGTATGTAAAAATGCAATTATAAAAATGGCTGTCTTCCAATAAGGAATATTTCCAAATAAACCATACATAAATTTAAGCCTAATTAAAACTTAATCATGTTTATACTTGGGGAAAAAACGGTGCGGTAAGATTAAGTAATATACTTAATTCTACATATGCTGTTGTTAATTGTGTAAATATAGTAATTAATCTATAAATAATTATATAATTTACTAGAAAACAAGACTAAAGAACTCAGTTGACATCTACAGTGAACACACTTTCGATGACATACACAGAGAGGGCAGAAGAACACTGTCCCGCACGAGTGTTACATGACTACGCTTGTTCTCATGCCTCATAAAACTCACGCCTCGAGGGGCCTCTTAAATGATGCAGTCCGCTCTGTTTGAGCTGCCATTTAACCACAAGCTCCACAGAACCCGCATAGAACTGCGGCAGGCCATATGGCCCACGCATTGCCCACTTATAGACCTCATGTTCATTAGTACAACACAAATAGCTTCTGATAGATGCATGTTTCTCTTTCCGTCCATTCATTTCAATTCATTGACGTTTTATTGCTATGTCTATTGGAGTACAGCATTTCCAAAGCATTGTAAAGTACATTTGTATATTGTTTAGCTTTATAATTTGCACAAACTCAAAGTATTCCTAACCTACTATCTGTCAGTGGTATGAGTACCATCAAAATGTTTAAATAGATTTCTAAGTAAAACTACTGAAATGAAATGTCATAACTCTTCCAAACAATTTAGCGGTTTTCTATTTTAAAAAATGTTTTCAAGTATAATTTATTTATGTGATGGTGAAGATGCTGTTAGTCTGGTCTTTAGTGTCACTTTATCCTGAAGAAATCATTCTAAAATGAATATATACATGTACATATTTTCAAAATGTACACTGTGTGTGTGTGTGTGTGTGTGTGTGTGTGTGTGTGTGTGTGTGTGTGTGTGTGTGTGTGTGTGTGTGTGTGTGTGTGTGTGTGTGTGTGTGTGTGTGTGTGTGTGTGTGTTATAAATACATAATACATATACACAGTGCACACACATATATTATGTAAGCAAAAACATTTATTTTGGATGCAATTAATTACGATTAATTGTTTAACAGCTCTATTGAAAACAGTTGTGATGCTTGACATTTTTGTGGCAATCATGACACATTTCTAGCATTCTTTAATGCATACAAAGTTCAAAATAACAAAATTTATTTGAAATATAAGTTTTAGTATATTTTTAATAAAGTGTAGGGTGAGTTCATGTCAATTGAACCATTTTTTGACATTGAGATGACTGTGACTGTGGTAAAATTCACCCAAACAAACCCTACAGTACATAAATCACTGTTGAATCCTATTAACTTGAATCCTTTTTTCCATCTTGCTGTCTCTTTGCCCTTATCCTCTCTCAACCTATATTTCTGAGTATATGTTGATGTTGATTGGTCTGAAGGATGCTCTTAAAGAGTCGTATATACACTTAAATGCATTTCGGAGCAGATCATGCCCAAAGTGTTGGGTGCCAAAGCATCTTATTTTAGCACTTGAGGGATTTATGCTAAGTTGTGTTTTGCATAGCAAAGATATCAGGAGCAGAGCAACCTGTTATTATGGTGAACTGAAGAGCACTTAAATTGCCCGTCAGATGAGGATTCTTGAAATTACCTTATCTGTCACGGCCTCAGCAGCTTATGTCTTCTGTTTGCCCTCTGAGCGCATATACATACACAACACCACAGCTCAATGATCTCCTCTTTTCACAAATCTATGCAATTACACACAATATAATTGGACACATAATGTGAGTTGTTGTTTATGTTTTACAGGGGAATTGGAAAGCAAGGATTCCAGTGTCAAGGTAATCATTTTGAATGTATAACACATATTTTACCATATTTAAATTCATTCCACAGATACAATTTTCATCAAAGTTTTTTCCTGCCTATCTATAGCAGTGTTTCTTTAGCCATTCGTTTTGTTTGCTATTTATGAAATAAGTGCCGTTAATTGTTATCATGCATGAAGATCCAAGGATGTAACTAAATATTCAATATAAGTGTAGGCCTCAATTTGATCTGAATATGGGGGATACAGTACATGCCCCCTCAGTGTCTATAGTGGTTATGGCCCTGTGATGATCCTAAAGTGTTTTCCTGAAGCAATTCATCTTTGACGATAGGTAAGCTCACCAAGCTGAGATGGCAATATCTGAGCAAAGCCATTTTTTGACCCGAGTTCAAGTCCCAGCTTGGGATTCTTTCTGATCCCGTTCACCTCTCTCTTTCTCACTTCACTTTTGTCCGTTCTCTGTACTGTCCTGTAGTCAGAAATGCCCACAAATGTTTATAACTTTAAGTCAGCATGAACAATTCACCCTTTCTAAGTGCATGTTATTTGATCTTATTGTAAACGTTTCATCCATGTGTGTTTAATTTTGTACATTTGAACCTCATACGTTTTAGTTAAATAAATTTTTTAGTGCACAAAACGGAAAAAAGATCTGACGCTACTTCCATTACATCACAACTTTAAAAAGACCTGTAGCAATATAACATACTCCCTCTATTTAATCCCACTATAACAGTGTATTTTTGCTGCATTATGATTTTCATCACGAATTATGACATTTAGGGCCAGATTTACTAACAGCTTGCACCACTGCAAACCCTGTCTACTGCCAACTACTATCAGCAAGTAGTGAAACATGAGCAATGCAAAGGTGTGGAGACAGTTATTTTTGCAGCTGACCTGGTTGCATATGCGGTTGTTGGAGTTTCTATTCAGAAGCAAATTATATGGGAGGAGAGTGTTTACGTGAATCATGCGAGGCGATTTAGGTTCCTACGTAGTTTGGAAAAGTATGGAATTTGATCGGAGCAATTTCCAGGTTTCATTTTCTTCTTAGTAATATGGCAGTGATGCACAAAGGAAATAGGTTATATATACTGTATATACACAGTAGATAAAACTAGACATTTTAATGCGTAAGCACGCAAGAAAAATTCCAATACACATTTCTAGAGGGCACAAAAAAGATTTGAAGATGTGAAGTTTTACATTTACGCATTTAGCAGATGCTTTTATCCAAAGCGACTTACAGTGCATTCAGGCTACACATTTTGGTCAGTATGTGTTCCTAGGAATTGAACCCACAACCTTAGCGCTGCTAACGCAATGCTCTACCACTGAGCCACAGGAACACTTTTTAGAGGCTCTGTATGTAGTCACTTTGAGAAAATCAATGAATAAACCCCTGCAAAAATATAAATGTTTACAGGTATATACCAAATATAAAGATAAAAAAATGCTCATATGACCCATTTATGTTAAGCGTGATCTACTGAGTCTGAATTCTGAATTCTGAGATGGAAAATGCAGGAATCCTGAGGTTTGCGGTAGTCAGTTTACTTGTATGTTCTCTATTATTTAACTCCCAAAAGAAGCTTGTCTTCACCCATTTTGCACCAACGTGATCATCATCAGCTCTGCTCGTTTGCGACCCTACACTAATTTGCGCTGCTCTTTGTTGATTGCATTGGTCAGTATGGAAATGAACTGGCTGCGTCTGTTTTCTTTAATTTGAGGATTGTCAGTAGATCACCCGCAGAACTTTCCACTCTCATTGCCATTTTTATGGGATTGCGTTCTCATGCTAATTTGCCCTATTTAGTAAATCTTGCCTATAATATTTCTGATTAAATTAGCTTTTCATTGTAAATGAATAATCTCCTATAAGCCATTAGCATATAAAATATTAATGTAGTGTGCTACCATTTTACTTAATAAACCTTGATGACTTGCATATCATGACACAACAGATTTGCTTTACTAGATATGGTATATGTTTCTTTTAGTCTGCAGTTTTGTGGTGCACAAACGCTGCCATGAGTTTGTCACATTTACTTGTCCCGGAGCCATCACTGCTCCCAAAGCAGAGGTATGTATGTACTGTTAATGTATACAGTGTCGTCTTTTTTGCTATTTAGCTTCTTTATTTTTTGTCCTTTCACTCTATATTATTTGTATTTTCCTTTCATTATTTAGCTTGATCATCATTTAACTCTTCTTTTCATGCTTGATGTTCTGCTTTGATCACCGCAGTTCATCTTTTATTCTACTGTATCATCCGTAGCCCATCCGTCTCTCGCCTCTTCATTTTTGCACGGCAAGCCATTAATTTTTTTTGGCTGAGTAAGTCAATATGGAAGTAGGTCTCACCGTCACACTCATCTTTTCCTTTTCTTGACGAGCCTTTTATTGCTCTCTCCTGCATTCCTTCTTTATAAGAGGAGGCTTTAAAGGAAAAAGAATATCAATTTTCTCTCTCTCTTGCTCTCTCTTATTCGTGCTACACTACGATGAAACGTGCAGGGGATGTGATATGATGGTGTTACACTGCCACTCACACTCCGGTAGTGCAGAGTTAGTGTAAGAATACGTGTGAAAGAGAAAAGCAGGAAGAAGCTATATTGTAGCACTTCTATTGTTCCAAATCCAGCCTATATAGGCAGCTCTTTTGATCAAAGGCATCATGGGCCGCTTCCAAACGCCGTTTCAAATATACTTTCTTTTGACATCACATCCCCACATCTTTAGCGGGGAATGCATTGCGACAATGATTATGATGAAGTGAGATAAATGTTGATTATAAACATACTGTATAGTTAATTCAGAACAAAAGTGATTCAAAATAGTTTGCATAATTAAACAATTATTATTTTCCCAGTATATGTGCCTGTGATAAATAATATAATAAAATAAATACAAAATACATAAAAGTCCCCTGCCTAAACTCATTAATGTTTAAATGCTTAACTTAATTAATTAATTTATTCCAATTAATTTGAAATTAGGTAAAAGTCAGACTTGCAAATACAATTATTAAAATTATTTTATATTATTTATATTGTTATAACAATAAATCTAGTATGCTATATATTATAACTAATTTAATTTCTCAGTTTATTTGTGCAATAACAGCTTGTTAGCATTTACAGTGAAATCCTGTCAGTCTTGCAAGGATTTATAAATAACTATAAATCATAATATAATAATATAAATGTTCAAATTCCTTAATTATTAGAATCACTTTTTAATGAATTCATCTGTGGGAGTCTCTTGCTGTATGCTTTGTGGTCATTCCCAGAATGAAAAACTAATCCAAGATGCTGGATGGTATATTCCGTTCAGTATTATTCATAGAAATGTTTATTTAAATAAAAAATGTACAGTATTTTATGCTCATTAGAACATCACACTGTTAGCTTAGCAGCATGCTAACGTGAAATGAACACGAATTAAGTGTGTAAAGCATGTGTTTAGCGGCATGGCATGTAGAGCATTACAGAACAGCTCCTTGTTAAGATGCGGTCTTAAAAGCCAGCTGCCTGTGTAGGCAGTGATGCAACACACTCGTTTCTGAACAGAGCTGCAGTCTTTATTTCACCCTTCAAGACTGAGATTTTTTTCATAAGCAGCTAAATAAAATGGTTGTAAAATGAGGCTGTGAAGGTGCGACTAGGCCGTAAGGAAGGGTAGATAAGGATGCCCGTGTGAGAAGCAGATGAGGCAGACTGACAGAGAAGAAGAGAAGTGAAGAGGAAGATTGTCAGAGGATGAAGAAAAGGAGCAGGCAGCATACAGAGAATGAGGGAGAGAGAGAAACCAGGGAGGGGTGGAGAGGGTTTAGGCATTTAGGAGGATTCAGTTTTCACAGCTGAGCTGAACTCATATATTCATCCACCATTCATCCTCAAAATAGCTCTAGCTAATTGGCTCCCAGTGAAAAAGTTACTTCAAAATGAAGCCTTTCCTCTGGACCTTTAAAGAGAGAGAGAGAGAGAGAACCAGAGTGGAAGTAGAGTAGCTGTGTTTGTTTGTGCATATGCTTGCTGTGTCTGTGTCCTATTTACAGAGCAAAGAACAGTATGAGAGGGTTTCTTATCAGACACATAATTTAAATCTCTTTTTCTTTCTCTCATGGCCCAACCGTTTCCAAGAACTGGGTGTACATGGTGTCCCTCTGTGTTAAAAATCAAATCACATCCAAGTGCTTTTGCCGGCGGACTAAACAATTAAATAATGAAACAAGTACAATGTTTTTGTCTGTCCCTCTCTCCAGGATCTCAAGAGCAAACACGTGTTTAAAGTACAAACATACTCCAGTCCAACCTTCTGTGATCACTGTGGGTCTCTGCTGTACGGTCTCATACATCAGGGCATGAAATGTGTCAGTGAGTCTTTATATTGAGATCCAAATGAAGTTCATCTGTTCTAGACTGTAGACTGACATGCTGTGAACTTAGAACAATGTAGTTACAGTATATTTACCTGGATTTTCACAGTAGTTCCCATGACTTATTTGGCAAATATAATAGAATTAAGGCTAAATTCTTTGCCAGTTCAGTTTTGATTAAATAAAAAAAGCAAACAAAATAGTGTTGCTTTATATTTTTTTATATTTATAGTATTATTTTAGTGATAATCCTAAATATAACACAAGCAGTACTGTATAATAATATAATTATATATATATATATATATATATACATACATACATACAGGTATATCTAAAAAAAAAAAATATCATGAAAAAGGTCAATATTTTTTGTCTCTCATTTCAGAAAGAGAAATCCGTATATTATAATAGGTTCATTACACATATAGTGAAATATTTCAAGCCTTTATTTCTTGAAATTTTGATGATTATGGCTTACAGATAATGAAAACCCAAAATTCTGTGTCTCAGAAAATTTAATTATTACATAAGATCAATAAAAAAGGATATTTTAAACAGAAATGTCAGGCTTCTGAAAAGTATGTTCATTTATATGCACTCAATACTTGGTTGGGCCTCCTTTTGCATGAATTACTGCATCAATGCGGCGTGGCATGGAGTCGATCAGTCTGTGGCACTGCTGAGGTGTGATGGAAGGTTACTTTGATAGCGGCCTTCAGCTCTTCTGCATTGTTGGGTCTGGTGTCTCTCATCATAGATTCTCTATGGGGTTCAGGTCAGGCGAGTTTGCTGGCCAATCAAGCACAGTAACACCATGGTAATTGAACCAGCTTTTGGTACCTTTGGCAGTGTGGGCAGGTGCCAAATCCTGCTGGGAAAAGGAAGCAGCATCTTTATAAAGCTTGTCAGCAGAAGGAAGCATGTTGTGCTCTAAAATGTCCTGTTAGATGGCTGCGTTGACTGTAGACTTCAGAAAACACAGTGGACCAACACCAGCAGATGACATGGCAGCCCAAATCATCACTGACTGTATAGATGATCATTTATTAAAATATGTGACCTTCTCTGTGAAAACCTAGCTAAAGTCGATTTTTTTTTGTGATTTACTGTTTTCTACATAAAATCATCCTTAATAAGGTAAATAACATTCTGTGAAAATTTAAACTTCATATCTTTAAAATTGACTGAGTAAGGCCATTTCAAAGATTGAAATTATAGTAAAGTTAATGGTTGAAATGCAAATTTGATGCTTGTTATCTCATAATTAGATTTTGAGAATTTAGCCTGATTTCACAGAGAGGGCCACATATTCTAATATTTTGAGATACTGATTTTAGACTTTCATTAGCTGTAAGCTCTAATCATCAAAATGAAACAAAAACCGTTTGAAGTATTTTACTTTACATGTAATGAATCTAAAATAAATGAAGGTTTCACTTTTTGAAATAAGTTACAAGACAAAAATGAACTTTTTCACCATATTCAATTTTTTTAGATGTACCTGTATAAATACACATTTATCATTCTGTCATTTTAATTAGAATTCCGCAATTGAGCACAAAAATGAAATATAATACAGTATATATTAAATGTTTTACCCTGTTTACATGTCTATTGTATCAATTCTTAGATCTAAATTAGCATAGCATAATCATCAAGATTGCTGTCATTTCATTAACACAATTTCATGCAGTTATATGTAACTGTAGAGAAATGCTTTTCAGGCTTTTAATAGATATCTCATACTGTATATTAGATTGAATTAATTCCCGTTAACTCTGATTTAATCCATGTAATAACAACCATGTCATCTAATATAATTAGCATGACACTTTCAGAAAATAGTAAAGCAGACGGTGGCAGCTGACAGCACTTGCTGTTTCAGCATTGTCTTGTAATGTACAGCGTACTGTAGTGGCTGTTAACATTGTTTCTAGATATAAAAGTTTTGCATTATTGGGCAGACCGCTCCTTATAATTGTTTGGTTTTGGACTGGAAGGAGACTATAAGTATATTATATGTCATTTTTTTCTGACTCTTTCTTTCTCTTTTATTTTTGTGGTATGTGTGTGTTTGTGCATCTGTGTGAGAGAGGTTGTGACATGAATGTACACAAGCGCTGTGAGAACAGCGTCCCGAGCCTGTGCGGACAGGACCACACTGAGAAAAGAGGACGTATTCGCCTGACCGTGCGTGGAGAGAAAGAGGACATATATGTCACAGGTGAACATAACTGTAACTTTTACAAACTGATTAGACTTTTCGGTAACACTTTAGTGCAGGGACCAATTCTCACTATTAACTAGTTGTTTATTAGCATACCTATTAGCATATTTGGCTGTTTATTAGTACTTATAAAGCACATATTCTGCACTGCTGTATTATACATTCCTAATCCTACCCAATACCTAAACTTACTATCGTAGGAGTTTATTGAGGCAAAAGTCGTAGTTAATGGTTTGTTAATTGTGAGAATTGGACCTTAAAATAAAGTTTGACTGTCTTTTCAAATAGCACATTAATGAATGCAGTTAACTGTAGTATCTCTTGATGTTTTTGTGGGAACGTATATGTTTTACTTGTTATTATATGCTACATGTTTTTATTTGTGTGCTGTGCCACATAAGACCTTTTTTCTTTTAATGTTCAATTCGTTTTTATATGTTACATTCCTCAAAATTACACAATAAACTATTTAATTTATACTCTTTCCAGAGCATTATGGGCAGAAATAGTGAGAAAACTTTCCTTTTTAATCCTTTCAGTAAGAAAGTTTTCTTCTGTACGAAAATTATACTTTTGAGTACTTTTGTCAAACGCAACCATTAAATTCTGTTTCCCAAGATATTGTAGGAAACAAATTACCATACAAATACTTTTCTTGAGAATATATATACGTACACTACATGGCCAAAAGTATTGGGTCACCCCTTTTAATGAAAGGTTTGACTACTTTCGTAATTTCCATGAGTACAAATCTTAATGTTTAAGCATATAATGATATTCTAGGGAATTGTGTGCTTCTAATTTTATAGCAACAGTTTGGAAAGGACTCTTTTCTATTCTAACATGACAGTGTCTCTGTGTATAAGGCAAGGAATCAAAGAGAAATGAGGATTCAGTCAGTGTGGAAGAACTTGACTGGTCTGCAGAAAGCCAAGTCCTAATCCCAGCTGAACACCTCCGGTGTGACTTTAAATGCAGACCTTGAGACAAAAACTCATCACCAAACACCCCCGGGATTTCCGCGTTTGCCCTCAAAATCACATTTTATGTTAAAAAAAAACAACATTTATTTATATATATATATTTATGTATTAGCTTTTTTAAATGTCCAATTCAAACAATCTGATATGAACAAGCAGAATAAGAAGTTACCAATAAAAAGTAATCATTCCTTTGCACTACAGAAGTGGCATACAGGCTAGGTATATTTACAGAAGTTTAATTAGCTTAGAGGTGGCATAGCTGTTTTAAATTCACAACAATCTTATGAACTTGATACTTTAAATATAACATTTTGAAAAACAGAAATATTGATTGAAATGATTTAAATAACTGAAAGGATACTTTAAAAATGAAACTAAAACTGCCAGCGGGTGGCGGCAAGTCACTGAGTTTATCACTGAATCATTCATTCAATTGATTCATTTGAACGGCTGATTCATTCAGGGGCTTGTACGTTTGTGAATGGGTAGTTGAATCATTAAATACGATTCATTTAAAAATGCCTTCATTCATAAACAAAACATCGCTGTGTTTACTTGGAGATGCGCAGGGGCTCAACTGTGACTTTGAAGCTATATTCGTTGAAGAAATAGAGCAAAATCGGGCAAATTGTTATAGTCAGACTCAGACAATGTAAGTAACTTAATATTAACTTCTTGTTCATTGAACTGTTGTATTAAATCAATCACATTTGCAAACTCCCTTAATAATCTCTAAAATCCACTTTAAAAGCTCACCTTTCATCGCAATCTCACAAAGTTCCACTGCACAATGAATGTTTTATTTCCATCGTGACTTTGTTATAATGAGAGGACTCCAGTTTGCATAACTCAGGTGTTTTGAGAAGTGAGTGGATTCTGATTAATATTGCGTTCAAGGAATCAATAGATTTGTCTGCGATACATTAACTCAACTCTGCAAAAACATGTTGTAGAAACCTTTGAATCTCTCTTGGGTGCAAAATATGCTGATTGGGTCAGTCGCACTGGTGCTTCTGATTCATATCGTATCTTCTTGAGGTACTCTGCGATTCCCACCCCTAATTTATACCCCAGTGACGAATTACTCCTTGCTCACAGAGAGAATTTGCTGTTTAAGGAAGCCCACTGAAGAAGCATTATGAGCCGCATGGCACAGCTCAGCTTTCCTCCATCAGGGAAATGTGTGCATATAGCATCATCAGTACATGAGGAAAAAGCCAACTATACACACACACAATCTGCTGTTTTACAATGCATTAGCTGCGCTGTGTCAACTTAACTAAGCCTGTGGCTCTTAGATCAGCGCCACCATAGAGAGACTAATGAGTAATGAGAAGACTACTAATGCTCTACAGAGAATGTGAGCTTTTAAAATGCACCGCTGTTCTTTTAAAGACAACCAGCTGCATGTCAATCTGACAGGTCAATTTAACAATACAGCCGAAAGCACATTCACTGTATGAAGCATAGCAGCACAACCACAGAGATATTCACTTTGTTCTGTTGCATGGTATAATTCATGCAATATTCAGTACTGGTATGCATGAACACACATAAATCAGTTCTCGATGTTTAATATATGTTTTAGTGCATGAAGCATATAACCTGATACCCATGGATCCTAACGGCCTGTCGGACCCTTATGTGAAGCTCAAACTTATTCCTGATCCAAAAAGCCAGAGCAAGCAGAAAACCAAAACCATCCGTTCTACACTCAACCCTATCTGGAACGAGAGCTTCACCTTGTGAGTCTTATTTGTGTTTCTTTTTTTGTATGTGTGAATGGTGCAGAAGTTGTTGCTGTGGTTTTCTGTGTGGATGCTTAGGTTATCTCTCTCTGTCCTCCTGTCTGTGTGTAGATCAGTGCGTGGGAGCCAGTGGGACAGGCGTTTGTCAGTAGAGGTCTGGGACTGGGATCGGACCTCACGGAATGACTTTCATGGGTTCTCTGTCGTTCGGCGTTAGTGAGATATTCAGACGTTCAGTCAGCGGCTGGTTCAAACTACTCAACCAGGATGAGGGAGAGTATTATAACATCCCTGTACCTGACCCAGACCTGCAGGTACTCTCATTTCATCTGCACTTTTTAATGTTATTATGCTTATATGTACTAATTCCTGCTGACTTTTTTTGTGAATTGTCACATTTATGATCTGCGATGGCGTTTTGGTGCCACATTAAAAATGTAATTAAAAAAATCAAAGATTACGAGATTAAAGTCATAATATTTTGAGACAAAATTACGAGAATAAAAGTCATAGCAATATGAGAATAAAGTTAAAATATTTGGAGAATAAAGTTACATATTTGGAGAATAAAGTTACAATATTTGGAGAATAAAGTTAAAATATTTGGTGAATAAAGTTACAATATTTGGAGAATAAAGTTAAAATATTTGGTGAATAAAGTTACAATATTTGGAGAATAAAGTTAAATATTGGGTGAATAAAGTTACAATATTTGGAGAATAAAGTTAAATATTTGGGGAATAAAGTTAAAATATTTGAAGAATAAAGTCGAAATATTTTGAGAATAAAGCTAAAATATTTCAAGAATAAAGTCAAAATAGTAATACCATTGTATTCGCCTCAGTTTAAGCAGTTTAATCTTTACGATTACAATGAAACATTCGTTTCATTAAATTAGGCTGTACTGTTTTTCCCATGCCTTCTGATGTTCCTTCAAGTTTATACCATGCTGTAACTTAAAGAGGAAAAAATGTAGTAGTAAATAGTTTGTATTTCATGATAAAATTGACAGAATTTGAAAGCTGTGTTATATTAAAAGCAACAAAGCACAAAGCTTATTGTGATTACTGGCGCGCTACAAATAATGAATGGATTTGAAGAGATGGAATATTATTTCCAATCATTTGCTGTATTATACCTTGAATAAAACAGCTCGTAGTCACTTAACGTTATATACCTCAGAAAAGACAACAATAAGTTGGAGCCCACTTTAACCTTAGATTGTTTTATTGTTGTTTTTAATTAAATGCAGTACATGTAAGGAATGAAAGGTTGGACACCACAGATGTTTTTACGTAGTAGGGGTGGAATATTAAAAAGAAAACCATATAATTTAATTAATTGATTCATATGAATCTGTCATGCCACATTAAAGAGCTTGAAAACACATTATTTTAAAACACGCTTGTATTTCACTATAAAAGCTAAAACTACTTTTTATATTAAAAGTGCCAAAAGCACAAAGCGTATTGCTATTGTTGTGTGACTGGTGCACTACAATAATGAATGCAATCGAAGACGTTCTTCAAAATCTTCAAGTGACTATCCATAAAACGTCATCTTTGAGTCCTTGAGCAAAGCACTTTACTCCATTTTGCTCCAGGGGATATTATCCCAGTAATAGATTTACTGTAAGTCACTGTAGATAAAAATGTCAACATGCAATATTCAGACAAGAAAGTGCTGTAGAAGCCTAGAGTCGTCTCAGATCCACAAATAAACACATCCAGCTCAAATCAAATGCTCTTTTTGACATCATGCAGTCCCAAACAGCCACTTCTGCAAATTCTGTAAATGCCATATTAGTCTGACCACATTCAGTGAGCACCATAATTGAGTCACTATCATAGCACATCCACAGGAGGGCAGTGTAGTTCTTTATTGAAACAAACTATTCTTGTGCTCTCTCTCTCACTCTCTCTCTCTCATCCCATCTTTCTCCTCATTTCTGAAGGTACCAGATGCTGCTATCATGCCCTCTATTCCTCCTGCTCATATTAATGTGCTGATGCCTGTTTCTACTGTGACCCCTCCTGCTCTGAGTCTGACTCCCACTGCACTGCACACGGGCAAAGGCCGAGTCGGGCTGCACAATTTCAACTTCCTCATGGTTCTGGGCAAAGGGAGTTTTGGCAAGGTACTTTAAATTACATACGTTTTCATACACGCATACACAATGAAACAATGAAACAAATATGGGATTCAAAGTCAAATTTAAACCTGAAAATTTTATTCAGGATTTTGAAAAATGAGAAATTAATAGTGTATGCTGTCATCAAGCAAGTAAAGACCTAATTTTTCAAGTCAACTTTTCACTGACATTTGGACCCTGCTGCATGTGTAATAAATCGTTGTATTTGTTCTCCTGGTTGTCAGTGGAACAGAAATCTTTAAAGGAAACTCTCTAGACTCAGACTCAGACAGAACTCCCACAGTCCGCCCACTCTGTTCACTGACCGTCTGATGCATATTGAACACCAAAATGGCAAGAGCGGACTATGATCAACAAGTTTCAGTCTGTTTGGCTGGCTTCACGCAACTTCCAAGAGTAAAGACACCATTTTTTATAATTAGTCTGTCAGTAAACAAATTATGTTTACAAGGTAATGAGTTGATACGGTGATTGCTTTGAATGACAAAATAATAAGTCTGGGAGCTTAGAGACATCAAATCTATGACAAATATATAGATTAGTCCCTTTCAAGTTTAAACTAGTTTAGTTACAGTACAGTGCATTGGAGTTCATTTATTAATCATCAAGTGTTGTCTATACGCTCCGCTCACACAAGTGCTTTGAATAATTTTTTTTTGTACTAATTAGGTTTGTCTTAATTTAGCTTGTCCAACACTGGCCCAGGCAGAGCCGATCCTCCCTATAAGCAGAATATGCAAGCTGTGTAGGGCCCCCGAAAGACCAGAGGGCCCCCTTGCTCTCAAATATGTTTTAGTTTTGAATTAAAAACTAGTTGAAAGCGTACAGAGCCGTGGAAGAGATGTGCACTTTCCGCGAGCGCGATTTGAGATGGAGCGAAAGACGGACAAATGCGTTTCATCCATTCTTTCACACACACACCCCCGCGTCGACGACCCAGTTCTGCGTAGGGCCCCCTGATGTCTAGGCTCGGTACTGGGCCCAGGCTGTTGTTTCACTGTCAAGACAGAACAACACCTACAAACTACTGGAGACATCAACAATAATAGCTGGTGATGTTGACAAGCTCTTGTGTTGGGGTTAAAATAATAGTTCCCCCCAAAATAAAAATTCTGTCATAATTTACTCACTCTCGTGTCATTTCAAACCGGTGTAACTTGTGCTAGTAACCAAAATGTTATGGTTACCATTGACTTCCATTGAATGCAAAAAATGTCTCAATTTATCGTCTCTTATGTTCCACAGATGAAAGTAAGTCATACAGGTTTGAAATTACTTGAGAGTGAGTAAATGATTCCAGAATTTGCATTTGTCTGTGAATTATCCCTTTAAGACACACCCACAACTGTAGTTTTAACGGGCAAAGACATTTTTATCAGTCATAACTTCTGGAGAGAAATAGCACGGACACTAGACAAGGGTGAAACTTGTGCATGTGCTGAATTAAATTGAGTATACTTTGAAAAACGTTGCTGCATCCTAAATCGGGTCCTGTATAGTAGGTACAGGAGTTGGGGCACTTCAACTTTGGACTTCAAACTCTGACTCGAAACTGGACTTTGGTTGCAGTTATGAATGAACTTGGAATCAGGTGGACTTGTACTTGAACTGGACACAGACTCAGGACATTTTGGACTTTACTGAGTAAAGATGACATGCAACATGAAAGAAAAAGCAAATAACATAAAATTAATAAACTCAATTGGTTAAGCACTAGGACCAAACACTAGTAGGTACTACATTTGTATTAGGTACTTTTTGCCTACTGTTTTATGAACGCTATGAATTTGGACATGCTACTCGACTTGCATACTGTTTTTTATTAATTATTATTGTCCACAAGGTGGCAACACTGGCCAGATTGTTTTTCACAAAAACATGGCAGAGACGGTACACTAACAATAAACTACTAGAAAACGTAACAACAATAGATGGCCTTGTTGACAAGCACTTGTACGAGGGGGGTTATAAGATAAGTATACTTTGGCCTTCCGCCTAAGTAGGTGGGTTTGAGACAAAACAGGCTGCAAGGCAGACCAGATTTTATGCCAAAAATCTGGCTACATGAGACCACACTCACCCATCAACAAACACATCTACTTCCATGTTCCCAGTAGATGCAATAAGGAGTGCGAAGGGTAAAATGTCCTTGGAACTGAATTAGGCCCTTGTCTCATTGGTTCCTGGGCTGCTGCTGCTAATTTAGGCAGAAGGGGAAACGTTAAAGCTTTGGTCCCAGCTGCAAGAAGAGGGGGCTGATTTCCCTATCTAAAATTTGCAGCTGTGTCTCTGCCTCACTTCCTCTTGGAGGCAGAAGCTCTGACTCAAGGCCCAGTAAGATGCAGACCTTATTCACCTTAAACTACCTGGAGCTATGTGGCACACGGTCATTTGTGTGTTCGGGCGGTCTTGTTATGTGATAAATAAAGCAGAATTTGTGATACGTGTAAGAAACTCCTGGTGATTGCAAATCCAAAAGCAGCCATGGGATTGTTGGAATATTTCAGAACGAATGTCTTGTTTTAGTCAAACAAAACACTCAGTTCTTCTGTCTGTGCTGAGCAGAATCTAAATGCTGTTGTCGTGTGTCAGCGCAGAGCACACAAGTGAAGGACTCTGAGCTGTTTGATCCCTCAGGAGGAATGACATGCGTGTGTGTGTGTGTGTGTGTGTGTGTGTGTGTGTGTGTGTGTGTGTGTGTGTGTGTGTGTGTGTGTGTGTGTGTGTATGTGCGTGTGTGTGTCTGTGTTTGTGTGTGCATTTTGCATTCTCTTGTTTGAGCGTGTGGGGGAATGTTTGTTGCCTTTGTGGTTGTGCTCATGTACAGTATATAAAATAATTTTAATGTAGATGTTGTGTGTGCACGAATATATCTGGTGTGCATACGCATGTGCGCACACTTGTGTGTGTGTGTCCTCACAAGATTTTTTGGTTATATAAGAGGCCAGGGTTATACTCAGTAGACAGCACATCCTCCAGGGCGTAGAACTGTGCTAAAGAAAGGATATAAATGAGGGAAGAGATTAAAGAGAAGAGCAGAGGAGAGAGACCTGGGACCCAGAGATAGAAAAGTGACACAAAGCAGAAAAAAGACAGGAATAGAACAGGATCACACGAGTAAATGAAATTAATTCATTTTAAGTTCATTTTTTGTTTGATTTGAGGTAATGTTCCCTTATTAATGTTAAATTCGCTTTGAATGATGTTTTCTGCTCTTGCTTTGTGTTTGCCCAATCGAGTCGCTGCTGTAGCAATGTGAGCAGAAGATGATGATCTTAATTATTAATGTTCAATAAGTGTTAGCGAGCAAGGTTTCCTTGTCATCCCGCAGGTTCTGTTGGCAGAGGAGAGGGGCAGCGAGCGCTTGTTTGCGGTGAAGGTATTGAAGAAGGATGTGCTGTTTCAGGATGAGGACACAGAGAGCGCCATGGTGGAGAGAAGAGTGCTGGGCCTCGTGGGGCGACCTCACTTCCTGACCTCTCTCTACTACGCCTTTCAAACCGAGGTCTGTGTGTTCATCGATGTGTGTGTGAGAGTGTGTAAACGGTTAATGATTAAAGAGTGGGAGGCTGGGGATGAGGTTTATACATGCATATGCACATTTGTAAATTATGATATATATATGAACTGAAATGTCATTTGGCCCTTAGCGATGGAACAGATGCAGTCTTCACCTTCAGGGCCAATTTTTATTCCCTTTTCTGACCTTGCACAGCTGGAACACGAGTACTGACATTTTGTGGGTCCTTCATGTGCACATGGGGTCTCCAGGGCAGAAACTGGATATTTTAAAATATGAACGCAGTAATTTTTGTTTTTGTTGTGTTGGTTGATAGTATATTGACACCTAGTGGTGTGGATGCAGCATCACACTAAAAAATAATTGATATCTTTACAAAACTCATAAATACAATTTATAAACTCTCTGACCACATGATTTCAGCAACTTGACGCTGAACCAATTCAAATGATGGCAGTTTCGAGATTATAATGTAGTAACTACTAAAATGTAATATATAATATAAAATGTAATATTTCTGTTCTGTTTTGCCTGTTATTAACAATGCAAGATGAATCTGAAAATAAACAAAAGACGTACAATATAGTTTAATGTAGCCTGCACAGATTTAGATAAGTAGTGACTAATCTCCTGCTAAATGAACTAAATAAAGTGTTAAAGCATTTGCATAAAATCTGTTACTTGTTAAACTGTGGTCTTGTCAAATTATATTCAAATATCTTGGAATTAATGGTGTAGAAACACATAATTCAGAATGAGAACGGCCTCAAGTAAAATGTCTGCATTTTCTTGTAATTACGGTAATCACAAAATGCCATGAACACACCTAAATATTAATCTGGTCATGTGATGTTAAAATGGCTGCCAGTATAAGTTAACCCACTCCATGTAAAATAAACAGCTTTTATTAGGCTTCAAATATGCTTAGATTGTTCATCAACTTCTGAGGTTTGTATGCCAGATTAATAACTGTATCAGTTATGGAGTAAAGCTGTTTAATCATAGTAAAAATGAAAGTATCACCGTACGTATTCTTCTTTTACCTCATTAAAAGGATGTTTACATTGGCCAAGATAGGCACCGATAGATTCGATTAATTTGCCCTGAACAAGGCTGTTAGCAGTCTTGAGAGGGAGACAAATCACAAGAACAGATTGCTTTTACAATATTGACTAACAGAGTTTTTAATGTCAACATGAACAATGGGTGAACAAATAACAGCCTATGACAGTGTAATTGTTGGAATGCTGTAATGTGAGTCCTAAAATAGCAACCTGGAACAACCTATGTAATAAAAAGTGATTGGACGATCATTTCACTCTGACATGATAAATAATTTTTGTGACTAATGAATCTGAAGGGCCTTTTTGCAATGATAGTTGCCTCATTTTGCTTTGAAAAATGACTTTTCATAGAGTTAATTGTTTGACCTCTTTCAGCAGACACGTATTGCAAAGTGGCAATCAGCCTAATGAAATACATTGGCAGCTGCAGTACTGAAAGAGAGAAAAAGAGGAGTGTGTTTATGTCTGGCTTTAATGGTTTGTGAAGGTTTGAATTATTGTTAAATCACTTGATTTTTTCCCCTGCCGATTGAATTTGTAACTAACACTCGATGTGACTGTGTTTGGTAATGACTTCTTTGTGTATGTAAACTGTGTCTCATTGTATCAAGCGCATGAAATCGAGTTTCCTGTCAAAGCCAGCAGTTGCCCAGTGGAAAATACATATCCCACTGATCAGAAGTTCACGTCTTACAGACACCAGATGCTGTAGTCCGATGCCTCTGGAGATAAAGTGGGCTGTTATCTTGCCTTGGCTGTAGGTGACAAATACTGAAGCAACAGAGAAAACGTACAACGCAGAGTTCATAATTCATTGTGCGGGGTGTGCAAAGTACAGTTAGTTTCATAGTACAGCTAGTTTATTGTTTTTGAAAGAAGTCTCATATATTAATGAAGGCTGAATTTATTTGATCAAAAATACAGTACAACAGTAATATTGTTAAATATTATTTATTATAATTTAAAATATCTGTATTTTAAAAGGTAATGTATTCCTGTTATGACAAAGCTGACTTTTCATTATTATTGCAGTCTTCAGTGTCACATGATCCTTCAGAAATCATTCTAATATGCTGATTTGCTGCTAAAGGAACATTTCTTGTTTTTAATTTTGAAAACGGTTGAGGGTTATAATCAAAGTTTTCTGGTTACAGTCAAATACATTGCGTCAGTCTTTCATAAGATTTTGTTATGTTTATTTTACTGTCAGTTCAGTTAAATGTAAAAACTAAGTATTTTTTTAAATACTTTAATTAGTCACTTTACTCATACTTTAATTTAAGTATAATTTCTTATAATTAAAAATACAATATTTCTGCCCTTATGTCATCACAAGGTCTTGTTTCTGTTAATGAATTTACAAATATTTGTCTCATAATTTGACTAATCTACTGTCTCGTTTGCTGTATTGTTTACTTGTATAGCATGAGAACAAGCAAACAGATTGAGGATTCATTTTTTGATTCCTATTAGTATTGTGAAGTTGCATATCTGCTGATTGCTGATAATCAGTTTTGTGTTGTAGGATCGTCTGTATTACGTCATGGAGTACGTGAACGGTGGTGATCTTATGTATCACATCCAAATCGTCGGCAAGTTTAAAGAACCGCATGCAGCGTAAGTTTAGCACATCTCTACTGTGATCAAAAAATGGGCTGAAATGTACTCACCCTCAGCCCTATGCAAGCTGTAGATGTATTTATTCTTCATCAAAACAGATTTGGAGAAATGTTCTATTACATCACTTGCTCACTAGTGGATCCTTTGCAGCGAATGGGTGCCGTCAGAACGAGAGTCCAAACAACTGCAAAAAACATTACAATAATCCACAACTATTGCTTGCTTTTTCACCTTGTATGGTGTTTAGGTGCCCCCTCTGTTCTGTTTCTGAATCCACCTGTTTGGCATGATTCTGTCCTGCAGTGGAAGACTGTGTGGTTAATGGAGTTAATGAGAGATTTTCATGTTGGCAGGTTCTATGCTGCTGAGATCGCGGTGGGTCTTTTCTTCCTGCACAACAAAGGCATCATATACAGGTACATGATGACAGTCTCCTTCCACAAACTCACCATATGTTACAATCACTTAATATTCTCTCTCTTTCTCTGGTCGGCAGAGATCTAAAGCTGGACAATGTCCTGCTGGACAGTGAAGGACACATAAAGATAGCGGACTTTGGGATGTGTAGGGAAGGCATGATGGAAGGAGACACCACTCGGACCTTCTGTGGCACTCCTGATTACATTGCACCTGAGGTTTCCTTTCCTTCTGCTCCCGTCTGATTCATCTTCTCTTCTTCATGACCTCGGCTCTGTGTTTACATGAACACTCGGTGGATGTGCGCAGTCAGCACATGTCTGCGTGTGTGTGCATCTACATGTCTCTGTGTGATTTCATTGAGGTTCACTGCAGTGTTTACTACACGGCGACATGACGGACATCCCGCTCGAGTCATGTATGTGCTAAATCGTCAATGTTTGTGTTTTGCTGTGTGATGTAAAGGCGATGTGATTGTGGGTGTACTGAAGCCCAGTATGCGTCAGAGTTGTATTAACCCAGCAGTTAAACTGGCTCACATTGATCACATTATGTAAAAGAAAAAAAGAGAGAAAAAGCCATTGATCTTTGTGTCCCTGTCATTTTGAAAAGATGCAATATGTGTCCCTGCAGGCAAGGAAATTAATCTCTCTTTCTCACGCTGTGGCACACACACTCACGGCTGACACAGAGACACTGGCATTTTATTGTGTAATTATCTTTAATATGATTTTAATGAGCTTATCTGCACATTGAGAGGGCTGTAATAGCATCCATCTAACTCTGTAATGGGAATATTTCTAATTTATATGATTTTGAGAATAGAACATTATGAAATTATGAAGCATTTAGCAAGGATGGGCAAAATTCAAGATCCATTTAAAAATCGTCCTTCTTTAAGTTTAGGAGTTGGAATGGGAGTTGAATTGGTCACACTTCACGGGATGTTGAATTGGAACGATGGGAAGTGGAATTTACTGAATTACAATTCAAAGAAATTCAACAGTCATGAACAGAGGAACAAACTTACCGAGAGCTCTACTTAAATTTCCATCTGATCATCCTGCTTCATGTTGGCTGGCTCCATTTTGAAGAGTATTTTGTCTTTAATGAATATGTTATATTAAAATGTGTCATTTATTGAATATATTTAAATGCCTACTGTACACTACTACTGTTCAGAAGTTTGGGGTCGGTAAGTTTTTTGTCTCTTTTGCTCACCAAGGCTGCATTTATTTAAATATTATTACAGTTTGAAATTCTATTTTAAAATGTAGATTATTCCTGTGAGGCAAAGCTGAATTTTCAGCACCATTACTCCAGTCTTCAGGGTCACATGATCCTTCAGAAATCATAATAATATGCTGATTTACTGCTCTAGAAATGTTTTTGCTGCTTTTTAATGCATTTATTTGAAAATGAAATCTTTTGTAATATTATAAATGTCTTTACTCTCACTTTTGATCATTTTAATGCATCCTTGCTGGATAAAGGTACTCATTTATTTGGCAAAAATCATACTGACCTCAAACTTTGAATGGTAGTTTAAGTATTTTGTTATATTCAAATTAAAATAGCCAAATTTAATGATATACATATTTGATACATTAAGGATATATAAATGCAAATCTAATAATAATATAAATTCAATGTTTCACATTCTAAAATCATCTAATGTTTTCAGAAATATCAATTTTTTTGTACATGATAGCATGTTTATTGGCAAAAATATAGTTATTTTGAATTTCATTTTACTTCCATAAATTCAAATCATAACTCTGCATCCTGTTTGCAACTTAATTAAAGAATTAAATTGGAACTCTAAAGACATTCTCAATTAACACTTTGTGAAATCTTTACCCAAAATACAAAAAGAAATGTAAGAAAAAAGCCCAGTTCTAACAGATGTGTGTTGTTTCAGATTGTGGCGTATCAGCCGTATGGTAAAGCAGTGGACTGGTGGTCGTATGGAGTCCTGCTCTATGAGATGCTGGCTGGGCAGGTCATTTTTCATCCTCTGCTTCCCTGAGTCTTTAATTTTGTCCTTTTCTCAATAGATCTTCATCCCCGGCGCCCTCTGTCTCTCTCTCTCTCTTTTCATCAGCCTCCTTTTGATGGCATAGATGAGGAGGAGCTGTTTCAGTCCATCATGGAACAGAGCGTTTCATATCCGAAGAGTCTCTCGGGAGGCTGTGGCCATCTGTAAAGGGGTAATCTACTTCCTGTTCTTTCATCTCTGCTGCCTACATACTTTGCTCACAGTGCATGCACATTGCACAGGGCAATCTATCCCATCTTTAATAATAACACAACTTCTTACAAAGTTGACTTAAATTAGCATACAATTGAATGTCCACCCTTTCTGTCTCTCTGTTTCCTGACATTCTTTCTCCATCTGTTTCTCTCGCAGCTCCTCACCAAGAACCCTGCTAAGCGTTTGGGTGGAGGAGAGGATGCAGAGAGAGAGCTGCGGGAGCATCCTTTTTTCCGCTGGATGGACTGGGACCGAGTGGAGAGACTGGAGATACAGCCTCCCTTCAAACCCAGAAGTGTCAGTATCACAGCTATCACAACACCTGTCTCTGTGTGTGGGTCAGGCTTTACCCCAGACATGCCCCACAATGAGAGAACATATTCTGGATTATTAAACATGCTCAGTAATGTCTTTACGAAAATGTACAAATATAAAAAGCTTGGTGTGATGATTTGGCTTTGGGGTAGAGGAAGCAAAAAAAAAAAACATTATTTAAATAAAAACAGTAGAAAAAAATGGAAACTCGACACCATGAAAGAAAAAAAAAGTGTATTAAATAATAAGTAAAAGGATGGGTGGATTGGTAGATAGATATACATGTTTGATTGATTGATTGATTGATTGATTGATTGATTGATTGATCATGGTATATGATACAAAATTGTATTAAACCTCCCTTTAGGGAAAACTATTGGGGATAAATTATTCATTCATTCATCCAGTAATTAAAAAGATAGTTGTTTTTAAACTCCAAATTGGTTTTCTTAAAGGGGTAGAATTTGCTTGGGTTAAAAAATAAATATATTATTTAATTATAGATAAAATTAATTATATAAATTATAAATAAATGCTAGATAAATAATTATATAAAATATATAAACTATATGCTTGTATATTATATAACACATTAGCTTTTCATTTGCTTTTCTGTAGTGCTGTAATTATAATTAACTTTACATAGAACCAACAGAAGTTGTGGCATGTCTCATTTTCTTATGGAGATAAATGTGTGTTTGTTTGTTTTTGTTATTTTAAACTCATAACCATGTAACTGTAAGTGTATTAATGCGCTCTGCCTGATCTCCTTATTATTTTAAGCTTGCATCTGTGCATCTGTGCATGTGAGCGTGCATGTTGTCTTGTAAAGACGGAAGAACTAATATAAACCTGACCCTCATTGCCTGTAGCTCTTTGCCCATATTACTCATGCTAATCTATGTGGATAATATGCTGTGTGAATGTATGTGAGCACAGCAAATAAGTACAGCTGCTCTGCGTTCACAGCGCTGAACTGACGTCAACCGCATCCACTTCGTTTGCTTGGTATTTAATAGAAATAAACATAACCCAGCTGATTCTATCTGTCATTCCCACAGGGAGGCAAAAAAGGAGAGAACTTTGATAAGTCTTTCACATCCGCCCCCTCCGCCCTCACGCCCTCCGACCCGGATGTTCTCGCCGCTATAAGTCAAGAGGAATTCCTAGACTTCACCTTCATAAACCCGGAGTTTCCTCTTTCACCCCTAACAGCTGTCTGAGAAAACTTCAGTCAATCCCCACCAACTGTCTTTTGACTTGATCTGCTCCTGTTCATGAGTTAAACTATGGTGACCAAAAAGAATGTGTAATTTGGCTTTAGCCTTGCTTACAATAGGAGTCTGTCTCAGACCTTCTGCAACAACACCACACTGATTTTAATCATCTTAACGGTAAACCAAACTAAGCATTAATAATATTTAGCCGGTCCACTCTGAGAGTATCAACCTGAATTATTTAAGGCTCATGCATTCATGCCATTATCTCATTGGACAATAGGATCTTATTGGATGCTAGTAGTTGCCGAGACCTAATTATAACCGAGTGCACTATAGAAACCAGCATGAACATGATTTCCCCCATGTTTTAAAGTTCACTTCAAGCTGATTATTTCATCTCAGATCAAACTAATGCGTTTCTGCTTGTCTTCGTGTAAGATCCGGTTTGCTCTGGTTTGGTTTAGGTAATTAAATAATTGCAGTCAGGTGAGCAAATACTGGTAATCCTTTCATAACAACTGGTATAGAAACTCAGTATTATGATTTAGGAGTCACACACACGACAACTTAATGCAAAAAGAAAAAGTAAGATGAATGCTTCAGCACATAAACTCCTTGTGTGTAACATGATTGTTAGAGCTGATACTGTATATCTCTGTAGTTGCATCAGATTTCAAATATGGTTCTATACAGACTATAAATATATGCATTATCTTAGCATTTTACAAAAATAAGTCTTTGGGATCCATGTTATTAAAACAAATGACTTTATGAAAAACACAAATTTAGATATTTATGATTTATTCCATGCATTTATATGCATATCTATATACAGTATGTGCAGTGTATTATAAAGTATAAATATGTTAATGTTTATTCAGAATTACATACATTTTCTATGAACATGTTAAACCATATCATCAGTATAAAATAAAAATGTCCATGTAATCACAATGTTTTGCATCTTCTAGTGTGAAGAAAATGTGGTTCCAACTTATATCAACCAAAATGTTGTTTATGGTGCATAGGATTGATTAAATTGTTTATCGTTTTATTACCAAGCTGGTCTCAAAACAGTGAAATCTGACATTTATGGATTCATTTAGAGTTTCTAAACACAAATAGAGTTATTTGTGTGAAGCTGGAATGAATATGGTTATTTAGACCCTGAGGTCTCGAGATCAGCATCCACTTGTATCTCATAGTGAAAAATCATGATGCCTGACCTGCGGGTCTGCACCCTGTGCCCAAAATGTCCATCTAATACTTGCACTGACGACAAAATACTGCCACCAGAAAAGTGGGAAAGACAGTTTAGGAGGAGTGAAAGGTTAGATAAAAAGATGTGTGAATGTGGAATAACTGAATATTATTATTTACAAAAAATCATCCCTGGAATTTGTAACAAGGCAAAACATATTCATCACTGCTTGATCCTTTTGACATTTCCCAGCCTTTTCTTTCATCACTTTCTTGCTGATCTTGTGGTTATGAAAATAAAAGTTCTGCTCCTGGAGATCGACTACATTTCTGCAGATGGGTTCCAGCTACAGCACACCTGCCAAACGTTCAGTTGAACCCAGCCAATCTTGTTTTTAGATTGGAACTAAGCTCTGTAGGTAGATCTACAAAAGCTACTTAAAATATGAATGTATAATAAGTGAAAACTCCATGTATTGATGTAATTGCTATGACTCTATTTGTTTCCAATCACAATAAACGATTCAACCTCAATATCATAATTTGGTTAAATGTGCATGATACAAGATAGACAGATAGAACCATTGCATAATAATTTTGTATTGAGTTGTTCTGTGTTTTCATAGTGTTAAAATAAAATAGATGACTTAAACTGAGCACTTTTTGTGTGTGTGTTCACTCCATCCTTCAGCTGTTTGGTCACGTCTCTGCTGATGAGACGGCAGACCTTTACTCTCAATCTCAAGACGTTCTCTCTCCACTCATCGCTCCATCAGTGCTGTCCCAGTGGGCTTGAGTGATATAACAGGATACCCTGCCTATTAAAAACTACCCTAACCTCCTTACTGTAACTGTCTTCATCTCCGTCACTCCTCTTTTTTTATGCCCCACTCTGACTTTCTTTTTAGTTCTGTGACCTCATCTTCTTTCTGGAACTGAAGATTTCCAGCATCTCAAGTGTAAAAAGCTGTGTTCATAGAAATGCTTGCTTGTCGTGTGTTGAATGTAATGTTGAATTTTGTCTCGCTGTGTCTCTCTCTTTCCTTCTTCACTTCTTGAGGTCAGAGTGTACTATGCTATTGATATCATTCCTAAAAATACTTTATCATGAGGCTAAGGCCACAATAAAGTATAATGAGACTAACAGAAAAGATCAGATGAGGCTTGATTCTGACATAGATGACGACACAGGTGCATTTATTCATGCAATTTAAAGTGAAAGTGTATGTGTGTTTGCATATTCATACGCATGCAATCTCTTAAATATTTTAGTTTCTCCCAGACAGACTTTTGCATTTTCTTAAAAGGAACTCAGTAATCATGCATCTTGTTTAGAGTTTCAGAAGAGATACATTTATGATGCTGACCATGTTTTGTTAACTCCAACAAAGATTCAGTGGCATCGTGTAGCCTACTGTAAACCTTGGATGCTGCTGCAAAGACTGAATTATGACAAATCGTTAGCGGAAATTGCACTAATTACTAATGTAAGGAGAAAATGAGTGCTCTCTTCTTTTTTAGCTCTCTTTGCCAGACTGTCTTCTCACAATACACTATTGACCAATCTGTCCTTCCCTCCATACCTAAACTAATTTACTGACATTCCCTGTCTCTTTTCAACAGGGTGATACTTAGAATTTGACAGGTCTACACTTTTGCAGAAAGAACAAATTAATTCACACACAGTCATATGGCACTATAATAACCCTATAGGCACTACAATATATTGCACAGTATGACAAAATTGTATTTGCTTTTAGAGATTTTCTAAAAAATAAAATGTAATGCTGTAAAAAATATTTTAAGTTGTAAATTAAACATTATTCTATTACAAAATAAAATGTAAGACTAATTTATATTTTAAATTAAATGTTTCTGTGCACATATTTGTGAAGTTTACTAGCAATGTCTAAATGAACCAACTTTTGTTTTCATCATATTGTTATTAAATTGATCTGCCCAACTGAATCAGAGCAGCTGAATCCTTAACCATCTTCAAGAAACGGCTAAAAACACATCTCTTCAATCTTTATTTGACCCTCTAACTCTAGCACTCTCTATTATAATTCTATTTTATTAAATAAAAAACACACACTTGACCCTCAATCAATTGCATATTTATTCTCTAACTGCTAGCTTTTCTTGAAAAACTAACACTAGCTTTATTTTTCTATTCTATCTACTTGATTCTTATTAAAATAAAATGTCCTTACTGTACTGCGTTACTAACAGAGACTGTCATTGCACTTGCATGTTATTGCTCTTTTGTTGGTTTTGATTTCTTCTATTGTCCTCATTTGTAAGTCGCATTGGATAAAAGTGTCTGCTAAATGACTAAATGTAAATTTAATGATTAGCTTTTAAGCTAATAATTAGCTAAGATTAATTTAAAGTGAGCAAAAATATGACTACAAATGTCATCTAAATGCAAAAAGATGAAAGTGAAAATCAGCCATAAATGTTTTGAATTATCAACCTTTTCCCTGTCAAAAGCAGACACCAGATGTAACCTTCACACAATCGTTCCGTCCATTCCATCCAAAATTCAAATTGCTCACTACTATTCACTACACTTCTATTGCGCACTACTCTTCACTACACTTCTATTGCGCACTACTCTTCCAAGCCCTACTGCATATTCATACGCACAACGTCTGCGAAGCTTTTTGCTCTCTTTCGTTTTGCTGGGATAAACGGATCTGTAAGCGTGAAGATGTGAGGGAGGAGAAGATAACGGGGTATCAGTAGGAAATACGCACGTAAGAGAGAAAGAAAGAGGGAGGGAGAGACGAGAGGAGAGAGAGAGACAGAGCGCGGATATTTTGTCAGGCATCCCTGGTGTGAGGCTTGTGCCTGCATACTTGTCAGCTCCACGCGCACGGGCAGGGTGAGTACACGCTTCTTTAGACTGTATTCATTGTTCTTTACTGTTCTCAACTAATGTGTGACTGAGCCGAAACACATTTGAACTTTTGTCAGCTGTTATAGACATAGTAAAAACCCTAACCCTAACGTATATGCGTTTATGGCTGCATGTCGACCAAGTACAGACGCGTTTCCATAATCCCAGCAGGTCTGTAAGCGAGTCGCGTGTTGTGTCGATACGTGAGGGGAAGATTTGTCGTTGTTTGTGGTCCGTTGTGAATTGCAAACGTCCAGGGTCATTCGGGAGACTGGCATGCGGTGATTCTCCTAACATTTGCAGCTGTTGAGCATTTTTGCGTTGGGCAGAAGTGAGTGAATGGTAGATGAGGTAGTTGAGACTGTAACTGGCTCAGTCAAGTGCCCCAGGAGGCGCGCGCTGGCATGTAGGTGGGAACTCCGTCATTACTGGGCCAAGGTCTTTCCAAACATTAGCCTACATCTGGCTTGGCACTTTCTCTTCTCTCTGTCCCCGTTCTTCACTGTACTGTATGTCTTTTGTTCACAATGTATTTATTGTAATACATTCAAATAGCTACTAAATACCGCAGTGTTCCTTTAAACAAAAATATGCAAACATTTTTAAAGAGACAGTTCACCCAAAAATTAACATTCTATTTACTATGGTTTCAAATCTGGAGACTACTTGCTTCTTTTATGGAACATTAAATGCAATACATGCATACAATGAAAGTCAGCTGGGTCCAAAAAACACTGGATCTCAATGATTTCGATGGTATGGTCAAAAATACATTTTGTTAACTGTTTCTTTAATATTTTGATTCAAGCATACTTAGTGTAAGCCACTCTGACATCATACTGCTTTTGAATAGTGCACACTTTAAAGGGATAGTTCACCCCAAAATACAAATTCTGTCATAAAACACTATGGAAGTAATTGGCTACCAGCAACTGTTTGGTCACCAACATTCTTCAAAATCTTCTTTTGTGTTAAAAAGAAGAAAGAAATTAATACAGGTTTGGGATAATAAATTATAAAAAAATATATATTTTTTGGATGAACTATCCCTTTAAGTTCACACTTTTGTGGCACAAAGCTCAAGGGAGTTAGCCCAAGTTGTGCCAGTGCTCAAAGATTTCCTTCAGCAAAGGTCAAGATCAGACCTAATCATATGTGCAGACCCCACAAAAACATAAAAAAATCTGTGGGTAAATATGCAAGTTTGAGGTGGACTGGTTTCTTCATGGAGAAGTAACCCCTCTTCTACATCAGCACACAGCCTTGAGGGGGCAAAAGAGCTGCGGGCGAAAGAGTTCAGTGAAGAAAAACCTCTCAGTGTAGACGGTCAAGCTGGAGTTTGAGATTGTTGGTTTCTGCCTCTGTTGTGTTTGCTTCAGAGCACTCAGCACCAGCACATTTCCTCCACAGCGATCACGCTGTGCCTTTTTTTGCTGCATTGCAAAATCTGTCCATCATTTGCTGAAGTTCATCTTCTGTTGACTGCCGGTGATAAGGCTTGTGTCATTCTTTGCTGCAGGATGAATGGCAAAAGGTCGAACTCTTCCGATATTCACACAGATGCAATAAAAAGTCACATCTAGACTTCTGAGATTCATTTTGGAAGCCAAGGGTCTCCGTCTATTTTCTCTCTTTCTTACACTTTCTTTTCTCCCTCTCTTGTTGCTCAGGGTGCTGCTCTCAATCACCAGCTCGGAGAGGCACACAGGAAATGACAGCATAAAAAAACACACTCGTACACACACACACACACACACACTCTATACAACCTCTTCAAAAATATCCATCATAAAAGTCGCCATAGCAGCAGCAGCTGAGTGACTGCGGAGACAGGAAACTGATTCTTTCAACCGAATTTCATTAATCACGTGTCAAATCGTAATTTTAAATATGTAGAGAGCGAATGACAGGATGAAAGCGTTCCTGTATCAGCTCGGCACAGATGCAGAGACAATGACAGAGAGCAATATGCATATTTCGCTTTGAAAAGACCTTTCAAGTTGTCGTCAGCGCTGTCATCCATTCACAACCGAGACAAAATGCATCCCTCATTAATTAAGAATCTATCAGAACTCTGTCCTGGGAGAATCAGAGAGGTTGCACAGGGTCAGAAAGAGGATGTAATCTTAGTTTTACAACACATTTCACATAGAGAACAGAACACTAGTTCACAGTGTACACTCTGACATTTACATACTGCCATTTTTAGTTAGTTGCCCCATATATGGCCTCTCCTCATTCCAGTGTCTTTTCTTGCCCTGACTGTTCTTTTACAGTCTGTACCTTTCCTTCTCATTTTTAAAGAAGCATTGTTATGTTAACTAAAACTAATCAAAATAATTTAAATGAAGGTCAAATAAATATATATATATATATATATATTATATTCCATATGATATTCCATACACTCTAAAAACTAATGCAGCGTTAAATACCACCCAGTGCTTGGTGAAATATGGACAAACCCAGCGTTGTTGACCCAACAGTTGTGTTAAAAGTTTAACCCTACCGCTGGGTAAAAACAACCGAGTTGCTGGGTTAGTCCATATTTCACCAAGCTTTTATTTTTTGATTAAAAATTACCTTTAGAATTTGTTTCTCGCCAACTAACTGGCATAAAATACGTTTAAGTTATTTACTCAAATTAAACGCACTAAAATTATTACAACTAAAATGATTAATTAATTAAAGCTTAATGGAAACATTTAGAGATCGACCGATATATCGGTTTACCGATATTTTACCCGATATTTAGCATTTTACCATAATCGGTTATCGGTTTTGAGAAAAAAAAATATATATATTTATTTTTATTTGTTACATACACAATTATACAGAGTATAACTAGCAGTGAAATGTGTTCTCTGTATTTGACCCAACCAAGTACACACACACACCTGGAGCTGTGGACACACACACACACACACACACACACACACACCCACCTGGAGCAGTGGGCACACACACACACACACACACACACACACACCTGGAGCAGGGGACACTGTTCACTCAGGAGAAGCTCCAGCACGACCACCGCATGTAACTTTATACAAGATTCACTTGTTTGAAACACACTAAATTATATTAACATTTACTATAGAACCATTATTTTGCCAATAAACATCTCTATCGAAATTAATTATTTATTATCTCCGCAAGCGATCGCAGTTTGAGTATAGTTCTGTGTAAATAGATAAATCACGCTGTCAGCAGTTTTCATAATTTAGAATGACAAAAACATTTTAATAATTCTGATAAAACGTGCCAGTTAAGAAATGCAATAAAATACAATATTTTGTTTGTTATAGCTTATTCCAATATTCCAGAGAATATTATTCAGTGAATTATTATCCACTCTTTAGCCTAATAAACAGCTTATAAACCTAAACCTGTAGTTTAAAATGAAGCTGATATGACTCCTGTCCTTTATTTTCTGCATTTGAAAACATTAGACATTATTTTGCTTATTGTTAATATCAGTGTTGCTGATGATGTTTTTTTATAAATAAAATGTTTATATTGTTGTAATTTGAAGATTACATTTTACATGAAAATGTTCATTTTCAACAGTTTTTTGTTGTTGTTAAGATGACTGAAAGGAGGAAAAACCAAAGCGAAGTATGGACTTCACTCTGTTATATAGTTACTTTATAACAGTAAATAAATATTGGTTCTGCATATCGGTTATCGGGTACATAAACGTACAAATAATCGGTATCGGTTATAAAAAAATCAATATCGGTCGATCACTAGAAACATTATAAAACTAATACAAATGAGAAAAGCACAAAACAAAATTACTAAAACTTAAACTAAAATGATAACTGAAGCTAGTTAGCAAAATATGAATAAATACTCAAAAATAGAAAACACTAAAATAACACCGTTTTAAAGCATTTAATGAACTCAAATAATGAATTAATTAAAATTCCTTTATTCGCCTTTGTGCCAAACTTGTGTGACATTCTATCTTCTGTAGAGCACTAAATGATTATTTTGGTCCGTGCAGCTACAGTTCATTGAAGACTCAAGCTTTCAGACTTCAAAAAGGATGCAGAAGCATAATAAACCTGGTCTCATGATCTATATTTGACATTATAATTCTGAAAATAATCCGACTTGTGATCGTTTTCAAATGAAAATTCTCAATTTCACAAAACCAGTCTGAATGATTTGACTCATCTGGTTATTGAGTTATTCATTGAATTATTCAGTCCCGAACGGCTCACTGGACGGGAAGATTATTATTAAATAATGACTTACATTTCTGTCAGTTCTTCACAAATTCTGTTCCAGCTCCAGAACACTCACAATACAGTCATATTTATCATTATTATAATTTTCTGTTATGGTGCCTCAGTCCATTTAATTGTAGAAAATGATGATTTGTACAATCCTTTAAAATGTGTTCTTTTGTGTCCAGCAGAAGAATGAAAGTCATAGAGGTTTGGAATGACATTTGACTGAGTAATTAATGAAAAATCGTCATTTTGGATGAACTAATCCAATAGCAGCTTTTATCAGATGCTGTTCTCCCACAGTGCATCACTCTGCAGGGCATGCCGATGTGAATTAGTGAGCAGGACCGGTGTGTGTTTACTCAAGTCTACATCTGTTTGTTTCTCGGTACGGATAAGGTCTGTGTCTCTCAGTAAAGCTATGACTCATGACTCTGTAGGCGCTTGTGTGTGATGTGTGTGTTGTGCCATCTGAATCACTGCCAATAATCTTTCACGTTCTGCTTCAATGAATGCCTCCCGTTGAGCCTGGTGAACTTTGACCTTTTGTGTGATTGGCTGATTACCGCCACAGTGGGACAGGAACTGTCTCTCGTGATCTTTTACTCTCCTCTTATCTGTTTTCTCTTGAACTGAGGAGTAACACCGACTGTGTAGAAGTGTCTAGATTTGATGGTGTTTCTGCTGTGATTTGGAGCTTTGGTGCTGATGGTTGGTGTGTGTGTGTGTGTGTGTGTGTGTGTGTGTCTGTGTGTGTGTCTCTGTGTGTGTGTCTCTGTGTGTGTGTGCAGATGAGCTCTTGCAGCAGCAGGGCTCTGACTCTGCTCTCCACAGTGTTTGGGGCGTGCGGACTGCTGTTGGTGGGGGTTGCCGTGGCGACGGATTATTGGCTGCTGATGGAGGAGGGAATCATACTGCAGCAGAACCAAACTTTCGATGTCAAGATGGCATTACATTCAGGCCTCTGGAGAGTGTGCTTCATAGCAGGTGCGGACACACACATATCATACACTAAGGGGTTAGATAGTACTTTATAATACAACCTTTGGATGTCAGAGATGCCCAAACATGCTGATCTGTCTGCAAGGGACCCTCTACACACACACATACAAAAAAAAAAAATATATATATACACACAGTATATGTAGTTCTGTACATGTCCATTCAAAAGTTAGGCTCAATAAGATCTTTTTGAAATCCTTATTCGGCATAGATATTTAACATTTGTCAAAATCAAGAGTAAAGGCATTTATAATGTTACAATTTTTTTTATTTCAGATCAATCCTGTTCCTTTAAGCTTTCTAGTCATTAAAAATCCTGAAAAACACTGATAATAATACAAGTGTTTCTTTAGCAGCACGTCAGGATATCAGATTGATTTCTGAAGATCATGTGACACTGAAGTCTGGAGTAATGGCTGCTGAATATTCCATCAAAGTATCATCAGTAATTAATTACATGAATTATAAAAATAGAATAGAAAACTGTTATTTCAAATTTGTAATAACATTTTACAGTATTAATATTTGTACAATATTTTTTATGAGCATAACAGACTTCTTTCAAAAACATGATATCATATTTACCCACCCACAAACTTTTAAATGACAGTGTAAATATTACAAATATATTGTATTTTTTCATGTATAAAGACCTATTCATAAGTTGTGGGAAAAGTAGTGTGAAAAAGACAATGTGTTGTGCAAAATATATTATATTTTAATCATTTATCATCCTACTGATGTCAAATAAAATTATTAAAGTATTATTAGTATTTACATTGTAGTAGAGTAAGTGTGCATCTACCTACTTATAATTATTATATAAATGAAATATTTGTTTCATACTAAAATACATGTCTAATTCAATTTAATCTAATTTAATTTCATTCAAATACTGTCTGTTGAATAAAATAATCATAAATATTTCCATGATTTCTGAACTTTCCTTTAAACAAAAAAGACAAATAAAACTGATGATAATAATATAATAATATTGAACATGTGTTCATATATATTTCTGTAGTTCCTGTATTTTCTATCTATATAAATATCTTTCTCGCTGGTTTAGGTTCAGAGAAAGGTAGATGTGTGGCCTCGGAGTATTTCACAGAGCCAGAGATTGAAATCACCACAGAAAACACTGCAAATATCCTCAGTGAGTGAACATGCTTCTAAAGCAAAGAAACATATCGTCCACATTTACACGCACGCACAGCTCTCACACACATGTATTTACTGTTCTGGCAGAGATGGTGCGGACAGCTACGCCCTTCCCTATGGTGTCCCTGCTCTTCGTTTTCATGGCCTTCATCATCAGTAACGTGGGCCACATCCGTCCGCAGCGCACCATCCTGGCCTTCGTTTCTGGAATCTTCTTCATCCTCTCAGGTATTGGGAAACCTTTCCTTCTGTGAGGTGGAAACACTTGGTGCAATGTCTTGTGAGACTATCAAAAATGTTCTCATTCTTAGTCATTTTATATTTATATATAATATATTTTATAACATTTTTAGGATAGATGTCTTGCCATCTATAATTATGTCATCACAAATGGGCCTGGAGGAACATTCTTTTGAATTAAGTCTCATTCTAAAATTCTCTTACCGTTAAAAATAGTTCATAACATATTTAATACAGATCCCTTTTTTCAGGAAGGAGTATTTTGTGTTCTGTACTCACCAGAATGCAGCAGTACCATCTGTGTTACATTAATGATGTCTCCTTCAATCATAAACCTGTGCCTGAGCATGAAATCGCTCCATCTGTTTATTATTTAGCAGTTTTTGTAACAAGTGGATGCAGTGATAGAGTTTCTTTGGAGGAAGTGCTGTATTGTTAATGCATTAGGTATTCTGTAAAATAACATATATCATACGAGTGGGATATCTTAACCCTCTGTCATATGATAGCTCTCATTACACGATTGATTGCATATCTTTTGCTCTTATTTTCTCATGTAATGTTCTAACAGAGAGGAAAAACACATTCATTTATTCATGTAGGCACGACTGCCGGATGTGTCCTATATTAAACTCATAAGTCAATGGTGCCAGATTTATTTTCCATAGATACCTCAAATATCTGAGCATGCAGTTCAGGACTGCACCAGCAGAGGTCAGCAAGATTATAAAATATAAAACAAGTTCAATTAGATGGAATCAGACAGAGACTCTAGTAGCATTGCAGCTCAAATTGGTCTAAATATAAAGAGCTCAAATGAAATGACATTTAATGATTTAATTAATATTGTTTGTAAAAAAAACTCTGTAGTTACACTGTTTAAGAGTAGGATGTCTAATCTTTTTTTTTTTATCAAGAAACCTAAACATTTACGTTCAGAATTTGATTTTCCACAATAAAAAAGTAAGATTTAGCTATATTTTGGGTATATTATAAATATTTAATATTTAAGAATATGTTAATTGCTAGGTCCCTTAAAACCAGCACATTTGTGACACTGCACTGAAGCACAAGATGCTCTATGTCTATGGATTAAATATTTAACCTTTAAAGTCACTTTTCCCTTTATATAGCCTATTTAATATTTACAAAATGTGTTCATTTCTAGGTCCCCAATCAAACCAGACAAACCAATTTGTGACATTGAAGCACAAGATGGTCTTTGGCTCATTCTCAAATCATGCTTGTGGACAAACTCGTGGGGTTCATGCACCTTGAGTGCTGCTGTCAGTACATATAAAATATTTATGAAAATTATAGAATTTTAATAACTTTATTAGAATTATAGAATGACTTTTAAAAAGCCCTAAAAACTTGAATTTTCCCTCATGAACTGGCTTTGAACTTCACTGTAAACATGCATGAAATAGCATTATAATATATATCAGTCTGCAGTGAGAGTCTAACCCTAACCTGAATGTAGAACTTATTTGTATGCAGATGCCACTGTTGTTTACTGCATCACTGCCTCAACCTTGCACAAGGCCAGAAAAGACCTTCAACTTCATCGAAAACACCTCTCTCCTCTTGCAGCTCAAACTTCCTGACAGATCGCCCTTGAAAAACACCTTTTACTTGTCCTTTTCTCTCCGTGTTCTCTATTAGCCTGCTGCTGAATATGTAATGGGCTTTTCAGACTGCTCGGGGCTGATAAAAGTGCTTCGGTTGAAAGAAGCCATTAAAAAGTAAAGATCAAGTGTGCTGATAGTGCCGTTAGATGGAGTGTCTGTGAAATGTAGCTGTTGTTTGCAGGAATGATGTGTTTTTGTTTTGTGCATGTGAGTTAGAGAATCGGTCATTCGGCTGTTGCCATAAATATTACAGGCATTTCTCGGTTTGTGCATGTTGTGTGAGCTTTTCTCACCTTGTTCGGTTTACAGTTTTACCATCATTCTCTGTCCAAACTCGCACACATACTCGCATTCCTCTGCTACTCACAATCTACTTGCCTCTGCCTGTTAAAGGCATAGTTCACCTAAAAAATGTACTCTCTCTCAGGCCATCTCAGATGTAGAAGAGTTTGTTTCTTCATCTGAACAAGATGAGAAATGTAGCATTAAATCACTTGCTCAGTATGGATCCCCTGTAGTGAATGGGTGCCGTCAGAATGAGAGTCCAAATAGTTGATAAAAACATCACAATAATCCACACGACTCACTCAAAACAAATCTCTCACTCAAAGTCCTCTATTCATAATATTTATTATTCTTGTGGAAAAAGTCATCTCGTCTGAATCAGGAGAGAAATATGCACAAATCAAGCACAAGTGAAAACTGTTCTTAACAAATATGTCGATGGATTTTGATGTGAGAGGACAACAGGGGATGGACTCACTGGAAGAAACATTATTATGGATTATGGACTCATATTTTGGCTGGAAGCGATGGTTTAAAGTTAAAACACATTAATGAGGGATTTGTTTATTACAAACAAGCAGAGTTTGCCTTCATAAGGCATTAATTGATGGACTGGAGTAGTGTTGATTTCTTGTGGATTATTGTGATGTTTTTATCAGCTGTTTGGACTCTCATTCTGACGGCACCCATTCACTGCAGAGGATCCAGTGGTGATGTAATGCTGAATTTCTCCAAATATGTTCCAATGAAAAAAACAACTCTTTTACCTCTTGGATGGCCTACGGGTGATTAATTTTAAAACAAGTTTTCATTTTTGGCTGAACTATTTTTGCAATGTGAGGTATAATAAATATATCCTGACCCCTGTATCTCAACAGCAGTTTATGAGCACTATTTATTACAAATATAAACTAAGCAATTAAAACTCACGGTGTGCAGTCTCTGGGCTCGCAGTGTCCTGGACACTAATATTTTAACGATTCATTAAAGTCAATATGATATAAAGGTTAGGATTATGATTTTTTGTAATATTCCAGCACACATTAGGTGTACAGTATGTTAGCATCGTTGTATGCTGTTGGCATCTAAAAGAGCGTTTGGACCTGGAAACAGCCATGCGTGACGTCAGACTTACCAAGCAGATTTATCTCCTCTGTCCTCCATGCATCTCTCCTAGCCTGCTGCGCCTGCAGTGGGGAGAGTTTGGGGTTGTGATTTATTTAGATGGATCTGATGTCCTCTCATCAGTGGCCGGGCAGAGCCCTGGAGTGTGTACAGTACTTGTGTGTGTGTGTCTGTTTAGTTGGCTGAGGGTGAGCAGTAAGTCCTCAGGGGCCCGATAGGAAGCGCATCACAGTGCAGTTATTTAACTTTATTGTTTACCTATGTTGTTCTAGTTTTTGTGCTGCTGCATTTAATATTTGTTATTCAGCAGGTGACATCTTGATGGTCTGTTGATTTTTCTTCACTTATTTGTCTCTCTCTCTCTCTCTCTCAGGGTTGAGTCTGGTGGTGGGGTTGGTGCTGTATATCTCCAGTATCAATGATGAAGTAATGAACAGACCACGGGAGCCAGAGCAGTTCTTCAACTATCGCTACGGCTGGTCCTTTGCATTTGCTGCCAGCTCTTTCCTGCTCAAAGAGGTCAGAGGATGAAATTTCAGTCTAAAATATCAATGCCTTTTTTGGTTGTCATTTTTTGCTCAGAGTAATTCAAGCCCCTTGGCCTTGAATGGCCAAGATGTAGTCATATTTCTTGTGAAAGCTTCAATGACTTGAACGTATCCATTCTTCTAGGCCCGAGGAGCTTAACAAACGATGTAATTATGTCACTTGATGCTGAAGCAGATGCTTTTAACATGCTCTGACATACACTTCAGTTTAAAGGCAGGAGCTTTGAATGTGCTCTTTATGTATTATGAATGTGGAGCTTCAGATGTGCTCCATTTTATTTGCTACTCAGCGTCTGATTACTGTATTTAGAGCACTTAATCATGTTGTTTCGTATTGACTGCAATAGGAAAACTTTAAGTAACCTGAGCTCAAGGAGGCCAGTTTAAGAGATTTATGTATTTTCAAATGATAGATTTGATAAGATTGGGTTTTTATGTTTTAAGATATTTCTGAATCGAGTGTAGATATTATCGAGGTGATTATGAAAGTCAGAAGAAGATGAAGTGGATGATGGAGCTGCAGATCACAGGCTGTCTGTCAGTGGTTTCTTGTGTCCATAAAGTGAGGATTAAGCATAATTTTCTGCTTGATTCAGCAGGATCCTTTTACTATTATGGTCGCCAAAGGAAACATTAGTTTGTCAGTGAGAATATTAGAGCAAGAGCAAAGAGGAATTGCTGTATATTCACCTCAGGTTTTTCTTTGTTTAATGAAGAGTGTAGACACATAACCACAGAACAGTATTTCTTATGCATGCTGCTGGTATTTCCAGCCTGTTGTAAATGCTTTATTGATTTGCCATATTTAGCCAAAGTAAATAAATAATTCAACAGATACATAAATACATACCTAAATAAATCTCTCATTACTTTTGTGCATATTTTCAAACTATATATAATAAATAAATATTTAAAAACACTTTTTAAAAATGTGATTACTAATAAATGCACATAATTAATTATTAATGATTATAAATAATAATCAGTATTATTCTCATAAGCTCACTTCTGATTTTATTAGGATAACTGAATCATCTTCCCATAACTTCTCTGTTAATATTCTATCTGATTCTCTACTGTTTAATAGTTGGTATTAGTAAGACCTTTTTATTTTATGCAAAACTCGTATTTATCAATGTTTATTTAAATTGATCAAAAATTGAAAACATTTACACTGTTACATGTATATATATATATATATATATATATATATATATATATATGCTGTTCTTTCCACATTTTCCTCACAAATATTAAGCAGCACAGTTGTTTTCAACATTGATAATAATACAAAATGTTTCTCGAGTACTAAATCAGCATATTGGAGTGATTTTTGAGGATCATGTGACACCGAAGACTGTAGTAATGACAGCTGAAAATTAAGCTTCACCATCACAATAATTAATTACATTTTACAACATATTAAAATAGACATGTATTTTAAATTATAATAATATTTTTCAATATTACTGTTTTACTGTATTTTTGTACTGTGTTTTACTTGGTGAGCTTAATAGACTTCCTTTAGAAACATTAAACAATTTTACCAATCTAATGTATTGTTGAGAAACACAAAGATGTTGGCCTGAAAAAAGAAAAGAAAATGAGGTAACACTTAAGTATAGGGACCAATTCTTACAATTAACTAGTTGCATGCCTATTATTCCCTATTATTATTAACTATTATTAATATAATGGCTGTTTATTAGTACTTATAAAGCACATTTTCTGCATGACATATTCTACATCCCTAATCCTATCCAATACCTAAACTTACTAACTACCTTAATAAGTATTAATAAGCAGAAAATGAGTAATGTATTGAGGCAAAAGTCATAGTTAATGGTTAGTTAATGGCAAGAATTGAACCCTCACAACAAAGTGAACATTTGGAATGTGTCAGTTATGACATCACATCTCTTCTCTCTCTCTCTCTGTTTAACTCTTTCTCTCATTCTCTCAGGGTGCTGGTGTGATGTCAGTGTATCTCTTTATGAAGCGTTATTCTGAAGAGGAGATGTATCGGCCTCACCCGGCTCTCTATCGCCCCCGCCTTTCTGAGGGTAGCGACTACAGCGGCCAGTACCTGCAGCCAGAGACCTGGCCTCCCCCCCAGCGCGCTCGGAGCGCCTCTGAGATCTCCAGCGACATCTCTATCCAGCTCACGCGGAACCCCCATCCCCAGTCGAAGATCAGCGGCCAGCAGAGAACATCATCTCAGAGAATCACTGCTTCATCCAGCCCCACCTCTGGAGCTGGATACCAGCTGCAATCACCAGGTTCTGCAGCTCAATTCTCCCACAACCACCCCCTCCACCCTGGGGCGCACGGGGCAGCTGCAGCATCCCAGACCCTGCCTCTGTCTGCGGCGCCCGCTGCAGTGCCGCCCCCACACTATCACACACATATGCGCATGAGCGCATCACCATGCTAAACGCAGACAGAAGAGAAAGTTTATAGAGTGTTTGTTTTTACTGAGATAATGCATAAATTATGAGAAATAAAAATATAATATAAGGCAAGATGTAGTTTTTTTATAAGATAAAGGGACATTTTTCTGTTTGTAACAAAAGGCCTCTTTTTAAGACTGAATGTTGTGAAATTGGAGCATATTAAACTGCAGTGGATCGAATGAGGGTTCATGCAGAATACTTGACAATCGCAGTTGCACACAACAGAACTGACAATTCATGCATTTAGACACATTAGAGCACATAAGATAACTATTGCCTTCTATAGGTGATATATATATTACTGAACTTAAGTTATTTCTCATCATGGAATCTGTGAATTGTTAGCTTTAGTGTTAATATTATCATTATATGCTGAAATGGGAATTACTTGTTACTGAACAAATTTTAAATGATGAACATATTGTATTTTAGTTTTTTTCAAGGAGATGAGAAATATGGAATATTTCTTGTATAAATACTGTGTACTGTTGTGTTTTGGCAGTGATTTGGTTCACTGCCTTTCTGCAGAATGTTGACAAATTTAGTGGGAAAAAAACAGAATTAAAATAATTAAAATGTTCTTAATTTGTAAGACTCTTTTCTAAAATGATGTAGATCCACAGAATACGCACTTGCCTGAGAGCATTGTTTAATTCGGCATCGCTCACAGCGCCTCTAGTGGTTAAGAGACTGCATTGAAACCGCAGCTTTAAGCGCTGTCCGTGGTGCTGAAGTCAACGCAGAGCATGCGGCAAAAAATAAAAACTAACCATACAACATTATTGTGAATGAGTATAAAAAAATCACAGCTACAAATAGATGTTGTCCAGATTAAAAATGTTAGACTATGAAACGACGATGCCTATTACACCAGAGACTAACGATAAGTGTTCTTGGTTGTTAGTGTGTTTGTATCTGTTTCTTAACTAGGGGTATGAGATGAGGTGTACATTTAAGCACTACCGTATGTATTGATCTTAAAACTTAAAGGGTTTCGATTTAAGGGTTAGACTTCGATTTATATTTTTCTTACAAAAATGCATCGATTCGCTACAGGAGGCCTTTATTCACCCAAACCCACTTGGGTGAACTAACCCTTTAAGTGTATAATGTCTACGCCACTAGCGGCAACAAACGGAATTGCAGGAATAATGATCGTTCTCAAACAGGTTTCCTGAAAACACCCCTTGTTTTCCATTGGTCGAACACATACTTAGCCCCGCCCCAAACTGACGCCTTTTGGTTGCTCTGTGTCGGGCCGTTTGACATAAATATTCAGAAAATAATGGATTAATTACTTCCTCGGTTGTGCCTGCACTGCACTGGATTACTAGATGTATTTCAACATCAAGAAGCACATACTTGAGGATTAAAGACAGAGCAATGAGAATGTGTTTATATTAGCGTGTGTATTTTCTGCACTGGGACTGTTAAGTGCTTCTCTGCTCTGGTTCATCGTTCCATTGCCTCAGGGAAGCATGTAGTCCAATTGATCAAATCTCTCTCTCCATCTCTCTATTTCTATCTCTGCGTGTTTGTGTTTGAGTAGGATGTCATAACAGTCGCATTTTCCAGTAATTCCTTTATCCAAGGTGTTGCACTTGCGTGTGCACCAATCCTCCTAATATAGTGTGTGTGTGTGTGTGTGTGTGTGTCAGGGTGCTATTTGGTATGTTTATTAAATATTTTTGTACACACATTGTGAATACTATCAGCATCTAGGTCATATTATGATAATGTAAATATAATTGAAATGCATTAACTATTTTCCCATAGACGGATTAAGCTAATATTCTGGTTTCAATTAATAAACGGATGGCTTTGGTCTGAATAAATCAGAATATTTTGGTAATTATTGGTGATTTTAGTGAAGTGACGTGTGGCAAAGTATATACTCAGAATTTGTGCTCTGCATTTAACCCATCCAAGTGCACACGTGTGCACACACACACAAGTTGTTTTTTATGGTTTACGGGGTCTCTCCATAGGCGTAATGGTTTTTATGCTGTAAAAACTGTATGTGCTATTGCCCTACACCTACCCTACACCTAAACTTAGCCCTCACAGGAGACGGTGCATTTCTATTTTCCCTCAAAAAAACTCACTCTGTATGATTTATAAGCATTTTAAATTATGGGGACACTGAAAATGTCCTCATAAGTCACCTTCTCCTTGTAATACCTATGTCATACCCATGTCATTATAAAAATTTGTGTCCTCATAAACCACATAAACATGCCCACAAACACACACACACACACACACACACACACACAGAGCAGTGGGCAGCTATTTATGCTGCGGCACCTGGGGAGCAGTTGGAGGTTCGGTGGCTTGCTCAAGGGCTCCTCACTCGTGGCATTGAAGGTGGAAGAGAGCGCTGTTTATTCACTCCCCTCACCTACAATACCCACCGGACCTGAGACTCGAACCCACGACCTTCGGGTTTACATGTCCAAGTCGTGAGGGCACGACAGACACACAATTCAAGTAGTATTTCTAAGTTGTAAATAAAACAAAGATTGTTGAAGAAAATGATTTTTCAGTCTTTCTACTAAAAAGGGCATGTTTAATTCAATGTTACTTGGTGTTTCTGTCATTTACTAGCAATTGCTAAGCAGACATTTTTCCTAAGTAAATCCTACACCATTTTTATGTGATTTTTTTTCAATGAGGAAACATTTTAGGAGGATACATACAGGCCATGTATGTATGTATTAATTAACTAATTAATTAATTCTAAGTATTGCAATAAGTGAGTATGAAATCAACATGCAGACACATGTTGTACCTCATCACTTAAATTTGGCAGGTCACTGTATTCTTGTTTGCTGCAATCAGATATTGATTAAGTCATTGTGCAAAATACGAATAATGGAATAAATAAATAAATAGATAAAGCACCTGCGAGACTTCCACAAGAGATACGAATGAAAAGCTTTCAAAGTTTTATCGAGTGAAATTTATAAAATCGTCCATGCAAACGAAGTCAGCATATTTCATATTGTGCTGTCACTGTGGGAACATTTGGTCCCCAAAATGCAGGCAAGCCCTGACCCTCTCACATCGGCTCCAGCGTCCCTGTAAGGGTGGTCTGGGAAAAAGCTTGATTTCAAACGCACAATGGCGCGAATATTTCGTCTGGTCTATCAGGATTTGGTATGCGACAAGTTGCTCTCGCTCTCTCTCTCTCTCTCTCTCTCTCTCTCTCTCTCTCTCTCTCTCTCTCTCTCTCAGGGAGCAAGGAAAGGGACGGATAGCGCGAGAGAAGCGTTGCTGCGCGGGCGGGGGAGACGCAGTCGCGCACACGCATTGGCTACACGCGCTCTAGACAAATCTGTGCTCGAGTGACGTGGGGACGTGTGCGCGTTGAATATCTCCTATATACTATATCTGTCTTGGGAGAGATTCACATCTATAACTTGTTTTTATTAGAATCTGACGACATTTGAAACGCTTTCTGAGACGCGCAATCCCCTCCGTTCTTTTCTTTTCGAACTCGTTTCCAGTCCATTTCTCTTGATATGCAATCATCTCTCCTCGTCTTCCTCTTTGGGAGTGCGACGGTCTTCAAACACGAGACAAACTAACCCGGTAAGCAACAATCCGATTTTCTGTAGCCTGCGTGTGTGCTCGCGATTTTTGGGGGCTGTTTGGATGTTTCCGTGTGCATGTGTGTGTGTGTGTGTGTCCATGTGGAATGTAAAGAGCGGAATCAATCGATGCTAAATTGCAAGCTTGCAAGCTCAGCTGTCGATTTTCTCAAAGCTCTTCGCCTGTGTTTGGTTGTTTCTGCAAATGTTTGTTAAACGGAGGGGAATAGGATACATGAAATCGTCTTCATTGTGCATCTGCAAGCGCATCTTCGCATTCATTATGTATGTGCAGCATAAACTCTCCTTATCTGGAGCTCGATGAAACAAACACCGCTGATTTACTTCCAGAGCAAGTCTGTTGCGGTTCTTTGGACGCATTTGGAATCGAGAATGGTGGGCTTTTTTTCAGAGAAAGGCGTCCATTTTCGGCTCCTCTAATGAATGCACTGCGGCTCGCATCAGCGCCCAGCCTCCCCCTGTCAACTCCCACACTTCACCCCGAACATTTATCTGATCTCACAGCCCTGCTCGTGCATGTTTGATCCATGCTTTTGTCATATCATGTGACCTTAAGAACGAGGCTTTTGCTGTCATAGGCCTCTATTTCACCATTAGGCAATTTTCAAAGGAGAAGATGCACCTGTCACACTGATAGACGATGAAGGCCTTGCACTGTAAACATGTTTTATAATCTAGGCTAATCATTAAAAAACATGTTTACTGTGATTTTAGCAGATGGAATCATGTAAAATGCAGTGCATTCTATTAACTGGTTAATTGTAAGTTATCGTGCTATCATTTAGTAAGACACAATGGTAACACTTTAATATAGGGACCAATTCTCACTAGAGCTAGGGCGGTATGACCAAAAATTTATATCACGGTATTTTCTAAATTATACCGGTTTCACGGTATATAGGTATTTATTTTTTCATGCATGACCGGTGTTAACCACATTTTCTACTGACTGAGGATAAACTGCAGTAGATTGACTTAGAATGCCATATTTTAGTGTCATGGTGAGTGAATATTGTAGAAAAAGTCCACACTAAATACAGGGGTTAAAGCAAAAAATATTTTGACTGTAAATATTTCCTCACCCCAAACACCAGTTTACAGTCACACACACAGTTTAAGAGCGGTGTTTTTCTACTTGTAATTAGGGCGCTTGTCCTCCTAATTTAGAGTACCTTCTGATTAATAATACAAAATTCTGATAAAAAATTTGCCTTCCGAATACGAATACAATGTGACGTTTGATTCCTTAAAGTGACTTCGGGGTATTTTATTTTACCTTTGCAATGGGATAATTTTCATCTACTTCAAATTCAAAAATTTATGTTTATAAGCTTTTTAAAATTTATATTTAAAACAATATAATAAGTACAATACGACAAATAAGTTACCAATCATGAAATTAGTATTAATAAAAAAATAATTTGTATAATTTGGCACAGAAGAACACAAAAGTGGCTTGTAGGTACATTTTCAGACGTTTAATGAGGCTCAGAGGTGGCATGAGTGCAATAAAAATCATAGATTAATGTGGACATTAATGTTTTAAATATAAATGAGCTTTCAGAGATGCACAACGGCTCAGCTGTAACTTTATTTGGAACTATTTTCGTTGATGATATAGAGCAAAATCATGCAGTACTTGTTTATTGATCTTTTTGTATTAAATCAATATATCACATTTGCAAACTCCCTTATAATTATTAAAAGCTGTCTCCTGATCGCGATCTGTGCATTGAGAGCGGAGTGAGCTCAAGAATCAAAAACACGTGCAAATGTGATACATTCTGTCGGAACCTGTGGAAAGAGTATAATTAGTATTACTACGCAATCCCGCGCCGAAATTAAGTTCTGCTCGGTGTTCTCTGCTAAGAACCCGACTGTGAATGATCTGGCGTTACTATGTTGTTTGCCGAGGGATTATTTTGGTGTTCCGCAGAACAACAACAGTGTGCTACATGTTTCCTACATGTTTCTTTTCCCTCAGTAATCCCGATAACGTTTAAATGGAGTGAACACAGAGCAGTTTCTCCGTGGCGGAATGTAAAACCAGTGGATCCAGAGCGGAGTGATTACAGAACACTTAGAGTGGAGAGAGGAACGTGCTTTAATCCACTTCAGGCTTTGATCACCCCCTCAACAGACTGAATGCCTCGTCTTTCCTTCATTTAAGACCTATTGAAGCTGAAATCAAGACATTTACAACACTATTTGAGAAATGTAAGCGTATTTACGGTCTTAAAGTTATGAAAAGTGAATTTAAGAAGGCGGGAACCCTGCAATTGACGAATCCGTCGTATCGACGGAGAACTGTTGTGTGTGAGCCAGGAGCTTGCAGCGGACGGTGGATATTTGTGGCGGTCGATGTGGTTATTGTGGATGACTTCTCTCATCACATTCTACTAGTGCTTCAGTTTCTGAACGTTCACGATTAGTAACACATACAGCTGTATCTCTGCCAAAATGCAACAGTGAAAAGAGACCCCTCTCTAACAGTGTCGCGTTTCAAAATTATTTAAATGACACCGGTATTGCGGTATTTTAAAATTCATATCGTAAGAAAAATAAACACCGGTATTTTCGGTATGAACCGGTATACCGCCCAGCACTAATTCTCACTATTAACTAGTTGCTTATTAGCATGCCTATATCATTAAGGTATAGGCTATTTATAAACATATTCTGCATAACCATATTTTACATCCTTAATCCTATACCCAATACCTAAACTTACCTACTACCTTACGAACTATTAATAAGCAGCAAATTAGGAGTTTATTGAGGCAAAAGTCATAGTTAATGGTTTGCTAATAGCAAGAATTGGAGCTTAAAATAAAGTGTGACTGAAAAAAACATATTTGCAATTTTAGAAAAAGCTTCTTGTTTTAATGATCAGTTACAAACACCAGGGTGATATTATGAATAGCTTAAACAGGTTGGCACATTAACATATAGTTTAATGATTTAACACCGTAGCAGAACTTCACTTAATTACAGAAGTATAAAATATACTGTCACAAAAATGGCAACCTATAATACCTGTAGCCTTGTCAATGTATTTTTATATCAACATTCTGGAAACTACAGTTTATAAATATATATATATAATAATATAAATATATTTATGCATTTAGCAATATTTTATTAAAAGCGACTTTATAATATATTGTATAATATATAAAGCTAGCTTTATTAGACAAGTAATTATATTAGGAAGAGAAATGCAAAAAAAGTAAATTGAATTTGTATTATGTAAATAAATAAAATAAAACCTTGCACCAGATTACTTGGGTACACCTTTCAAATCACACATTATGAACATGCTGCAGTATTGTTTATCTGAACATTTATTTCACTTACTCTTGACAAGTAGCAATATGTCTTACTCTTATTCAATGTGTTTTACTGTAAAAAAAATAATGAATGAGAGTTTAAAAACCACAAAGTGCCAGCTAGTGATGGCAGTGTCTGGCTTTGGCACAGAAACCTTAATCAGCATGCTTGTGTGCTCGCATGAAGCCTAAGATGTGCCTCCATCGTTTACATGGCCTATGACCACACAGAAATGTTTTATTGAGAGAAAGCACCTGGTCAGGATTCGGGTTGTATCACTCCTGGTTGTCTCCTGGGATCATAATTATGTAATACTCTGAAGAATCCTGTGTCAGCATTGCTGAACCAACACCATTTTCCCACGATCTATACAGGAACAAGAGCGATTCACACTACAACAAAGGAAGAGAAACCCCAGCGGATGGCTTTTTTGCGATTATTAAAGAGCGGACCCCTGACTGAGATTATCTCCTTTATTCTCTGTATGATTTAGAGGAGTGAACAGTAAAAAAGGAGTCCTGTATGCGGCTGTAACGCTTGAGATGTAAATAACAAAATGTATCTTTGCGAGAAGAAGCCTCTGCATGGTTTTGAAATTGATAAATATAATCGAGAAATTGATTGTTTGGCTTCTGCATGTTGTGTTAGTCGTGACACTTTTCCAGGCACACTTGTTTTTTCCCACTAGACCAATACAGCTTTTAAAACAGTCATACTGCAGCAGACCAACAGAGTGGAGCGAAGTGACCCCTCATTCCCCCGATCAATGCTGTCTATGGCAAAGCTGCATCCTCACAACGTCAGTAAAAGAGTTTTTCTACTTACATCAGTGATGGATGTTTACGCCTTTAAAACAGAATTAGGAGTTGGTTTGTGTTTTGTTGATTTAATAATAATAACTTGTTACATTTATATAGTGCTTGTCTGGGCACTCAAAGTGCTTTACATAGAAGAGGGGAGGGGGTGGGGTGGGGGGGTCTCCTCAATCCCCACCAATGTGCAGCATCCACCTGGATGATGCGACGGCAGCCATAGTGCGCCAGAACATCCACTACACTCCAGCTTACTGATGGAGAGGAGACAGAGTGATGAAGCCAATCAGTGTATGGGGATGATTAGGAGGCCATGATAGTCAGAGGGTAATGTGGGAAATTGGATTTTTAATGACCACAGAGAGTCAGGACCTCGGTTTAACGTCTCATCCGAAGGACGTCGTATTTTACAGTATAGTGTCCCCATCACTAAACTGGGGCGTTAGGACCCACACAGACCACATGGTGAGCACCCCCTGTTGGTCTCACTAACACCTCTTCCAGCAGCAACCTAGTTTTCCCAGGAGGTTTCCCATCCAGGTACTGACCAGCTCAACCCTGCTTAGCTTCAGTGGGCAACCGGTCTTGGGCTGCAGGGTGATATGGCTGCTGGCGATATGTAGATTGTTTATGGTCAGTGTGGTTAATGTCCTATTCGTGGTTACATTAGTGTGGCTTTTAACAGACAGTGACATCAGATGAGTCAGGCAATATCTGTTTGCAGTGTGTTTACTTTCACCCTAGTGCAATGATGCAATAGTACTAATTTTAAACTATTTTGGCACAGATGACTGATGTCTTTTTCAAGCAATAGTGATATTTAATAAAAAACAACTATTTTGGAGCAATTTACATTTAAATCCTACATATAAATCTACTATCAACATGCAATCAGTTCGATCTAGCACAGAACAATTCTGTAACCTGTAATCAAACTATAATGATATATAATATAATATAATATAAAGCTCTAAAGTTAAATAAAATGATTGACACTTTTATTTATAGCTATACAAATGTTTTTTGAGCACCAAATTATAATTATTTCTAACAGCTGTAGAAAATGTAGCTTCGCCGAATAAATTCAAATGTAAAATACATTAAAATAGAAAACAGTTATTTTAAATTGTAATAATATTTCACAATATTACTATATTTTTGATCAAATAAATGCAGCCTTGGTGAGCATAAAAGACTTCATTCAAAAACATTGTTAGATTCCATTTTAATGTGGAATGAAACTGAACAACTTACACAGGAATGTCCTTAGAGCTGTAATAATTAACTCTCCCTTTCATCGGTCCCATCTGGGACTGAAACGTTCATAGAAGGAGAATCCTCTACCTTAAATACAGACGAGAAATAGTGCAATAGACCGACTGTGATCATTTGTTCCCTTCATGCATTGCACAGTCATCAAACAGAAGCTATAGCAAGCTGTAAGCAAGAGAAAATGTCAGTTTGTACATTTGTTGTCTGAATCTCAAAAGGAATTAAGAAGCAAGGTAATGGCGCTTGTTTAGACATCGTTAGTTGCTTGTGGGAGGAGACACGGACATCCAGGTTAAGCAAATGAAATGAACATCCTCACTTGCTCTCTTCCTTTGAGCTTCCCATGGGATACAGCAGCATAACTGCAACTACATTATTGTTCAATGTTCATTGAGCAACTGCCTCATGTCAAATTATCTTTTGTCTGAAGTTCATCTGAAAAGAACTTTACTAAAAATAAGACCCATGGAATTATTATTGTATTATAAGGAATATCCCTGGGCAAAATGCACTGCTACTATATAATTTATTCAAACACCTATCAGATGTTTGAGGATGTGAGTGCAGGAGTGATGTATTCTTTGGTGGGAATTAAGCCTAGCTGTGCTTGTTTGTCTGAATGTGAGGAGACATGTGATACATTTATCTAATTCCTGAATGTGGTTTTGTTAATGTTCTCTCATATTTAAAGGTGCAATAAGCAATTTTTGAAAAACGCTTTTGACCAGGATCGTAGCCAATGCTGTACACACTCGTAGCCAATCAGCAGTAAGGGGGCGTATCTTGTAAAGAGAGAAGAAAGCGCTCAATTTGAGTGCACAGGATATTAGCAGATCGACTATATAGAGAGAAGGCAGATAAAAAAAGGAAAATGTCAGAGAAACAAAACATTAAAAAGAAGGGTTACGATCAGACAAAAGTTAGGACCTGCGTAAATTTCGGAGCAGCTTTCCAGCGGTGGAGAGAACAAGGAGCGGGAAAACCTGGAATCAGACACAGAGGTTGCGTTGTTTCTTCTTAATAGGTGACTAACGTTGATTTTGCTTCTTTAACACAATATATCCATCTTGACTTTTGTTTGAAAAAGCTTGTGTGTCATCTTCACTTGTTTTGATCGTCATGGCCATGGATGTGTACGTACATGTGGGGCGGAGATTTCAATTAAGGGCGAGGTCCTGTTGGGGTGTGGGCGTGTTTGCTTTGGTGCTTTCAAATATTAACAATACAGGTTTATCTCAATGAATTAGAATGTCGTGTAAAAGTGAATTTATTTCAGTAATTCAACTCAAATTGTGAAACTCGTGTATTAAATAAATTCAATGCACACAGCCTGAAGTAGTTTAAGTCTTTGGTTCTTTTAATTGAGATGATTTTGGCTCACATTTAACAAAAAAACAAGTATGTTAATTTACTATATGTACTCAATACTTGGGCTCCTTTTGCTTTAATTACTGCCTCAGTTCGGCGTGACATGGAGGTGATCAGTTTGTGGCACTGCTGAGGTGGTATGGAAGCCAAGGTTTCTTTGACAGTGGCCTTCAGCTCATCTGCATTTTTAGGTCTCTTGTTTCTCATTTTCCTCTTGACAATACTCCATAGATTCTTTATGGGGTTCAGGTCTGGTGAGTTTGCTGGCCAGTCAAGAGGTCATTTAACCAACTTTTGGTGCTTTTGGCAGTGTGGGCAGGTGCCAAATCCTGCTGGAAAATTAAATCAGTATCTTTAAGCTGGTCAGCAAGGAAGCATGAAGTGCTCCAAAATTTCTTAAATCATCACAGACTGTGGAAACTTAACACTGGACTTCAAGCAACAAAACTTAAAGAGGACTTTGGACCACTGGGCAACAGTCCAGTTCTTCTTCTCCTTGGCTCAGGTAAGAGAAGTTCACCCAAATTCTTGAATCGATTTTGTACAGCACTCTGTGAACAGCCAGCTTCTTTGGCAATGAATGTTTGTGGCTTACCCTCCTTATGAAGGGTGTCAATGATTGTCTTCTGGACAACTGTCAGATCAGATGGCCTGTTTCAATCTAAAGTTGTCTTTCAACTATCTTTGACGATTTTCACATTCGTGACCCTGGACCAAAAAAACAGTCTTAAATCGCTGGGGTATATTTGTAGCAATAGCCAAAAATACATTGTATGGTGATCAAAATGATAAATTTTTATTTTATGCCATAAATCATTAGGATATTAAGTAAAGATCATGTTCCATGAAGATATTTTGTAAATGTCCTACTGTAAATATATCAAAGCTTAATTTTTGATTAGTAATATCATATATTACTAAGAACTTCATTTGGACAACTTTAAAGGCAATTTTCTCAATATTTCGATTTTTTTTTGCACCCTCAGATTGCAGATTTTCAAATAATTGTATCTCAGCCAAATATTGTTCTTACAAACCATACATCAATGGAAAGTTTATGTATTCAGCTTTTAGATGATATAAATCTCAATTTAGAAAAATTGCCCCTTATGACTGGTCTTGTGGTCCATGGTCACATTTCTAGTGGTAGTTGCATGCAACTTTCAAATGTTTCATGTGATCTGCTTATTTACCATGGTAAAATAAATTAATGTATGAATATATCCACACAAAACAAATGACCGCAAGCACATCTGAAAGAAAGGAATATTGCATGTTAAGTAGACTGTAATAGTTATGTTAACTACTCTTCATTGGAAATGAATGACTTCTTGTTTGTGCTGTTTAGTCAAAGGTCAGGGTACTAGCGGGACTAGCTTAACCTTAGTTACCCTTTACTAATTAAACAAAATAATTATCATGCTTAAGTAAATACTATTGCAATGTCAGAATGCCAAAGCAATCAATCATTCACAATTGGTAGATGGTTTTATCCAAAGCGATGTTTGATGCATTTAAGATATAATGCTTTTTTATTGTCATTTTATGCATTCCCGGGAATTGAACCCATGACCTTGTGCTATGCTCTACCGTTCAAACTACAGGAAAATGATGTGTCAAAATGCAATCAGAAGATGTGTATTCATGAGGTATGTGAAAAGGCAACACATTTTGTGTGCATGACACTCAGAAGTGAGAGTGGGACAGGCTCTATGTCCACAGCTGGGGCACATGGCAGATATGACTACAGTCAACGAGAGCAGTGGGAATGTGAGAGGTGCAATAAGGGGTATGTGGGAACAAGAGCTCAGGTGTTATATTCTAATCGTTCATTAGCGATGTCATCTCTGAGCTCAGTGCGGTCTCACACCCTCAGCATGACGATGATACTGCAGCAGCGAAAAATTCATCCAAACAGAATGGTGAAGGTAGTCTTTCATTGCTTTATTTGATGTTTACTCTATTCACTTCTCAAACTGAATCACTCAAGTGTTTCCTTTCACAAAGGTATCCAACTTCAGTGCGCTTGCTTTTCTTTGATTTAATTCGGACTTTCCATTATTATATTGCGTCTGCTCTGTCCATTCTCTCTCCATCTGCTTGTGGCTCACGTTCATTCTCCCTCTCTTCCAAACGGTGCAAAGTCATACAAATACGGTCATAATTGATGCTCTTTGTCATGACTGCAGCAGGGACTTATGTGCTAATTATTTTGATTCACGAGTCATAATAATTGGACGCATTTCCCATAATTATGGCTTCGCCTTTCACAGTCATTATGACAGGATTTGCCTCAATGGTGTATATTAATTGTCTGTAGTTTTGATCGGTTACTCGACGTACACATCTTGATGTGTCGAATGTATGGTGAGTAAGTAATGATCTGGAGGAAATGAGTGACGTTGTGTCTTTTCCTTCCCCAAGTCTTGCTAATAAATTCTCACACGGCAGCAATAACTGTGAAATTATGAATGGAAGCCACATTGTGGCTGATTACACGAGAACAAGATCTCTGCTGTTTTTCTTGTGCCTGTGTGATTGTAAATAGATGTAAATAAATATGTGATTTTTTGCTGTCTGCCAAGCCACATGTTTGTATGTATTTATCATAAATAGACGTGGCAGACTGACCGAGGCGATCTGCTTCATATCATGTGTTGTGTGTGTGTGGTTTGATGCTCTTTTTTTGTCAGTTTTAAGTATGGCAGAGGCATCACATAGAAACAGACACTAAAAGCTGCCGACTGTCTTGTGAAAGACTCTCAGGCTGATTAGTTTGACATATAGAAGAATATACGGCCTCAGTTAATGTTTCTGGGGCCTGCAGAGGTGGAGTTAAAGCCCTCGGGGCTGTTCAGTTCTCGCTGGCTTTCTGTGGGCAGTCATGTGAACTGCCTGTTATTAATCAGTAACAATTTTGGCACTGTTTTTGGGAGAGGAATATAATAATTATGTTTAAGGACAAGTAATGATGTTTTGTTTAGCAGTGAATGCTGTAATGCAGTGGTTCGCAATAGTTTTTTCCTTCCAGGATCCAGATTTACCCGAAATGTCACTAAAACAAACATTTCAATGATATTAGTATGAACTGGGTTGGCCTCAGAATATGCAGCATTAGTTGGTTTCATGCTATGAGCAGCCAATAATGATTTGCACAAAACACAATGTACTTGGTAGAACACATTGTACAATATATTAAATCATGTAGAGATTGACTAGATGCATTCAAGGTGATACGTTTTGCTAAAATACTTTTATTCAGCAAGAATAGATTCAATTTATCAAAAATAACAGGCGAATACATTTATAATATAATTCATAATTTGCTTTTCAAATAAATGCTGTCCTTTAAACTTTCTATTCATCAAAGAATCCTGACGAATGTATCATGGTTTCCACAAAATAGTTATGCAGCACAACTGTTTTCAACATTTGATGATAAATGTTTCTTGCACCAAATCAGCATATTAATATGATTTCTGAAGGGTCATGTGACTCTGAGCACTGGAGTAATGATGCTGAGAATCCAGCTTTACCATTACAGACATAAATTACATTTTACAATATGTTAAAATAGAATTTTGAGAAGACAGAAGAACAGAACATCTTTCCGACACAGATTTTATGCTACATTTGCAGTGCTCTAGAATTAGTGCATAATAGTGCATGCTACAAATGCGCTGTACATTCGATACACATACTACATATTACATACAAAAGACTGAAGTATAATATGAGTATTTATACCACTACACACTCTCAGAAAAACAAAGGACAAATACTGTCACTGGGCCAGAAAGGTACACATTTGTACCTTATTTACCCCTAAACTAAAGGTTGCATATTAGCAGTACCTAAAGATACATAATGGTACCTAAAGTGTGCAAGAGTACCAGCTCAGTGATGGATAATACAGTTTAACTTAAAAGAGCTTACTGCATAATTCTGCACGTTTCTCAGGGCACAGGTTACTTGCTGCAACATTGAGAGGAATGAAATTTACTGAGCATTGAACATGGTTTTTAGTGTATTTTACTGTGTATCGTAGTAGTTTCTAGTTATTGCATACTAGATTTGTAGTGCAATAGTACATTTATCATGCATATTAGGTTTATAGTTAATAGTACACCTGTAGTGCATACAGTACTAGATGTAGATAGTATTAAATATTATTGTAATTACTGTAAGTGTTCTCATGCAGCATTCTCTAAGCAGCATTCTTTAATAATATAAATATTTCTAAGTTATTAGAATTAGTGTAAGTTAGTAGTGCAGTAGTTAGTCATATACAATATTGCTGAAATGCAGTTAGCTACTTGGCAACCTACATTTCTGAAGTTTTAAAGCTTCCTTAATACTGACAATGTGATAAAGCACCATTAATCAGTGATTACATGGCTAGAAAAGAGGCGTTAATGATCTGTGAATATGACGTTGTGACAAGGGCTGCTGGCAGAGACGGCAGCTGTAGTAATGAAGTCTTGGACCCAGTTTACACAGGTTAATGTCACATGATGCTTTATTCCCTGCTGAGACTCGACTGAGAGTGCGGAAACAGACTGTTGCCTCCCTGCCTCCATTTTTCACCATTTCAGTCCCAGATTCTTGTATTGATCAAAATAAACTGCATTACTTCACTGTGTGAGAAGAGATTAAATGAGTTTTCATCTTCTCCATCTGCTTTTATCAAGTTATTTTGTCATTATGGTTTCTTGATTAATACTTTTACCCTTACCTGTGGCCATAGACATTAGACTAGTTTAGTGGTCCACCGATATTGGGTTTTTGACAGCCAATGCCGATATCTTGGAAAGCAGGGTGGACAATGACTGATATAAAGATATACAATTGTATTTATTTTAATTCATATTTAAGAAATTTAAAATCATTAGAAAATGGATTAAAAAAGAAATGTGTAAAATAATCATACTTATACTTTATTTGACAAAGTATATATATTTGTTTTACACATAAATATATATTTAATAGAAATTTAATAAAAAATGAAGTGAACACTGTAACCAACTGAGCACTCTGTATTCTGGGAGGTTTGTGTGCATTGGAATCATATTTTTTCAAATAAAGCCAAGGTAACACTCATTTTACATACAGCACACAGTGAAAATGACATGAATATGACAGTGGGCATAAAGCGCAGCATAATATGAAATCACAAGTTTAAAGTTTAAAGCATTCAATTTGCACGGACCGACCGTCTCGCAGAGCACACACGATCATGCTGGATACAAATGCACACCTCACAACTGGATTCGATTAAGTTTGCAAGATTTGTGAAATGAAATGTTCATTAGATGTTCAAAGATTTATTTAAATAATGTAACTTAAATGCGTATTTGCTAAATGCTGACAGCAAAAAAATAAGTATTATAATGTTTGCCTTTCTATTACTAATAATATAAAAGCGATCTTTACGATACTTCTTTTCTATACATTTTAAATCCTTTGTTTAACAGTTATATCTGATTATTAGACAGACTTCTATCCGTGTAGACAGAACTGTTAATGACGACAGTAAACAGGAGGGAGAATAAGAGCACTGTGTGCTCAGGCTCTGCTTTTCTCAGCGCTGTCAAAATAAAAGTCCCGCTTCAAACAGAAAAACCTATCGGCCAATGCTGATAATTAAAAAAATTGCCCAATATCGGCCGATATATCGGCCTTGGCGATCTATCGGTCGACCACTAGACCATTTTCCTTTTTGAAAAAAGAAATGTGCTTCTTTTAATTGTATTAAATCTGTAATGGTAGTGCACTTCAAATCTTAAATGTATATTTAAAAAAATGTACTTGCAGATAATATATTAACCTGTAAAGCTGCACAAGGACGCCAGTGCACTGAACGCTCTTTGTTTGCACATGTCATTGTTTAAAAATAGATTAAATGAAACGGGACAAAATTAATCTGACAAACTATATATCATTCTGAAGGTCTAAGTCTCAAGCATCGAGGATAGATCGCTGTTTTTCGATGGAAAGATTACAAGGAATGTATTTGCAAAATTTGTGTAAGCAGTACACAAAAAACATCCATAATACAAAAGCAGTACATACCTGCTTCGTGTAATATTGAGTCACAAATGTATCCACTGCTGTAAATCCCGGTTTAGTTAGAGAGGTAAGGATCCATGGAACAACATCAGATCGAGCACTTTAGTCCAACAAAGCAATAACGTTGCTATATGGATAGATATTCCTTTGTTTACGTCTCCTTTCTTCAAGGATAGTTATTGTTTGTATCCGTTTTGGAATAGCTCACGCTCAAAAAACTGCGTCTTGGTTGTAAAAACCACATGGTTTTGTAGTATACAGTGTTACACACGAACACACAGAATATCTCCCCAAAAGAGTTAAAAAATAAAATGTGGAAAATTGTTTATTTGAATTCTCGCGTCTGTCGCAAGGGTTGTGACGTACCTGTCATCTAATGAAGGTGGAACTTAGCGATCGGCTTTTTGGACAAAATAAACTTTTTTTTTATTTATGTGTATGTGTGTTTTGTGGGGAATGTGGCTGTATCTGTATGATTAGCATCTGTGTGGCTGATTATCAACTGTGATTACTCTGACTGAATGAGGGCTATTGCCAGGCACGTGCACAGGTAGGGCTCAACCCTACCAGAGCACATGCCCTTTTCCCCCCACACACTCCGAAGTGCCCTTTTTTTGTGATGTTTTTCTTTTTCTTTCTTCAGTAAATCAATGCCATTAATCACCCTTTATGTCTACGTCTGTCTGTTTTACAAATATTTAGCCAATGAAACATTATATAGAGCTTGTGACTAAAATCTTGTTGGATCCGCTCAAACTGTCAGTAAAACCTCTTAACTCCACCCCCTCTATCTCGACTGAATGAACTGAAGTTCCACAGCAACAGTGTTGCCAAGTCTGTGGGATGTTTTTCATGTCCGCAGGTTGAAGCGACCTCAATAACGTCCTATTTAGCCCCTGGAATGCGAATTTACCAGGGGAACCTCGCCAAACAAAACCTGTGTATTTTACCCATAGACTGAATGCGATTTTTAATGGGCAGCCCCTCGAAACACGATTGGGCTAGTTTTGAATAGCAATTGTGAGGGTTTTGTTGTAAAAACCTGGCAACCCTACACAGCTGAATGACGTTTTGCAACGGTAAGTATCTTGTTGTTTGAATAAGTGTACAGTGTTTTGTTTATGCAAGAAACGCGATGTCTATAAAGGCTCATATTTTATGTATTTGAGGTCTGAGACAGGTGGGACCCTAGAAAGAGGGGTCTATCATTTGCCATCTTAGTCATACACTTAAATAGCCTGTGCATACAGACAGTAGTAATTCATCTTTAATTAAATGAGATTTTGGCCAAATGTATTTGAAACTTTATAACCTGTTGATGAAAACGTAATGTGATGCCACCATTTTAATGATGGAAGAAATGCACATTTGCACACATTTGCTGGTCAAAAACCCTGCAACTGCATTTGAGTGATCCTCGTCACCTATATTTCTAAGAAATTTCTTCTTTAATTTATGATTGCTGATACACTTAGTTTGTTAACATTTAATCACATTATATGGTTGCATGGTTAATGTCTACCCTGTTAATATGCACGTATAGTATTAGCTAGCTAATTTTTTAATCTAGCTCGTCTTCATATGCATAAACGAAGTAAAACATGGTTTTGTTGTAGTTGTAGTGTTGTAGTAACTAAAACAAGCAAAAATATTACAGAATCTGATCACTACGAAGTCTTTATATTTTACATGCAGATATATAGGATTGGGAGGGGAGAGCTCTGGCACAATTCAATCTTTTCACTGCAACTGTACTTTTTCACAATATTTTATACATTTTTTTACTATATAAAGTTTATATATAGTCTCAGCAAAATCTCATTTTTCATGGTATCTTCTTCAGATTCGAAATATAAAATCAGGAGACATATGACTTTCAACCCATTACTTTTCTGGATTGCTCCAGGACTGATTTCATGTATTTATATATATATATATATAAAAAAGATGTATTGAGTGTGGTACACTTTTTTAAGGCACTTCAGTCTCTATAACTTTGTATCTTTTTGAGCATTATCAACTCTGGGTGATGGATAGTAAAGCCCAAAGGCTCTTCTTTGCAAAGACACCAAAATTGTGTGTAGCACACTGAAGTCAGCAACTGTTATAATTTTAATTTAGGTATTTTTCAACTGTGAGTCCCAAAATGGGGAGTGCTGGCTAACAGGTTAATACAATAAAGGCCAAGTGTTCTTAAAGAGAGAACACTGTCAGAACATGTTTCTTAATGCATTTTAATACACTTTGTGATGGCAGATAATTTTTTTTAGTTTAAAGTACATTTTGAAACCTTATGCTTTGATTATCATTTGTCATGCATTGCGCTTATTTTGATGTGTAGACTTGTTAGTCTACACATCAAAATGGGTATATACTAAAGCACTTGATTATAAATTGAACTGTGTGGTATTCATTAATACATTTAAAGTTCATGTTCATATATAAATGTACTAATTTGCAATTTTGCTGCAGCTTTACTACAAATATCTAATTACAAAATATTTATTATATCAAATAACGTTAAACAATGTATAAGTTTCAATAGAAATGACATTAAAATACATAATTTAGTTTACAGTAAGTCCTTGTTGGTGTATATAGTACGCATTAACCATATTTCAAAGACAATAAAAGTAATTATGAAATCACATATAAAGATGTAATTCAATTCTATGGAAGTGGCTCAATCATTGAATTGCATTTAATACATTTTACGTTGCAATTACAAGAAATTAAGTTTCTAAAAACATTACATTATTTGCACTTCACTATATTATTAGTAATATATTATTTCTGTGATAAGTATAAATGATTCATATACTGTATGAGTATTCAAAAATATAAATACACAAAGGTTACTATCCCAAATAATTATTATTAAAGGCTGCTTGAAACTCATTGTATCATTTTTGTTATCGGTTGTTAAATTGGTTTTGTACAGGTTAGATTGAATATTTTTGTACAAACAATTTCACTGATGTGACACATTAGAAAACGGCTGAGCTTTTCCATCGATGCTTTACTCGAAAGGGATTTTTCCATGGGGCTACAAATCTGTACTGCAGAGGCTCACCATGCGAACAGGGTTTAACCCATTTTGATGGCTGTGCCATATTGCATTATAAATTATTAACATCCAAGGCAGCCCTGCATTATGTCTGCTAAACTATGTTTGCTAAATTATGCGTACTGCACGATTGTCCTCTGGTTTTATAGGTTTTTCGCTGTGTGTGTGAGTTTGTGAGCATCTTTGCCTCGTTTAGGTGGGGTTAACAATAAGCATCCAGCTCTGTGAGGTAACGCTTCTCCTCCTGCTTGGTCAGGGAGTCTCTACAGGCTCATTGCAATGATCCAATTCATGTGATGTTGCTGAATTGCATGTTTGTCAGTTATTCCCTTATCTCATCCCGAGGGATGAAAGCACTGCCCCCCTACCATCTCTCCATGCTTTTCCAATTCAGCGTTACTATGGTAACAGTGGAGACCTGCCTTTGCTCCTCTCTTCCCAAGTTCCCTCAAACAGTTTTTGAAGTTGAGAAGTTGAAATCAATCTTTCTTTCTTCTCTATCTCCAGGTTTTTTTTTCATCAGCAATGACCAGAACTGACACAAAGTAAGACTATACACATACGAAGGCATCAACACAAGCTTCTCCATTGTGGTCGACCTGTGACAGCAGCAGAAAAACAGGGGGAGTAAACGAGTGCAGGAAGGAGAAAAGGAGTGTGCGAGGACAGTCGATGGATGCTGCCCGGATTGGAGGGACAGCACATTCTCATCTGACGAGGAAAAGAAAGATTTCAAAATTGAGTCGAAGGACAGAAACACGCCGTCAGGTAAGCTCGTCCAAACAGGTAACAGTGCTTAAGGGATAGTTTAACCAAAAAGAAAAGTCTGTCATTAATTACTCACCCTCATGTCGTTATAAACCTTTAAGACCTTCGTTCAACTTAGGAACACAAAATAATATATTTTTGATGAAATCCGAGAGCTTTCTGATCCTCCATTTACAGTAATGTAAACGCAATGGCAGACTGTCCTGGGATGGGAGAGAAGAAATCGTTGAATAACGTCTTCACAAAAAGCATTCTGTTACCACTGATGTCACGTGGACTATTTTAACGATCTCCTTACTACATTCTGGGCCTTGAACATGGTAGTTGTGTTGCTGTCAGGGTCAGAAAGCTCTTGGATTTAATCAAAATATATTTTTGATACTCTTTAAAAAAAAAATGTTGTGTGTTCCGAAGATGAACGAAGGTCTTACGGGTTTGGAAAAACATTGGGGGGAATAATACATTTTTGGGTGAACTATCCCTTTTAAATGATCTTCAGGCCGATGTCAAAAAAGCAAAGGAAGTCAGACATTTCTCTTCTCTCGACCTCTATACTATCAATATAAAATAAATAAAATGGGAGGAAAGACAGATGGGCAGGCAGTCAATTTTAACATCCCTCACTCTCTCTCATAGGCATGGTGTGTGAGAAGGGCATTCAGATCCTTCTCACCATCGTGGGTGCTTTCGCATCCTTCGGTCTGATGACGGTGGCTATCGGCACTGATTATTGGCTGTACTCGCGGGCGCTCATCTGCAACAACACCGCCAATAGCACACAAGATGATCCCCATAATAAGGAGAAGAAGGACCCCGGGGCCTTGACGCACTCTGGCCTGTGGAGGATCTGTTGTCTGGAAGGTCAGCCACTGTCTTGGCTCTTGGTTACATTGTGGGGGTGGTGTCTGTGTGCAGTCAAAAAAAAAAAAAAAAAGGAGTTACGGTTTATTAACATTTGCCTTCGTCGTGATGAGACAGTGTTTATACAAAAATATATATATAAATATAATACTTGGCCAAAGTTTGGAAAAACTGAACAGTACATCAAAGAGAATATCATATACGTATATTTATGTTTTCATAGTTTGTTTGTGTGTGTGTGTGTGTGTGTGTGTGTGTGTGTTAATTTAATGATTAATGCTTTTTAAAACATTTACAGAATTTACAGAATTTCTGTAGCATTTTTAATTCTACAGGCTCTATGGAAATTATGAGATGAATTAATTATTTTTTTCTATTGACAGCCATAGTTTTTAAGGAAGAAAACATTTGTCTGTTATCTGTTAAATTATATGTTTTTGAAAGAAATTTCATCAATACTCACAAAAGCTGTATTTATTTAATCAAAATTACTATTAAAAACAGCAATATTGTGAAAAAGTATTACAATCTAAACTAATTGGTTTTAACTGTAAAATATTTGAATGTGTCATTTATTCCTGTGAAGCTGATATTTCTGCATCATTAGTCCAGTCTTCAGTCACATTATTTTTCAGAAATCATTCTAATATGCTGATTTGATGCTCAAGAAACATTTCTAATTATCAGTGTTAAACATAATGTTAACATACTTAATCTTTATAAAAACCTTTTTTTTTTTTTTTATCAAATTCTGAATAAAATTAGCATTTAAAAAATAACAATATTAATGTTATTAACCCCAAACATTTGAATGGTGTGTGTATATATATATATATATATATATATATATATATATATATATATATATATATATATATATATATATATATATATATATATATAAAATATAGGGCATGTATAATATATAATGTAGGGCATATTCTTATTTTAAGAGTATAAAAAAACTTTCTTAGATTATTTTACAGGCTGTCGATGATTCCAATTATAAAAATTGAGGATCTCTCAAGCTTTACATGATTCATATTATTCAAGTATTTTCATAAGCAAGTAAATTACTCTGATAATCATTTAAATTATTCTGAAAATGGCCAATATGCATGTATAAAGGATGAAACCGTTTCAGCAGTGTTCTATTCTTTATTTAAATAGTATTTAAAGGATAATTAACAGGCACAATATCATAAAACATATACACGTCCTGAACCCTGATTTACTGCTAAAGAGTTTTGAATGTAGGAGCGAAGCCCAAAAAAGTCTGTATTAATAAGGCCTAATTAAAAGGCTGAGTTGATTGCATTGAGAGGTCAACACAGGGAGAGCATTCACGGTCTTAGGAGCCGTTCTAGCACCTCGTGCTCTCACTCATCCCTGTGTAATGCGCTCTCCGCTCCGCCTGCAGCCAGCCATTGTGCTCTGCTAATTTAGCCTTATGGCTAAGCTCTCTGATAACAAAGCATTCAATTAAAGATAAGCCTGGATTCCCAATCATCACAGCGGCACGGCTTCTCTCTCAGTCATCTGTCTTTGTTTCTTTCTCTATCTCATTAAAGCCTTGCATTCCCCTCTTTCTTCGCTGCAGTGTTACAGCAGTCTTGGCATAGTTTAGAGGTCAAGACATCCTTGCTCCCCCCAGGGATTAGAGCCAAGATGGATGCTTAGTAGAAACACAATTAAGAGCAGGTGAAGTGGAAAGTGAACACTTTGGATCTGCATAATGAATGTCACAGCTAGACCGGCCCAAACAGCAAATACTGTTGGCTGTGTGATGATAGGTGCACTGATTGTCACATCACCCCGACTCGATTCTAGACATGCACGCACACACAAGCTGGACCTTATTCTTGCCTTCATCTACGCTCCCCTGCTATTGGAGCAATCGATAGCACAAGCTATAATGCTATTCTTAAAGCTAAATAGCTGCTTTCATGTATATGTAGCTTAGATCAGAGAAAGTAAGGTCATGGTAAATAAGTGCTGAAAAGTCCAGTTTAGACCAGCATGAGCATCCATTGGCTTGGTGCTGGTCTTAAGCATAGAAATATAAACATAGATGCCTCATTTGATGCTGTTTCTATGGGCTGCTATACATCTGCCATCCGCCATATTGGAACAGGCAAGGCTTTTCTGTGAACACTCAAGAGCAGTAGCCTTCAGCAGATGGTTTTGCTAAACTAACACAATACAACAAGAAAAAGCTTTAGATAACACAACATCAAAAGTTACCATGGTTTAGAAACTTGTAATATAAGTTAATTCATATAAAAACACAAACCAACTAATTCTCACCTGAGAAAAGGCTATGCTATTTCTTCAGATATTTAAATCTAGGCAGTGCAATATTGGAAAGTGATTGATTTTTACTGAATGATGACACGTTGGCCGTTCCAAGATGGTGGGCACATCGATGAGAGCAGATGAATGTGGCATCTGCATACACCAAAAATTAATAAATAAATACTAAAACATGTTTTTTTTCAGTTGGGGTAGATGATCAGTGCTTTGCACTGGATTTCTGTGGGTAATGCAGACCTGCCAACCTGCGGCATATATATATATATATATATATATATATATACACATACATACATACATACATACATACAGATGCTGGTCATATAATTAGAATATCATCAAAAAGTTGATTTATTTCACTAATTCCATTCAAAAAGTGAAACTTGTATAATGTATACATTCATTCCACACAGACTGATATATTTCAAGTGTTTATTTCTTTTAATTTTGATGATTATAACTGACAACTAATGAAAACCCCAAATTCAGTATCTCAGAAAATTTGAATATTGTGAAAAGGTTCAATATTGAAGACACCTGGTGCCACACTCTAATCAGCTAATTAACTCAAAACACCTGCAAAGGCCTTTAAATGGACTCTCAGTCTAGTTCTGTAGGCTACACAATCATGGGGAAGACTGCTGACTTGACAGTTGTCCAAAAGACAACCATTGACACCTTGCACAAGGAGGGCAAGACACAAAAGGTCATTGCAAAAGAGGCTGGCTGTTCACAGAGCTCTGTGTCCAAGCACATTAATAGAGAGGCGAAGGGAAGGAAAATATGTGGTAGAAAAAGTGTACAAGCAATAGGGATACCTGCACCCTGGAGAGGATTGTGAAACAAAACCCATTCAAAAATGTGATTCACAAAGAGTGAACTGCAGCTGGAGTCAGTGCTTCAAGAACCACTACGCTCAGACGTATGCAAGACATGGGTTTCAGCTGTCGCATTCCTTGTGTCAAGCCACTCTTGAACAACAGACAGTGTCAGAAGCATCTCGCCTGGGCTAAAGACAAAAAGGACTGGACTGCTGCTGAGTAGTCCAAAGTTATGTTCTCTGATGAAAGTCAATTTTGCATTTCCTTTGGAAATCAGGGTCCCAGAGTCTGGAGGAAGAGAGGAGAGGCACAGAATCCACGTTGCTTGAGGTCCAGTGTAAAGTTTCCACAGTCAGTGATGGTTTGGGGTGCCATGTCATCTGCTGGTGTTGGTCCACTGTGTTTTCTGAGGTCCAAGGTCAACACAGCCGTATACCAGGAGGTTTTAGAGCACTTCATGCTTCCTGCTGCTGACCAACTTTATGGAGATGCAGATTTCATTTTCCAACAGGACTTGGCACCTGCACACAGTGCCAAAGCTACCAGTACCTGGTTTAAGGACCATGGTATCCCTGTTCTTAATTGGCCAGCAAACTCGCCTGACCTTAACCCCATAGACAATCTATGGGGTATTGTGAAGAGGAAGATGCGATATGCCAGACCCAACAATGCAGAAGAGCTGAAGGCCACTATCAGAGCAACCTGGGCTCTCATAACACCTGAGCAGTGCCACAGACTGATCGACTCCATGCCACGCCGCATTGCTGCAGTAATTCAGGCAAAAGCCCCAACTAAGTATTGAGTGCTGTACATGCTCATACTTTTCATATTCATACTTTTCAGTTGGCCAAGATTTCTAAAAATCCTTTCTTTGTATTGGTCTTAAGTAATATTCTAATTTTCTGAGATACTGAATTTGGGGTTTTCATTACTTGTCAGTTATAATCATCAAAATTGAAATAAATAAACACTTGAAATATATCAGTCTGTGTGGAATGAATGTATACATTATACAAGTTTCACTTTTTGAATGGAATTAGTGAAATAAATCAACTTTTTGATGATATTCTAATTATATGACCAGCACCTGTATATATGTGTATATACCTCAAATTATGACTCTAAACTGTACAAAAAGCTTTTGACACCTCTGTATTTAATTGTGCATGTGCACTACTCAAGTCAAGCAAGAGGCAGCAGCAGCAAAAGAAGAATTGTCCGACCAAGTTTATTTACTCAAATATTAAGCAGGGATGAATGCCAAGTATGTTAGGATGAAATGAGAACCATTTAGGGCAAAACAAAGTGTGGCACTATGTTCTTTTTCACATGAGCTACTAATATGCACGCTTGAATTGAGAATCTTTTATAAATATTGTGAACTAAAGAGAAGTTTAATGATCTCCTGCCATTTCCACCAAAATAAAGGCTATGGTTTAACATATGAAATGTGAAGAAATTAAGACTTTGTATTACAATTGTACTGTAAAATAATTTTTGCAATTGTATTAGTATAATAAATAATACAGAAAAAAATATTTTAATAATGGTATTGTTATATTGAATGGCAACAGTGTGGCTGTATCAAGCGTGAGTTTTCCCTATATCCTCATGATAAAAGCCACATATTTATATGTGATTTTTATATATGCTGATATTAAAACACATATATAATTTCTTCATAGCGATTTATATGTTGAATAACTAAATATGGCAGTGAGTGGGGAAATTACCTTGTTCAAAGCAAAGTACTTCGAAAGCACATGAATGGATATTTACACAATGTCCATTCTCAAAATAGTTTCCAAAAGTCGGAAAGTCCGGTGATGTGGTCTTGATAGCAGTAACTACTGCTTAGACAAGGCCATTGCAGTATCTCTAACAAAGAACCCAAATGGTGATGCAAGATTCTTCTTAATGACACCTTTCCCTTTGTGCCCTCATCTCTTTCTTACAGACTAATGTCCATGAGAGGAGGAATATAAAAAAAGACATAAAAAGCTGTGAAAAGAATCCCCCCCTCCCACACCTGTATCTCCCTGCGTCTGTCTCATCAATCCATCACATCCCCACTCCATCAATCAACACCAGTCATGATGTCTTCATAGAGCGTCAGTCTGTCTGTCTGCACTGGAGCTGGTAGCTATTCACTCCCTGACTGACTCCAGGCCTATCTGCATGTGTGTGTTTCCTGTTCCACATTTCAACAAATGAACATAATGAATTAAGAGAATTAGATCTGTATCAGGCGCTACAATCCGAAAAGGACTTCCCTGTCTAATTTAAAGAGATTGGATTGCTGATTAGGCCATTAATTGGTATTTCAGAACTCTTGCAGTATTCCTAAATTCCTGTAATCCTAAAGAGATTACAGAAGGGTCTATCTATCTATCTATCTATCTATCTATCCATCCATCCATCCATCCATCCATCCATCCATCCATCCATCCATCCATCCATCCATCCATCCATCCATCCATCCATCCATCCATCCATCCATCCATCCATCCATCCATCCATCCATCCATCCATCCATCCATCCGTGTCTATATCTATCTATCTATCTGTGTGTGTGTATGTCTGTCTATCAATGTCTGTTTATCCGTCTATCCGTCTATCTATCTATCCGTTTCACATTAATGCCCGTTTTATTATGACATTTTCGTACTACATTTTCTTTATTTCTGTTATAATGTTCCCGATATAAAAAAACTATAGAAAGAAACACATGACTGTAGTATTATATTCATGCTGTTTTCCATATAAGACATATTGTATTTTGTTTTGTTTTTGTTAAGAAATTGTTTTTATTCACATTAATTTGGTCATAAAATGAAGGCATTTATATTGTTACAAATAATTTGTTTCAAATGAATGCTGTTATTTCAAACTTTCTCTTCATCAAACACTAAATGTATAACGATTTCCACATAAATCTTAAATAGCACAACTGTTTACAACATTGATCATTTCTGAAGGATCATGTGACACTAATGATGCTGAAAATGTAGCTGTACATCATAGTAATAAATTACATTTTAAAATATATTAGAATAGAAAATGGTTATTTTAAATCGTAATATATTTCACAGTATTAGTGTTTTACTTGGTTGAGCATAAGAGACTTCCTTCCAACAGAAGTGTAATGAAACAGCAATGTCAGTTTATTATGATCTAGATGAGTATTAAATATTAAAATAATCCAGTTACACTCTGCCAGGAAGTGCGGTGAGTGCTTGTACATCAGGGTGTGATCATGTAGACACATTTGTGGGAAAGTGTGAGGGGTTTTGATGGAGGTACAGTGCTGCAGTTCGTTCTCAGTTACGCTCAGAAGTAGCATATGTGCAGTATGTGAGGCTTGTTGCAAGGATGATGTTCCTGTCTGTCTGCTTGTAGGGGTGAAGCGTGGTGTGTGCTCCCAGATCAACCACTTTCCAGAGGACGCTGACTTTGATCATGATGGACCAGAATACGTCCTGCGTAAGAGGCTGTCCTTTATTACAACAACAGACTTTATCATGACAAAGCATTTCTGCAGCATGAATGAAATGCAGGCAGCTACAGCAAATGTCTTTGCCTTGTTAAAGAAACAGTTCACCCAAATATAAAGCATTTCCACTATTTATTCATTCTTGTTTAGTTTTATATCCTTGTGCTTTCTTCCCTGTTTTTTTAAGTAATATTTTGCAAATTCACAATAATTCTCCAAATTCAATTCTATGCTTATGCTCCGAGACATTTCTGTGCTAGTTTCCTGTGTGCACGTGTACATGTCACACGCATAAATGCATGCATGCGCACAGGTTGGCATTTTGGTTGGTATTTAGATGGCATTTCCTTGCACTGTCCCAGCTTGACTGGTCCCAGATGGGATGCCGAACTGCCAAGGGAACATTTTCCCTCTGGGGCTTTTTCATACACAGTGCACAACATTATTATCTTAATTACCCAGGTGCCTCATTTTAGCTTAATATTTAGATCTAAAAATGTGGCATGGAGATAAGAATGCAGTGTTAAAGATCTGAGCAGAATTGACTTGCCTGCACTCATCATGTCTCACACTTCTAATGCTCTCCGTCTCTCACCCACCTGTCTCTCTACTCCGCTATTCTCTTTCCCTGCAGGAATGGTACGGGCCTCCAACATCTTTCCCATTCTTAGTGCCATCCTGCTGCTAATGGGAGGAGTCTGTATCGCAGCCAGCCGTTTCTACAAGAGCAAAAGGAACATCGTGCTGGGGGCTGGCATTCTGTTTGTAGCGGCAGGTAAAGTGTGTGCATTGTGTGTGTACAGGCATTGGTCCAGTACATGTCAAATTACATCTAATATTTACCTGTACTAGAAAAATGTGTCATAAAGTGGTGGTGTCTAAACGTCTTAAATTTGGGATTACACAAAAAAACATGAATAAATGTATACATGGAAAAATGTGTTAATTTAAAATAAAACATTTTAGATTTTAATACTATATGATAGATAGTATATGTGTATGTTGCATTGCATTTAAGATACACGTTATATTATATTATTCCATGCATTTGGCAGACACCTTAATCCAGAGCAGTTTACCCTCCATTAAGGATACACATTTAATTTTAAATTTACTTTGAATAAAAGCAACTACCAAACGCATAAATAAAAAATATATGCATCTTATAATTAAATGTGTGTCTAGAATGCTATAAAAGCAAGGTAAGTTTATTTATATAGCACATTTCATACAGTGTCAATTCAAAATGGTAATATAATGCATATTAAACAAAATTATATTATATTACAAATTATTTTAATGTATGATATATGTTTTTTATCAAAAAATTTTTTTTTTTTTTTTTTTTTTTTTACATTTTCAGTCAATTTCAATGATACAATGATAAATGCATATTTTTATGACCCCCTCCCCCCCCCCCCAAAAAAATGCTTTTGGACATTTGGACCCCAGTGTATGTTCAGTATATACTGACAATAGAAAACACAAAATGCTATAAAATGCTAAATACAATATTCCAAAAAGTCTTTAATTGTTTGCCTGTACAGAATATTAAAGTGAAATGTAAAACATTTTATCTGATAAAACCTAATTACCAGATTGGACTGTGAATGCTTCAGAATATTTTTATTCTGAGTTTTGATCAGTTGACTTGTTTTTGATCATTGATCTTTAGGCCTGAGTAACATCATTGGTGTGATAGTGTACATTTCTGCCGCTCTGGGTGACATTTCCCCAAAGAAGGACGAGGATAAGAAATGGCAGTACTCCTACGGCTGGTCCTTCTACTTCGGCGGGCTGTCCTTCATCCTGGCTGAGATGGTGGGAGTGTTGGCGGTAAACATCTACATTGAGAAGAACAAGGAGCTCCGCTGTCGCTCTCGCACCGATATCTTTAAGAGCACCACTCACGCCATGCTACGGCTGCCGAGCTACCGCTTCCGCCGCAGATCACGTTCCAGTTCTCGATCCACAGACCCCTCACGTTCACGAGACCCCTCTCCCGTGGGCGGCCCATCAGGGGGGAAGAACTTCGGAATGCCCCCGTCTGCTTTACTCTCCCAGGGGTCCATATCGGTGTCCACTCTACCCAACCCTCTCTCCCGCTCAGCTCTGCCAGGGGGCGATATTTCCCTTTACACCCTCTCCCGAGACCCCAAACTGGGTGGTTTGGGAGGGATGGGTGCCCCTCCGCTCTACGGCACAGTGGACCGCGCAACGCTATACCAGCTGCACAACTGCTTCCAGAAAGAGAGCGGAGGAGGCATGATGATGAGTGGGACGCTGCCCTCGCTCAAATCCCACAATCCCTCAGCCGTACAGAATTCTTCCAACTCCAACGCACCACTCAGCAACTCCATCCCATCCTCCCAGCCTCCGCCTTTCTCCTCCTCTACGGTGGAGCGGGAACGAGGGATGGGAACGCTGGATAGGCTAGGAAAAGGCGACAGAGAGAGTAACTCCAACACACTAAATAGGAAAACTACACCAGTGTAGACAGATAGAGAGTTGGCATAGTTGATAAAGCGCAAAAGCGAGAGATAATGTAGTTGGAAAGACTGGAAAACAACTAAAAAGGGCATAAATCTCTCAGCATTGACAAATATTTCACTTTATGAAAAAAACAGTCAAAGAATGACAAACATCTCATAATAACAACAATACCTCTTTTTTTTCTTCAGTATTGTTTTATAACATGTTTAATCGTAATGAATCTATTATCATGGGATACTGTGATATTATTTTGCTTGATTTTAGACGTGGAGTTTCAAGACGGTGAAGTGTTGTTGTTATTATGACTACGTTTGAACTGCTAGCTCTTAACATGTTGAACGACTAGTTTTTAAACTAGAAAGACTATTTTGCTTTTCAAAGATTTTTGACTGTGATTCCAAAACATGATACTGAGCACTGCAGAAACATCAGTGTATTCAATATGTGAGAAGATTATTACTACGACTAACTTTGCGAGAAGCATTTTATTTATTTTAAAGAAAGTTTTATTTTCTACCCTTTGATAACATGCAATTTAGTGTAATATCTGTATATCTGTCTTCCAGCGCAGTAAGGAGATCGGCACCATAATTGATGGACTTGAAAGTGTTAACTTTGAAGTTAAAATGAAAAAGATTTTTATATAAACCTACCATCATATTATTTTTGTTAAAATCACTATTAGCAGTAGAAGTAGCACTTGTTGAATTGAAAACCTTTGTTTTGGGGCATTAAAACATTCCCTCACTTGGTCAAAGAGGGACAGATGATATATTTGTATAGAAAAAAATGACAAATGATGACATCCAGAAGAGGGACTTCTATCCAAAACTGTGCTTTTCAAATCGGAGGGAGGTAGGGAGGCTGGAAAAACTACATTTTGAAATGCAAATTTAAATTGCACATAACAGTATTTGAAAAAAATAGATACTTTTAAAAATCTAGAGTACAGATGTAAAGGTGGTGGTGGGGGTCTTTATGTATAGAAAAGGGCAGAGTGGGTGGGTGGGTCGGTCTTTTTTTGAATATGTATGAGGACACTGTCTTCTTTGAGCTCTGATTGGGCTACACTCGTATGTGGGGCATGCCCTGTGTCATTTGTGGTTTCCCTCCATTGTGTCATGTGATCATGACAGCATCCCAAAGGCAAACTCCAATCGCCAAAAAAAAATTAATGTTCACTGTGCTGCACCTGACTCCCTTTGATCCGTCTGCTTCTCTAAATGAGAGATTATATATGTGGACATTCTGCTAACCTTTAACCTTTATTCCATGATCCCAGGCAACAAGAGGTCAACACAGAACATTACATAAAAGAGTGCAAATGGTCATCAAATCACAATCTCCTGCAGTCGGGGGTCTTTTTTAATTCATTATAAAAAACATGTGAAAAACTGCACACAGACAGCATTTATGTGGTCAGTTATAAATATTACGTAGTGGAGAATAGGTATATCTAGAGAAAATATGGTTTATCTTAATGTGTGATAAACTCTAACACTGTATTGCACGAATTTTATATATAAAAGAAACAACACAATCTACGAGTGTTGTCATTTGTGTTTTTAACATCTTTATCCCTGAAAGATACCTAAGATGATCTTTCATGGAAGCACATTTCCACCTCACACTAAAAAAAATACAGTTAGGTAATTGAGAGACAAAGTTAAAAATGCACAAAGAAGAAAGTTACAGACAAAGTCAAAATTCAGTGAAAAAGTCACAATTATCTTTTTTTGTTTTTTACTCTGAGGACAAAATGGGCTTCCATAAACGTCAAATTCATTGGTTCTCAACCAGGGACCGGGGCCCACTAGGGGACATTGGCAAATTTTCAAGGAGGATTCAAGATGCCTGAAACTAATTTAAAATAACACAAAACAATCAAGATATTTCTTATTTCAATTCCCCGTTCAACAACTTTTTTTCCCTTTGAAGAAGCAAGACTCTTAAGTCTCTTTATATGAGGTAAATAATTGAAACAAAATAAGAAAACAAAATAAAAAGTGAATTCCTTTTAACAGATAAAATCGAGATATTTTGCAGAATCATATTTGAACTTTACCATTTACGTTTTATACATTTGGTATATGAATATTGATCCAAAAATTCCAGATGGGCAGGCCATCACTTTCTCACTATTGGAAGACTGTCTAGAGGGTTTTATTGTACCCACCCAAAACATGCACTCATTCCGGTCCCGACCAACAATTAATAAACCTGCACTAGCAGATCCTGTTTTATCCCCCCCTCATGCGCTCGTACACATAAAAAGTGAAAGAACAGCCCGCTAGTCTGACAGGCACTATTAAAGGGCTATATATACAAGCAGACCGCTAGCTTGAGTGTCAACCTACAGCTCCAATTTCCCTACTCCTGCACCAATCATCCCCCATCTGATCAGCCCACATGCTCTTATGCTACAGATTCACCAAATTAAATGGGCCAGTAATAAGCTCGCTGTAAGACATGTTGAGACGGTTGCTTCAGGAACATGCTCGCCACCTGTCATTTCTGCGGTTTGAGAGATCCAGATTGTTACGCACAGAATGGAGGCTTTAGTTAGACTGGACGAAAGACACACAGATTACTGAGGCTCAGACCTTTCCTCACTTCCCAAATGTTCTGGCACTGCATTCACAAACACTCGGGTGGGAGGGGAGGAACGGGACGGGACGGACACATCTCCACCCAAACCCTCGGAGACACCCAAGAGCCATGAACAACGTCAAGAACGTCGAGGGGGGCATAGTTGACATCCTAGGATAATATTTCTCATCCACTTCTACATGATGTGCTTAGATGAGCAATGCGCTAAATTTAGACTGAGCGAATTGCAAAAGAGAAGGAGTGAGATTAAGAAACAAGCGAGGGAAGGAGTACAGGAGACTGTCTTAGGTGAAAGAGATTTAATCCTCAAGCAAAACTAGTGAATGAGGAAGAGCGTGACGAATAGAGAGTGACACAAACAACCAAGTGAAGAACAGACATGAAAGAAAGAAGAAAGTTCAGAGAAGGACAGGGTCTTCAGTATAGGGATAAGGGATGAGTCTAAAGAACAGCTGGAGTACAATATAAACAGTATTTACATAGAAATGTGACTCAACAGTGGGTCCATATCATGCACATCAATCAATTTTGTATTCATTTTTATACACAATAGAAACACATCTGTTTCATATGTATAGTATTAAGCATAGTTTTACATGTATATGAATAAATAATTAACCATCCCATGTAATATCTGCTGATGACTTTGTTCATTGAAAACCAAGCAGAAAAGACCAGTATAAAGTGATCCCAATTATAGCTAATAGCCAAACCAAGTAGCATTTATTTTAAAGAAAGATGGTAGAAAGACTTTCAAAGTATATACAAATACTTTCCTATTTTTAAATGTCCAAAAGTGTTACTTTGGGATCACTGTAGCTGGTCACCAGCATTAGGTTGTGATGCTAGTGTGCTGATGTTCCCATTTGGGTTTACAACTAGCTAGACTAGTTAAGCTGGTCAACCAGCTTTACCATCAACATAATTCTGGTTCAATGAAGCTTACCTGCCAAGTTTAAGCCATCACTTGCTAGTATAAACCAACATTGAAAGCTGGTTTTCAGTTGAAATTATTATTCTAAAGGCCTGTTTGCATCAAGGACGATAACTATAATGGTAACTACAACTGTTCAATTTTAATAATCATTCTAATTATATGAGAAATGAGAAGCCCGCACCACAGTTATAATGAAAATGCCACACAGGAACGATACTGCTGGAATAATTTTCATAAATATTTTTTTCTAGCTGATGAATGATAAAAGCACTGATGACCAATCAGAATCCATTCGACTTTAAATACCTCTAGCATTTAGGCAAACGCGGCAGGCAAAAACTGCAGTGTGCTCTTATAATAAACAATGTTATCTGACACTAACAGTTATCTTTCTTGGTGTGAACAGGCCTTTAGCATTGATAGAATGGCCTATTTAAAAAAAAAACACCTTTCAACCCACAGATACCTGATAAATCAGTATGACATGCCTAGTCATCAAATAAGGTTTCCTATACAAATGCAGATAAAGGGACAATGCATAATAGCACAGAATGTTGTGTAAATTAAGCCTTTCAAGACAGTAAACAGATCTGTTGGTCGCTGATTTTATGTACATAACCATCATAGAAATATCAGTTCAAATTTCAGAGTCGGTGTATGAGCATTACGGTCTAATCTTATCGATGAGCAAACTAATGCTAGTTATTGCAAAAGATTATGAACATTAGCTTTTGGTTGTCCTTTATAACATCAGTTAATCTCCACAAGCAGCATACGAGTATAAAAGAGCTTGTGCTACTAAACTCCCCGGCAGTCCTCAGACAGCTAGGCATCACTACTGCTCTGCTGACGAAAACATTTCTCCAGGGGGTTGTAAGGGAGGGAAAGCAACAGGAACATAAGCCCTCCAAAAATGAGAATGGCTCCAGCCGAGCCAAGACACGCCACTGACCAGGACAACTCGTGATGGAGAGGGATACTGTGATCGCTTGCCAGTAACGCCAGCACAGACTGGTGGAAAACTATGATGGACAAGAGGACCAGGATACCTGGGGAAAGTGGAGATGAAAGTTCATTTTATTTAAAGGAACGGTTCACCTATTTGAATTCAATGTGAAACACTCAGGAGCAGAATTACATTTGTAGTTGGTAAATTACAAAATTGCTCAAAGATTATATCTGAAGCGCTTCACAGTACATAGCTTCCTACTTTGGCTTGTAACTGCAGTCACTATATGCTGACAGTTTAAGTTATATAGATATAAATAGTTCCAATTTGATACTGTTCCTATAGTGATCCTTGCCGTATGTATTTATATATATATATATATATATATATATCACTGCATTTTGGAAGAATATTTGTAGCTGTTTAAATAATAATGTAAACTTTATGAATCTCATATGCTAAACAACGATTAAAAAGAAAATCAGGAGACATATTACAACTTAAATGCATGGTTGCAAGTTAACGGTTACTAATTGAATTACTTAATTAAATCTTTTAAGTTGCAAAATTGATTTGATGATTTGATTTGATGATCGATTTCATATGGAAATTTCCATTAAGTGATTTTAGCAGTAATAATGAAATGTTCTTGATAACTAAAAACGGACTAGCAAAGATCTGTTAGTGTTTATGTTATGAATGACATTTAAAATATGTTGGTTTTTGTGCTTACTGGGGTTGAACTGAAAAAGCCATCAATAAATTGTTGAAATTAGTTGAAAAAGCTTGAAAATTAGTTTATGCTACAAATTAAGTTCTTTGTTATTTACACAATTTCAGAGTTTGTCATAACTCAAAAAGATTGATGCAAACTGTAGCATTTTTTTGTAATTGTTTTCTGTTTACAATATTTAAATGTCTTGGAATGCCATTATTAATTGATTCCAACAATCTCTTTTTAATTAAGTCAAGTTAAGAACAATTCGTGGTAGCATGTTCTTGTTCATTTCCATGACTTGCAATTGAGTGAGAGTTACTTATGAAGTTAGCAACGATTCAACAAAAATCAACTCGAATCTGATTCAAATGTGTAAACTAATGAGTGAGTCTGTGCAGCTGAATGGTGCTGGTGTGTTTTTAAAGTCACCGAATGCAGGTATGAGGTGTTTAAGTGGTACCTGAGAAGATGAAGCAGATGGTAGCAGGCTTGAGGAAGAAGGGCACATTCTTACTGAGAGACATAGTGATACACACAGAGCCCATGATCATCAGAAACAAACTCAACAAAGACAACATTGCACCTGCTATATGCAAACCTAAGAGAAAAACAAAGCAAGCGATGAGTCATATTTCTTCTTAAGACATAATTCTCCATCGTTAAACAATATAGGCAAACATATGTGGGCAACTAAACCCTGCTGTGTTTGTTGAGCATTTTATTATAAAACCATTGGCATTAATGACCCTGCACTCTTCTGGGAAGGCTTTCCACTTGATGCTGGAACAAGTGGAGATACAGGAACACGTTTTATTGCATCATAAAATGTGAGCTATATTCCAAGACATGAGCTTCATGTGAGCAACAGATTGAAGAGTCATTATTCACTAAAAATCTTGACATTAGGTCTTGTAGGTCTCGGGCATGCTTGAAGAGATGTAGCAATACCTGATTCATCAAACAATTTATCATTTGAGTCAGATCTTTTCCGTGAATCTGTTGAGCCAGTTCACAATACCAGTGTGAATTTATTCAAGAATCAAACTGATCTGAATCTGTTTTATACAGAGATAATGTTGAGATTTTTTGTGAATATTAACTTATTTTTCAGTCTGTTTCTTACACAAAGCTATGAATTCATATGACCCCCCCAAAATAGAAAAGACCAATACATTCTTCACGTCTTTTTTTGGGTTCCACAGGGTAAAAATTCATACAGGTTTGGAACAAAATGGTGAGTAAACGATGACAGAAGTTTCTTTTTTTTCCGGCATACACTTAAAAATAAAGGTTCTTTATTGCCATTGATATTTACATGAAAACTTAATCCATGAAACCTTTCCAAAAGCTTCTTTATAGTGGAAAAAGCATCTTTAGATTATTAAAATGTTTTTCACACCAAAAAAGTCTTCACTTGCACTTCCGGACCAAATACAATGTTGATTTTTATTTTGGTGCGGTTTGCTTTCACACTGCTCTTTTTGCAAGCGAACCAGAAATTGTAAACAAAACAGTATGTGTGCTACGGTCATCCATTCATTGGTTCATCCATTCAGCTGTACCAGAGTTCGTTTGGAAGCGGACAACCTCTTCAGCTGGGTCTCGGTACGGTTGTTTGGTTCGCACGAGGGCGTTTGCTTTATTCACACCTGCCCAAAATATCCGCACCAAAGGGGTAAGCGAACTTGAGTTAAATTCAGTCTAACCAAACAAAATTGGTGTGAATACCACCATGTTAATTTTTATTAATTTTTTGAGCCGATCACAAAGGTTCTTTGGGGAACCAAAATATTTTACTTTATGGCATCCCTGCGAAAATCTGCTTTTGGAAGCTTGATTTTTAAGAGTGTATACCTTAGAACCTCAGGGCATCCAGATACTTTTGGACATGTATTTTGTTGGGGTATTCAATATATGCCAATGCACTTGAAATGCGTGAAACAAGAAAGAGAGCTCAATATTATGATGCATTCTTAAGCATGTACAGTATGAGATGTGGAGAGATGAAGAGACATGGAGCGGGGGAAGAGACAGAAACACATGACTGATTTTCAATGAGAGAAACAGCTTGGAAAGAGAGAGAATGAATAGACAAGAGAGCACACAGATGGCAGGGCGAAAAAAGGGCTGAGTCTACAGGAAGAACTTACTTTTTTCTGTCGTTTTCTTAAATATGACAGCATTCTCTCCAGTAGTGTAGAATTTAAAGAATGTGCAGTTTGATTCTGAGGGCAAAAAATGAGACAGTGAGAGAGAAGATAGAGAATGTGAAGAATAAAGATCAGTCAGAAAAATTGAAAAAGGCACTTGAGCTTTCTGCTGTAAGCAGTGAGGGTCATTGTGTATTAATGTCCCAAGGACACAGAGCAGCCCTCTCACATACGGCACTGAAAGAACAAGAGAGTCAGAAAGAGCGAGGCAGATGGAGAGGAGACGAGGGAGGCAGATGGAAAGAGAGGATGAAGGGCAGAACAAGGAAGAGAGAACAGACTCAGGTTAATATATACAACATCAAGTCCACATTCACTCTCTCTTGTCCTCTGCAACTTGTCTGTTGTTGTCTTATATTTCCAGATTTTTCTCTCAGGTCCTCTATATTTAGACTTGAAACCAGGCAGTAGTCAGATTGCAGTTTATCCATGTGCAACATGACTGACCTTTCTGCTTTAACTGTGACCCACCACATACATCATTTCCCCAGAACTTTCCCTAATTAAAAACAATGTCTCCGATACAATTTTTATAAACCAGTTTAACAGCTCTAAATGTTTTCATATAATGTCTGATGAGGTAAGAGAACACCATTCCTTCACTCCAGATCCTTTAGAATCACAGCTCTATATGGTGGTGCTTCTCTTCTGTTCACCACACTCATTATTTTCTATATGGTTAGGGTCAGAGGACTGGAATGGCCATAGCAGAAGCTCGGTCTTGGCTCAGTGACCCATTTTTTAGGTTTGTGTTTGGATTATTGTCTGGTTGGAAGATCCAAACATCGTCAGTCACTTGTTGATGTTTTATCTGTTGGTATTTGATATAATCCATGAGGCCATGTGTCTAAACAAGATGTCCAGGACTTCTAGCAGCAATATAGGCCCACAAAATAAATAAAAGGTACAGCAATATATTACATTGTACACATGGGGTACTTTTTTATCCCCGTGTTCAATAAACCCATCTAGAGTGTTTGCTGCTAAAAAGCAATTTTTTAGTTTTATCTGATCACAGATGCCAGTCCCATTTGAAGTTTCAGTCGTGTCTGATAACTGAATATGCTGGAGTTTGTTTTTGGATGAGCGAGGAGAATTTTTCTTGAAACCCTCCCAAACAACATGTGGTGATTTAGGTGGTTGTTTGACCATTTTCTAAAGGTTTTCTGACCCCAAAACTCAACCTTTCTCTACAATTCTCCAGCTGTGGTCCTTGGAGAGTCTTTAGCCGCTCAAACTCTCCTTCTTACCGTGCATTAGGACGATATAAACATACGTCCTCTTCCAGACAGATACATTACATTTTCTGTTGATTGGGAATTATAAATTATTGCCCTGATGGTGGAAATGGGAATTTTTCACTGCTTTCTTAAAGCCACTTCACTAATTTGTGAAGCTTGATTATCTTTTGCTGCACATATATATTATATTAATTGATTTTTCTCATTGTGATGGATGATTAAGGGAGTTTGGACTTTGTTTTCCCTCCTATTTATATTTCTGTGAAACCGGAAGCCATGGCTGGATAATTTCATGTTCATAATCCCCCTGGAGTGCTCAAAACTGAATATAAATGGGAATATACTTCAGAGATGTTTTACTCATAAGAATTTCTAGGGATACCAATAATTGTGTCCATCGTGTATTTGTGAAAAACATTTATTTTATTTCATTTCATATTTTCAATTGTTTTATTTCAATGAAAGGCTAGATTTTTGTTTTAAAAAAGATCAAAAGGACTAATAATTCAGGTTTCTTTTCAGAGCCTTCTTTGATTATATTTACAAAGGGTGCCAATAATTCTGACCAATACTGTATAAGCTTATCATTGTAAGCTTTAACTAGACATACATAGTGTCTTTAGAAGTCAATATATTGTTTGTTTTATTTTCACATCAGTGAACATAAACCAATCACTGACCTACAATCCACAGTAATCCATATTTTGTCAATTCGTTGATTCACACAGAACACATTCTTGCATTGCTCAACTATGCTGCTTTTTAAAGTACACACGAATCACAGTCATGTTTTAACCATTTTTGTGTTTTTCTAGCATATCTCACTATGGATGTCACATTTTAAAACACTTTAAACCGTTAGAAGTAAAAAGGCACCTTACAATTTTTACATGCACTTATTTAATTTAATTTTATGATTAGACATACAAAATATCATTTAAATGTATTGTATATTTACATTGATTTAAAAATACTAATGTATAAATAATATATAATAATTGCACTAAATTATTAAAATTAACAGCTTAATTTAAATACACGTATTCGCACATACACACAGTCAAATAAGGTCACTGCTGTGAGCTGCACTAGATATGATTAGCATAGTGCAGGTAATATAATATTGAACAGATCCCTTAAAAATGCATCATGGAAGTCATAACTTAGAATGAAATCAAGGCATCTCTATATAATGACAGGGTTCCAGCATCAAACTATTAAGAAATTTGCAACTAGAAGGATGTACTGTTACTTCCTCTACAGTCAAAAATCTGGTTGTTGTACTAAACAGTAACTTATCTTTTGAAAATCATATTTCACATGTTACAAAAACAGCATTCTTCCATCTTAGAAACATTGCCAAGCTACGGAACGTGTTAAGTGTTTCTGATGCCGAAAAGTTATTCATGACCTCTAGACTGGACTATTGTAATGCACTGCTAGGTGGTTGTCCTGCATCTTCAATAAACAAGCTACAGATAGTACAAAATGCTGCGGCAAGAGTCCTTACCAGGTCAAGAAAATATGATCATATTACTCCAATTTACAGTCTCTGCACTGTACATTTTTGGCTCCCAAACTCTGGAATAGCCTAACGTTTGGAGTTCAGACACACTCTCTCTATTTAAATCTAGATTAAAGACACATCTCTTTAGCCAAGCATTCATATAATACATCTCACTATCTTGTACTCCAGGTATATCTGATCAAACGCACATCATTATGCTTTAGCTTGAACAGATAATTTCATCCAGGGTTGTTCCTGGATGGAACAACTGGATGGAACAACTGCTAATTGTCTTTATTTGTTTCTCTGTTTCTGCCACGAGATTAACATCCTGTGGTAACTAGGAATTACACAAACTTCAGTCTGGATCCAACGCTTAAACGATCTGAGATGACCAAACACCTGAGAAGAGATGATGAAAACCCCTCGGAGGACCTCAGAGGAAGCCAACCATCAGCGATTATACTGAATTAACCAAAGTTTGCCATAAGTTAATTTTATTGAGTTTCTACAATACAAATCTATTTTAGAAACTTAATTTCCTGTGAAGTTGCTTTGCAACGATTGTATGGTAAAAAGCAGTATACAAATAATCTTGAATTGAACTGAATTTTAGTTATCATCAGTGTTGGGGTAACACATTACAAGTAACGCGAGTTACATAATAATATTACTTTTTCAAGTAACTAGTAAAGTAATGCATTACTTTTTAATTTACTAGAAAATATCTGAGTTACTTTTTTCCATTTATTGACTGACAGTGCGCTGTGTGAACATGATCTTACTGTAGTTCTAATCTAGACTAAATGTGAAAGTGTATTAATTCATCCCACTCGCAAAAAACAGATTCAGTATTCATCAAAATTAATTAAAAAAACTCAGAATATAACGAAAACCTGCAATTACTTTTTAAGTATAAACAACAATATAATGCATTACTTTAACCAATGTGTTTCACTGGTTATCATCATCAGTTCAGTATATAATATCTAGATCAATACAGAAACCAAACTAGTTGCATTTTCTCTGGATTGGGTCAATCTTGCCCACTATGCCAGGAAAAATTTTCCCAAAAGTTGCTGTTCTACAGTCTCAGCTAAAGGGGCGCCATGTAATGATCTGTTATGACAGGTTTAAGAAGAGAGTGGAAATGTTACTTAACAGAGCTGGCAGTCGGACTAGAGGCACGGTTACAAGAGAGATCATCACAGTCCTCTGGGCCTTACAAACGAAACTCCCTGGCTCTCTGTTCATGCGTGTTGTTATATGAGAGGTAAGATGAATATGACAAACCAGAACACAGTAAACTAAGCAGCTATTGCTGCATGTCAAAAAGTCAACAGTCATTAATAGCATCACGGTTTGACTATATGAGAGCTGAATGCTGCTCTGTGTCTTTAAAAATAATTATGCATGATCTGCTCCTCCTGCTAACCCAGATACATACATTTTGTATAATGTGCTCAAATTTCATACAAAACATCATATGAGAGGTAAAATTAATATGACAAACCATACTGAAAAATGTATAGCCTGAATGCACTGTAAGTCGCTTTGGATAAAAAGCGTCTGCTAAATGCATAAATGTAAATGTAAACAAATAATAAATTAAATGGTTAAAGCCTAAAAACTCTTACTAAATCGTTTTATGGTAATTCATTTAGTCAATCTTTCTTTATAAAATGAATCAACATTGTTAATCCTTTTTATCTTTTATTTAAAAAAAATCACAAATATCTAACCTTTCATTGGATAATAAGAATTTAAAATGGGGGGGAATATCATTATGAAATAAATGTTTTCCTCTAATACACATTGGCCACAATTAACGGCACCCTTTTATTCAATACTTTTTGAAACCTCAATTTTACAGTTTAACAGCTCAATTTTCTCCTATAATGCCTGATGAGGTTAGAGAACACCTGACAAGAGATCAGAGACCATTCCTTCATCCAGAATCTCTCCAGGTCCTTCAGATGCACATCTCCATGACAGTGCTTCTTCTCTTCAGTTCACTCACTCATTTTCTGCAGGGTTCTGGTCCAAGGACTGGAATGGCCATAGCTGAAGCTTGGTTTTGTACTCAGTGACCCATTTTTGTGTTGTTTTTGAGGTTTGTGTTTGGATTATTGTCCGGTTGGAAGATCCAAATTTGGCCCAATATAAGATTTCTAACAGAGTCAGTCACCTATTGATTTTTATCTGTTGGTGTTTGATAGAATCCATGATGTCATGTGTCTAAACAAGATGTCCAGGACCTCTAGCAGAAATATAGGCCCACTACATCAAAAATACAGCAGTATATTTCATTGTACACATGGGGTAGTTTTTATCCCTGTGTTCACCAAACCCATCTTGAGTGTTTACTGCTAAAAATCTAGCATTTTTTTTTTTTTAGGGGTGCCAATAATTTTGTCCAACGTGTATTTGAGAAAAACATTTATTTTATAATGCTATTTCCCCATTTTAAATGTTTATTATCCAACGAAAGGTTACATTTTTGTGATTTTTAAAATAAAATATCAAAAGAATTAACAAAGCAGATTAATTTTCACAGCCTTCTTTGATCATATTTACAAGGGTGCCGATATTTTTGGCCATGGCGGTACATATATTCTGTAAACAAATATCGTTTAACTACACTAATAATAAATAATTATTATCATTGTTGTGCTATTTATTTATTTTTGTAGGAAGTAATAACTGATAATAAGTGAGAACCAAATCAGGCATATAAGAATGATTTCTGAAGGAAGTGACACTAAAGACTAGGTAAACAGAAAACAGTTAAACAGTCATCCTTTATACTGTATTTTTGCTTTGAAAAATAGCAAAAGAGACAAATATATATTTGAATAGTGTGTCAAGTCAAAAAGAAAAGATGTTAAAATTCACAGCATACTACAAATCGAGCACACTGCATTGTGGGATACAGTATGCAGCAGTTCTTCCAGATATTACGCGTACAGAAAATCTGCAAAGTATGGCAGTATTGTGTTGTGAATACAGTGGGTGTGTGCATGTGTGTGTGTGTGTGTGTGTGTGTACTCTCACCTCCAGGCAGTTCTGCAGGTCCACAGCTCTCCCTCTCTGGGTCAATATCTGACACCCAGAGTGTGCGAACGCATGATTTCCAAAGGCCGTAATGTGCCATTTCACATGTCTGGTTGTTCCTGAAGTGTTTTGGCTGGGATAGCTCCACCCAGAACGCTGTGCCCATGCCAAGTACCATCAGAGTCACGCCTATAAGAGCGATGAAAAATGCCAGCTTGATCTTGCCTTCCTGGCTGTCACTCATTCGAGGGGGCCTCAGCCGTTTACCTGAACGCCCGCTCTTACCCAAAGCCGCCGTACCCCCTCTCCCGTCCTCATCCTGCTGCAAAACCAAGTTGGACCACATAACAGCCAAACTACTTGGAGATGAGGGGGAAACTCTCAGAAGCAAAGTCAAGAAAGGGCACAAACAAATAACTAAAGCAAAAAACAGGAGACCAGAGAGATTGGTCTGGAGTTAGGCGGACGGAAGGATAATGAGAACGCAGAAAAGTGTATTAATAGAAAGCTCAAAAAAGAACAGGAAATGATAGTGAATTACAATGTTCTGTGATTTAAAAGGAATCCAGCGTGCAAGAAATTCAAGTGACAGGAGGTCATTTCTGAAGAGCGCAGAGTGGGAATTAACTGACGTCTACAAACGAGAGAAGGTTTGATAAGAAACTAGACAGGAATAATGGGTAGATAAAAAGAACAACTTGAAGAGAGACACTGGATTGATGCCTTATAGAGCCGTGAAAAGACGACGCATCCTCTTTTTGATGAACCTGCAGAAAAATAGGAAAAGATCATTTACATTACATTTTGAATGTAAATTCAAAAATATACTTTTGTTTATTGTAATTTCATGTTTATTCATGACAAAAGCCCAATTCAGAAGTAAAGGTAGAATTTAAATACTTTTTAAAAGGTCTAATTACATTATTTATAAGTCTTGTTTTTACAGTATATATATATATATATCTTGAAAGTTTTTTTTATATATCATTGTTAATTTTTACTAGAAAACAAGAGTTTCAATACATTTTATTTTATTTCTCTTTAAGGTTATAATAAATCCAGTTATTAGAGGGACAAAGAACAGACTTAAATGGATAGTCTACATAAAATGATAAAGTTCATCATTTACTCACCCTTAAGATGTTTCAAGCAACTTTATCATTCGTTTCTTTTATCAGAGATCTACCATCAGTTGACCAAACAGTTGATGACCCCCATTGACTTCCATAGTATGTAAAACTACTAGTACAAATACAATGGAAATCAATGGGGACCAGCAACTGTTTGGTTACCAACATTCTACAAAATATATTTTTCAGAAGAAGAAAGAATTCACACAGGTTTGAAAAAGCTTGAGGAGTACATAATGAAATAATTTGACATTTTTAGGTGAACTATCCCTTTAATACTTTAAAAACAACATTATACCTTTGTCCTGTGTTGAGTAAACAAACAGGCAGCAAACTTACAGAGGTTAATACGGGTAACGATTAGGTCACTTTGTCTAAGAATTAGCTATGCCAGATGCAACTTCAAGATATCATCACATACCCGCATAACTCGGCCCACTTTAGCCCAGCCTGTTTGACCTGTGCCACTTTAAGGCCTCATAAATACCCGAGCATTACATGTACAGAGAACTATTAGATCGATGGCCAGACAGTTTCAAGGTGTGCTGCGTTCTGCTACTCTAAAAAACAATGTGAGAGCAGGAAGAGTTTAACGTGGACTGAACAGACTGAGGGATGAAATACAAGGTTGTTGAGAATGGAGGCGAAGAAGAAGAGCCAGGTGGAGCAGAAGGTGTTAATTCATGTGTGACAGGAAAACCGACAGAGGGTCTAAAGTTGTTATCACTGTACTCATACAGGGAGGGTGTACTACAAGACTAGGCTCATTGAGGCCAATCACCCACATACTGTAGGACCAATAAGAACACAACAAGCATGTGGCCCAAAGCCAAAATGATTTTCATTTTAAATAAAAATTTAAATATATAAAGAAAATTATTTGAACATTCAAGGCATTATTTTATATATTTTGAAGATTATTTTTGAATTAAGTTTGAATCATTCAGACGATTGAGGTCAGTAAGGTTTTTATTACATTTTTACTCAGAAAAGGTGCATTAAATGGATCAAAGGTGACACTAAAGACTTTAACTTTGTCACAAAATGCATGTCAGATAAATTATATTTTAAACTTTCTCATCATCAAAGATTAAAATTTTTTTTGCATTGATAATAATAAGAATTTTTTAAGCATCTAATCTGGATACATTTAAAAATAGAAAAGAAATAGAAAAGTTATTTAAAAGTGTATTATTTCACAATATTACTTTTTACTGTATGCATGATAAAGTATATTAAGTATCGGAGAGTACAAGCCTTCTTTCAAAAATATCATCAAATAAATAAATACATGGAATAAAATATAGCAGGCTTTATGCTTAAAACTAAAATATTGTGAGAAAAATCATCTAAATTCTATATATTCAACTTTAAGTCAATACACAAGAAAAATACACATAATGTGTGACTACATACTGTTCTGCAGATATAAAACTAGATATTCACTAAAGGTTTTTGGGGCCATATTATGTTGTGTAAGTTTCAGTCATTTGAAATATAACACACTATCAAAACACTGAACACGACCTAGAAATGTAATACACAGACTATAATTAACCCACCAAGATCATCTCCATCACAGCTCTTTATATTACCACATCTCTGTCAAAGATTTCTTTGCGCTTCTAAAATATCTACAACAATTTGCAAGTTGTAACCTCAAAAGGAAAAAATCTGCACCCATAGCGAAGCGGCTCACATCTCAGTCAAGAGAAAATGTTGGCAGTCAGAATGGAAGAAACCAAATATTATTTTAAAGCAACTGGGCTTCAGCCCCACACTTCCATATGAGGTCTACTATATAGTATCCAGAAACAATGTATAAACATGTATCAGCAAAATAATTTACATCCACATAACTGCCTAAATGTTTGTAGAGTAGCAAATAGCAAGAAAAAGCAAACAAAGTCAGGTATAACCGGTATCTGCTGCAATAAAACTGAATTATGAATATTTGTTTTTCAAAATCAAAATCAACTACAAACACAGCAGTCTGTAGATAATACAGTTATACTTCAATCAATAAATCCATATTTGAATAAGCTGCACAACATAAAACTATTAAATATAATTTAAGGCTTGTGTCACAGATTTTTATTAAACTATGACAGTACGCATGTGTATTGAAAATCCATCAAGATTTAGCAACAGTGAGAGCAATCAAATCCTGACCTGTTCTGTGTGGGTGCAGATCTGATGACTAGATACATGAAACTCAGCTGAGAGAGGACGAGAAGGAGGGACGTAAAAAGAGCGAGAGAGAAAAAGAGAGAGAGACAGAAAAAAGGAGGGTGGAGAAAACTGGGACTGGGGCTCATGAATTCAAGTTGTTGAGACTATGTAAGACAGTATGAAATGAATGCATGACAGCTTAATCACCAAGGGGTTAAGGCAAGAGTATTTATCTGCACATGGACAGATTTAACATTTTCCAGTGTATGACAGTGAGTTTTGTATGTCTGTCAGAATGGAAATCGAGTGCATGTCAGCTGATCCACGGATGTTTGTGTGTGTGTGTGTGTGTGTATGGGCAAGGCTTCTATTTTGGACAAGCACCTGTTAATGACATTAAGAGCGTGGCAAAGACAGAAAAGAGATAGGGGACTGTTTATAAGGCGAGAGAAAGCAGCTGATAAAGCGGATTAAAAAGTTATAGATGACATTAAAACAAAGAGGGGTGAGCGAGAAAGAAAAAGGGTGAAAAAAGAGAGCTGGCTGTAAAATATAATATGGGACATTTATCAGTGGGTGAAAAATAACAAAGCCATAAAGACGCTCACTAATTAACCAACAGAAAACGTGCCTCCATACAAAAGATGATGTTCATTTACAGTTGTTCCATAAATCAGTAAAAAAAACATTTGTCTTTATGATCAGATTTTCTTTTCAAGTTAAGAACTATTTCATTGAACTTCAACAAAGAAAGATATAAAGGCATACTACTCATTTACAAGCTAAATGCAAGAACATCTTTCAAAGACGTGGCACCATGAACAACACATTCTACATTGTTGCAAACCGCTGATTCGTCATCATGATAATGTTTCCGAGCTGGCTAACATAGACGAGGTGGTGTCAAATTAGCAAATACAGGAGAACTAGTCAGTATGTTTTGCACAATGCATCTTTACTTTCCAGCAAAAGTGTTTCATTTATTGGCTTACATTGTAGCTGAATAATTTCCAGATGAAAATGTATTTTCTAATCGAAAATGTATATCTAATATAGTGCTAAAGATTAAAACTGATCATTCTTTTACAGCAGGGCACTTAAAAATCTGCATTACTGGTCCAATTGGATTGCTTACTGTTGAGATCTGCCGGTCAACACATTTTTCTGGCACTCTAAAAAAAATATTGTTCCGTTTGGAATTCATTTTCAGACATTTTTTGCATAACATGCATATCAGGTAGTCTGTAGTTGTCAGTAGACTCCATTTTTATCTAACCAGTCAGATCATTTATTTTCTTCATAATAAAAATAAAAAATATATATCCATGGACTCGTGCCAAACAGCTAAATGCAGTTTTATTATATTCTATTCAAATTAATTAAGCACCCGATAAATGACTCTTTTCCCAGTCTTTGCAGAGGACTTTATTCAGTTTAATCTACTGGTTTTGTAAAGCACATTAAACTCCTCAATCTCTATTTCTCTGCATTTCAAAATTTCCAGTCAACTTATAGAAACACATGAATTTCAGCAATCAATATATTTCTGATATTGTAGTCCTGTTTCTTTGACCAAAACAACAACAACAAAAAACAAACATACACCCCTCCCCAGTCTAAAAACAGACGGACTACTGACTGACCCATTACTCATAACACTCGGACACGTATTGGAACTACACTACAAGTGAGCAGGGCCTGTTAGCACTATCTGCTGGCAGAATACAGATGCAGTGTCTAGCAAGTCAATTCAAACGCATTGAGTTTATTTCACCAGAAGTTTCTCTGGTCTTCATACATAAACGCATTGTATTAAATCAACTCAGCTTATTACAGTTTTAAAAAACAGCAGTGGACAGTTAGATACAGAATGTATAAAAAAAATAAAAGAGGTATCTTTTTCACTGTTTATAAATTTGGTTAGATCGGGCCAGGAAAATAGGGTTCACGAAAAACAGTACAACTATTATAAAAGGAGGGAGAGATAGCAGGAAAAAGACAGAGGAGGAGGGGGAAAATAGAGGACAGTATAGATGTAATAGGTAATATTCACCCTCTACAAGATAGACGCCTGTAGCAGCTTTACCTCATACATATATGGTGTCAAAAGATGACCTGGAAACTCCTCTGGCATTCAAACCTCAACACTTTTACACAGGAAACCTCATTCACAGCCTAAATAAAAAACATATCCAAATAAAAAAGACTTCTCTCCTGAAATGCCCCCTCTCACCTTCTTGTTTGAGCGTACCATTCATTTTTGTAGTTGTCATCATTTCTCTTTCCTCACTTGCTCCTTTACATCCTCCTCTCACTCCTATCTGACCAGTGTGTGAGCTGTACAGATGATAGAGCAGGAATTTAACATTGAGATAAAGTGACATGTAAAATCTCTATGGGCCAAAATTAAACAAAAAGTTTAGTGGTATGTCTAACCTAATCATTTTCTGTAGATAATGACATGGTACGGTCCATTTTCCCATCTTAAAGCTTTGCACATACTTCAATGTTATCGTCATAATCAAAAAAAATCTTGACAAATGATTGGTTGCTACAATCTGACCAATCACAAGTCATGCTTTTAGTCTGACAGATTTGAAAAATCTCACACTCTCTCAGACCTCATAAATCTACAAAATAAGGGGCTTCCGAGAGATTTAAATCACACCATCTGCATTTCTCCGAGTCTCTCTCGCTCTGGATTCTGTCCTGTTTCTACCAGAAGTCACGGCGGTGGTAGGCATCAGGGTCGCAGTATTTAGTCACCACCACTCTGTTGGCAAATTTCCTTCCTGTTAAGCCTTGCATTGCCTTCTGGGAGTCAAACACTGACATGAACTCCACGAAGATCTAAGACAAAGAAAAAAAGACCATAAATATCCGTTTCAAACATTCACGTTGAAGTGTGACAATGTACAAGCAGTTATCAAACCTTTCCAGTGCCAGGAACTTCCACGCCATCGACGGGACGTGGGATCTCGAGGCTCTTGACCTGGCCGTATTTGGAGCACTCCTCTTTGACATCTTCCACAATTTCCTCATACTCTTCATCATCCAGTAGCTCCTCTGGTGCCACCATGTTCATCAGACACAATATGTCTGTGGGAATGCCGCCCATCTGAGTCATCGAGCTGTTCACGAGACCTGGAACTTGAAGGGTAACTGGTGTCTGGTTCATACCCGTCTTCAGAGGAAAGTAAAAGGGGAAGAGGGTGAGAAACAGGAGATGAAGTCTACATGGCCTACATCCAGTAAATCAACAATTCACACTTTCCCTCACCAGTGTGGTGTTCTTGGAGCCGACGCTTGCTCTCTGGACCAGGAGTTTCTTGTCACCCAGCTGCATCCCGTTTAGTCCAGCGATGGCCTGTGACAGTAAACAGTGTGCCTTGGAGAAGTTAGCATGGGTGTCAACCAACAGCTCTGACATTGCCTCTAGCTCATTCCATGATAAATTCTAGCTAAATAATTTGTTTCACAAGGATTTATAGATAAAGCCAATATTAAACAGCATATGTAATAAATATAAAACAATGAAGCAAACAGTACATGCAGAGGACAAATGTGTTAGTTGCTGAGTGTTTACAGGCTGATTATGTAGGTGTAATGCTTTGCGTTATCATCACCTGGTCACTGATATTGACGTCAACATATTCACAGAAGGCATAGCCCTTAGAGAGGCCTGTTGCTGTCTTTCACCAAATTGAAGGCCTTCAGAGGGCCAAAAGATGTCAGTAATTCCTTGACCTGTGGAACAGAGAAAAATCCTTATGTAAAACTTTACAAATATATAAACACACGCACCATTCAAAAAGTCATGCATTAAATTGATCCAAGGTCACAGTGAAGACTAGAAAAATATTTCAAACAAACTCTTTTGAATGTTCTATTTATCAAACAGTTCTGAAGACCAACTTCTGAAAGATAATGTAATGCTCAAGACTATAAAAATAGCTGCTGAAAATGTAACTTTACTGTCACAGGAATAAAATACATTTTAAAATGATAGAATACAGTTCTTTTAACTGTAATAATATTTCACAATATTACAGTTTTTACTGTATTTTGGCCAAATAAATATACATTGGTGAACAAGTAACTTGTGCTTTTTAATAATTAATTAAATGCATGCAGTGGTGCTTGAAAATTTGTGAACTCTTTAGAATTTTCTATATTTCTGCATAAATATGACCTAAAAGATCATCAGGTTTTCATGCACAGTTGACAAAAAAAAGAACCAAATCAAACAATTGAGAAAATAATATATACATATTTTGTCATTAATTTTTCCTGAAAAGTATCCAATATAACATATGCGAGTGGCAAAAGTATGTGAATCTCTAAAACTAGCAGTTAATTTGAAGGCAAAATTAAGAGTCTATATGTTCAGAGGTGTTTTTAATCAATGGGATGAATGTCAGGTGTCAGTTTTACTGCCATGTTTTAATTAAAGAACAGGGATCTATCAAAGTCTGATCATGTTTGTGGAGGTGAATCATAGAAGGAACAAAAGGAGATCTCTGAGGACCTCAGAAAAAGAGTCGTTGTTGTTCATCAGGCAGGAAAACCATCTCTAAAGAGCTTGACTCCACAAATCCACAGTCAGACAGATTGTGGAGGAAAATCAAGACCATTGTTACCCTCCCCTGGAGTGGTCAGCCAACAAAGATCACTCCAAAGCAAGATGTGTAATAGTCCATGAAGTTGCAAAGAACCCCCAGGTAACTTCTAAGCAACTAAAGGCCTTTTTCACATTGGCCAATGTTAATGTTCATGAGTCAGCCATCAGGAGAACACTGAACAAGCATGGCGTGCATTGCAGAATTGCAAGGAGAAAGCCACTGCTCCAAAAAGAACATTGCTGTCCCTCTGCAGTTTGCTAAAGATCATGTGGACAAACCAGAGGACTATTGGAGAAAAGGTTTAATGGACGAATGAGACCAAAATATACATTTTGGGTTAAAATGAGAAACATTGTTTGGTGAAAGGAAAAAGCTGCATTTCAGCATAAGAAACGTATCCCATCTGAGAAACGTGGTGGTGGTAGTATCATGGTTTGGTCTTGTTTGGCTGCATCTGGGCCAGGATAGCTAGCCATCATTGATGGAACAATTAATTCTGAATTATACCAGCAAATTCTAAAGGAAAATTTCAGGACATCTTTCCGACAACTGCGTCTCAAGAGACACTGGGCCATGCAGCAATACAACGACCCCAAGCACACAAGTCATTCTACCAAAAAATGGTTAAAGAACAACAAAGTCTCAATGCTGAGTCAAAGTCTGGACCTTAATCTAAATTAAATGTTGTGGAAGTACCTGAAGCAAGCAGTTCATAGGACATTAACAAATTGAAATTGCTCTGTACTGAGGAATTGGCTAAAATTCCATTAAGCTGTTGTGAAGGAATGATCAGCATTTACAAGAAATATTTGGCTGCAGTTATTGCTACAAAATTGGGTCACACCAGATATTGAAAACAAAGATTCAAATACTTTTACCACTCACAGATTTGTAACACTGGATCCTTTCGGTAACACTACAAGAAGGTGTCATTAATTAACATTAGTTAATTTATTAACAAGGGCTGTCAGTCGAGAATTTTTTTAATCTAATTAATTACATGATATTTCGATAAGGGCTGTCAACAAAACATTTGAATTTCAAATATTCGTATATTATTCTCCACCATCCATATAGTTGCTATGTATACAGGTGCATCTCAATAAATTAGAATGTCGTGGAAAAGTTCATTTCATTAATTCAACTCAAATTGTGAAACTCGTGTATTAAATAAATTAAATGCACACAGACTGAAGTAGTTTAAGTCTTTGGTTCTTGGAAAATGAAATCAGCGTCTTTAAAAAGCTGGTCAGCAGAAGGAAGCATGAAGTGCTCCAAAATTTCTTGGTAAACGGGTGCAGTGATGTTGGTTTATCAAAAAACACAATGGACCAACACAGCAGATGACATTGCACCCCAAATCATCACAGACTGTGGAAACTTAACACTGGACTTCAAGCAACTTGGGCTATGAGCTTCTCCACCCTTCCTCCAGATTCTAGGACCTTGGTTTCCAAATGAAATACAAAACATGCTCTCATCTGAAAAGAGGACTTTGGACCACTGGACTACAGTCCAGTTCTTCTTCTCCTTAGCCCAGGTAAGACGCTTCTGACAACAACTGTAGCCAAATTCCTGACACGTCTGTGTGTGGTGGCTCTTGATGCCTGACCCCAGCCTCAGTCCATTCCTTGTGAAGTTCACCCAAATTCTTGAATCGATTTTGCTTGACAATCCTCAAAAGGCTGTGGTTCTCTCGGTTGGTTGTGCATCTTTTTCTTCCACACTCTTTCCTTCCTTCCCACCGGGAGGAGGCCCCGGGGAAGACCTAGGACACGCTGGAGAGACTATGTCTCCCGGCTGGCCTGGGAACGCCTCGGTGTCCCCCCGGAAGAGCTGGAGGAAGTGTCTAGGGAGAGGGAAGTCTGGGTATCTCTGCTTAGACTGCTGCCCCCGCGACCCGGCCCCAGATAAGCGGAAGAAGATGGATGGATGGATGGACTCTTTCCTTCCACTCAACTTTCTGTTAACATGCTTGGATACAGCACTCTGTGAACAGCCAGCTTCTTTGGCAATGAATGTTTGTGGCTTACCCTCCTTATGAAGGGTGTCAATGATTGTCTTCTGGACAACTGTCAGATCAGCAGTCTTCCCCATGATTGTGTAGCCTAGTGAACCAAACTGAGAGACCATTTTGAAGGCTCAGGAAACCTTTGCAGGTGTTTTGAGTTGATTAGCTGATTGGCATGTCATCATATTCTAATTTGTTGAGATAGTGAATTGGTGGGTTTTTGTTAAATGTGAGCCAAAATCATCACAATTAAAAGAACCAAAGACTTAAACTACTTCAGTCTGTGTGCATTTAATTTATTTAATACACGAGTTTCACAATTTGAGTTGAATTACTGAAATAAATAAACTTTTCCACGACATTCGAATTTATTGAGATGCACCTGTATACCCTGTACAACCTGTCTGCACATTCTTCTTGCAAATTCCTGCTTATATTATTATTAAGTCTATAGTATACTGTACTGCACATTTTATTTTATTGCACATTTTATTCTTATTTTTTACTTAATTTTTTTCATACCTATATTATGTATATTCTCTTGTGTTTGTGTTACATATAATTGCACTGTCCATGGAACGGACCTGACTTACATTTCACTGCTGGTTATATTCTGTATAATTGTGTACATGACGAATAAAATCTTGAATCTTTGAAATCTTGAATCCTACTCGTTGTGATTGGTTTTCGGTCCTTTGTATTAAACTATACACACATGCATGGGGCAGTTTTTTCTAATTGTTTAAACAACATTATGACTTATATATGGTTTATAAACATTTTAAACATTGTGCACTTTTTTCAAAGATAGTGGTGTTATTTTATGAATACGTTTGAAGAAACGTGCATTATATTTTGCTCGATGCTCCTCAGGAGAGAAGCCAAAATCTTTTTTTACCCCCCCAACTGAAATTATGCCTTTTTAAATTTAAATATAATTCTAATTTTGATCATATTTAAGTAGAAAATTTCGAATTTAGTTTTTTCAGTCATTTTGACAGCCCTAGTTTCGATTAATTAATTGCAAAATAAATTTGACTGAAAATACCCACAAAAGATTATTTAAGCTATTTTTGTGTTAAATGAGAAAGTATCAAGTAGACATTACAAATAGTAGCTTTAGTAATATTTTATTTTATTCAACATACAATTTATTACACAAAAATGTAAGCTATAACGGCCTAGACTATGGAACATAAAAGAAGATCATTTGAGAAACATCTCAGTATTTTTTGTTCATGCAATGAAAGTCATTGGTAACAAAAACAGCTTTGTTATCAACAGTTATCAAAATACCTTCTTTTATGTTCCACAGAAGAAAATAAGTCATTGAAGGTTTGAGTAAATGACAGAATTACATTTTTTTTATCTCTTTAATGTTTTATTATTATTGTTATTTTTTTATTAAATGATTACATTTATTTAAATGATACTCTAAATAAGAAACTTAATCTGCCAGCAGGTGTTGGTATATGTCTTTATGAGTCATTCATTCGAACGGCTGATTCATTCAGGAATTAAAGGGGTCATATGATGTGATTTCTATTTTTGTTTTTCTTTAGAGTGTTATGTAGCTGTTTGTGCATGTATACGATCTGCAGAGTTACAAAGCTCAAAGTCTCCCACAAAAAGGTTTGATTCTGTCTAAAAGAGAAAGCTGATCCAGACCGGGCTAAAACGGCTCATTCAAACACGCCCCCAACATGTCTACATCACGATGTGGAAAAATTTGCATAATGCCGCCAAATGTTCACGCAAAGAAAAAAGGCATGATTTCAGTAACTGCAGTAGTGTTGATGCAGCCACGTCAGGGAGACGCTGTGTGTTTTTATGTGAAAGCAAAAGCATTTTATTTGACCTTGAAAGTAGATGCAATTAAGATTATTTACAACAGAACAGCACAACGCAAATGTTCGAATTTGTGCAACGCATTTTATGGATGACAGTTTTGTGAACCCATGAGAGTACAAGGCTGGCTATGCACAAAGGTCATAAAAAGGGGTCAATTATGATAATCTGGCGCTTCTGAATCAGTGAATGTAAGTATGTTTTGTTATTAGTTTAAGTATTTGCTATTGACTGTTCAAATGTGAAGTTTCAAGAAGCAACTGGTCTGTGGAGCATGAAAAGGTTTTGTATTTTATTTTGTAAAGCATAAAATGTAAAAAGATGGGGAGATCTGATTATGAAAGCTCTCCCCAATCGAGGGATAACTCTGCAACCCTTCAATGAATGGACCCTGTCAGTGAACGGAACACAATGCCAATTTAACACAAACCTGGTCATCGTTGAGGTAATTTGGCAGACCGCCAATGAAGAGTTTATGGGCTGAATCAGGCACCACAGTGGAGACAACGCCTACAGAGAAAGAACCAGAATGTGACCAACAATGATCCAAATTAAATGAATAACTCCAAAACTTTTGAATGAAAAGAACAAAACATTGCGCGTACAAGAATTGGGGGAGCAAAAGAGAGACGTGCCTGGGACATAGACACTGGGATTCTCACTCATGCCTGGCAGAGGCTGGTAGTCGTGTGGTCGACGAATCTTTAAACTTTGTCCCTGGAAAATGATGCCATCAAATGCCATGGCCTGTGTCGTTTCATCCACCGAACGGAACTGTATTGCCAAACATATAAATAACATTATTAGGCTCCCAGAATTTCCTGAAGCTTTTATGTGAAGATCTACAAAATTAGCTCCACCACTCTGAATGAAGACTGACCTCCAAAAAGGCAAAATTCTTGTCTTGGTTGATCTGAACAGCAAGGACTGGGTTGCCTGGGGCCTGAGTCAGGCCACCCAAACGCATCTGAGCATTGAAGAAGTCCATCATAGACTCCTATACAAATATATATATATAGAAAGCAAAAAAAATTATAGTTTATAGATGAAAGCCCAAATTATACTGGATTCATGAGAACGTTGAAGGAAAGATCCTCAAACCTTCTACAACAACAAAATACTACTGAATGTCAACAATAAAAATGTATCTTACCTCTGTGATGCCAAATGGGATGTTGCCGACATAAAGCCGCCGGGCCTGTCGAGTCATCTGACTGCCCACGACAGGAACAGGTGTTGGGGTCACAGCCAGACCCTCAGGGGTTATTGTGGGTAGTAGAGCAGTGGCCGGGATCTGACCAGCAGCTGTAATCAAAGAAAGATTCATGAGTAAGACATATGAACACAACTGTTAAGGAAACCACATTGTGATATATTACAAATAAATTTTGTAACTATATATTTTTGAAATTTTTAATTTTCATTTTCGTGTTAAAGGGCATATTCCAGGTTAGAGACTCCAGTGAGTCGATGTATAGAAAAAAATGTAGGAACTAGATTTTCTTTAAAATACGCTATTAAGGCTTTTGGAGTCGTTTTTGTGAGAGAATTTTACCTCCGCATCTGAAAACCGCCAACACCGGAAGTGACATAACGAGAGGGAGAGCGGTGCGAAACAATAGATCGCAATGACAGTTTGGACGCGGTGGAAATTTAAAATGTTTATTTACACTCGTATGATGGACCACAGATACAATTATGAGCCTGCTATGCAGCCAAGAGAGCAGGGACAGGCCAGGATTAAACAGAACAACGGTCAGAGGAGACCAATTGAGTTGACGTGCGAGGAGAAGGCAGGTGTCTTGGTGAGAGACCAGTGTGAGTTACAGATAACACGTTAGCTCATGTAATCAGGCAATAGCAAAGCTAGTTTTGGTCATCAATGAGTATTGATACTACCAGTAACAGAAACTAATAAGCATTGATGAGGCGTGTCACACTCGTTAATATCCAAAACTAACGTTACGTGATAAAGCGGTTTCTCATCACCGCAGGAGAGAGAGAGATAAACACGTTTTTGTTTAATTAAGTGTTTGTGTGGTAAATGCGAGGCCATGGTCACAGCAGAGGAAAAGTCGGTGCTGCAGGGAGTTGGATGCATACCTTAGTGGAGAATGTGACCCCCACAGCTTGACTCCGCACACAGGCTTTGAGGCTTGCTGTCTGAACCCATAAGTGCCTATATGCACTTTAGGCAGGAGCATGGACCTCTCCAGGCCAGCAGACATGAGTGTGTTTAGGGCAGAGATTATTAATTACTGAGATAAATACTTGTATGCATATAAATACATAGTATATTAAAGATTTGAAAACCATCTGATTATAATTTTTTTTCAATTACAAGTTGCCTATATCTAGGTAGGTCACAGCTACCTGCAAGTCACACTTTTTGATGCCATTGGTATAAGACTATCGATATTGACAGCATACAGACAAGCTGTCCGCTGGGCCTATGGTGTTCTGAGCAGTCCTTCCCTTCACGTGTTGTGTCAGCCATTAGAAGACAGTTTACAGAGGAAGGAGGACTTTATAAAGGTTTTGAATGGCTCCATTTTTGTTGACAATCAATAAAAAATAATCACAATCACAAATTGTCTTACTGTGTAAAAACTTGTTTATGAAGTTTACATATGATATATATCAAGCAGCTCTGCATTTATGGTTAATTCAATTCAGTTTTATTTTTACAGCCCTAATTCATAAATATTATTTCATAGCACTGTTAGTACCTAACTCAAAACACAAGATTTCAACTGTTAATTAACAAATATATACACTATATTGCCAAAAGTACTGGGAGACCCCCTTCTTTAGAAGAGAAAAGGGAACTTCCAAACTGTGGCAACAAAGATGGAAACATAATTCTTGTACTTATACATTGTTTTTCCACCTCTGTTGCAACAGTTTTGAAGTGTATGAAATGACTGTACCCGTATGTCATTGGTGTTTGTGATCGATGTCTTGAGGTGTGGCAACCATAGTATAAGTGGAATAATTAAATAATAATAAGCGGAATAATTGACTCAGAGCCATTTAATTATTAGAAAAATATTTATTAGAAAAATAAAGCATTATTAATTATTCGGGTATCACTCAAATGTGTTGTTAAAGTGTGTTAAATCGTGAATGCTGTGCTAGATAGACACCGACAGCCTCATCTTGTTGATCCTCTGGACGGATCTGGAAAGAGGAGCAGGTGTAGTGGAAGACAAGACAGTGCTGTGTTCTCATGGAGCTTGTGGTGACCTGCGGTATTCCTCTCTCAGACAGCATATGCTGGGAGAAGCAAGCACAAGTTTAGATCACATTCACTGCTGTCGATGCTTTTCCACTTGGCCTCCATCACATCTGCATCGCCATTAGGAGTGGAAGCTGCAGTCCAGTAGAGGTGTTTAATAACAGCTGGCCTCCACTCCACGTCATATCTTCACACTCCCGTCTTCCAAAGCCTTATAAACACACCACATGACAAAAAAAATGACCAATTGGCTGTGCAAACAATATCACTAAGCTGTCACTAGACTTGATGGTTATAATATTAGCAAACTGAGGTTAACTTAACAGCTATGCCTTCTCTTATAGTTACGTTTTAAAAAATATAACCATATGGCTAATGTTTACAAGCTAGCTGCGGTGCTTTACAACAACTTATACATCTGTGTCTCATTATTTAAATAATGATGTTCACTGATTTGGAAGTTAGCAAATGTTAAAAAACAAGACTTACGGTGCACATTTCCGTGGAGCAGCATCTCTGACAGATCCGTGAGCATCATGTCTCCCGCCGGCGGACGAACACAGGTTGACCGGGACCCGATGAAGGCGCTGTGTGCACCGATGGAACTGCACCAGCTCGGAGTCTCACTCGCTTCCTGCTTTGGGATGTTGAACTGCATCATTTCGCCGGGATGATAATCTTTCGGTATAAAATGATCACTAAATTACACACCACCGCGTTGTTTGAAGCAGATGCATCAGTGAAGTCGTCTCTTCACCCGCACTAATGCACCGAGGCCGTGAAGATATTGTCCATTTCTTGTTAGGAAACCTGTGGACTCGATGTCCTGACAGGCTGGAGTTTGTGCAACCTCCACAAACACAATAATGTACCATGACGATGATAAATTGAAATAAAAAGAACTACAGAGAACACACTGTCTCACGACCACTCTTGCTGAATACCAACAGAGCACGGCACACGACTCCCTCTCATGACGTAATATGACGCGATGGTGTAGCACACAACAAGAAATGTTTAAAACCCTTGTTTTAGCCCAGTGATTAGTTGACAGGAGAGCAGGTGGCTGTTCATTGTTGTCAATGGGGCATCAAGATGGATCACGACAGTTGAAGCTTAAGAGCAGATGTAAACAGGGTCAAAACAGGAATGAAAGACAAACAGACTCTTACCCTGCATGGCTTTGTACTGCATGGGTGTGATGTGTTCAAATCCAGGAGGAGGAACATCCCAATATCTTTTTACTTTAATCTTTTTCTTCTCACGGTGTGGAGAGCGGCTGTCAATGGAGACAGAGAGATCAACAATGACAGTCTTCCAAAATAGACATGCTTTCGTAAAGCTTTCAGTGAATGTCCCTAAGGATTTGAATTTGCCCAATTTTTACCTGCGTCTCTGTCTGCGGTCCTTGTTGTCTCCATGACGATCTCGGCTGCCTCCTCTCCTTTCTCTATCTTGGTCCCGGCTCCTTCTTTTCCTGTCCTGGTCTCTGCTGCGACTTCTCGAGCCACTGTGCCGGTGGTGCTTGTTCTCCTTGTCTCTGTCCGCTGCACAGCACAAAACATTCAACATGTTCATTCAAACTGCCATCTGCTTACTGATGCTCATATAGACACCAGTGCCATAAATAAAGATTTATTGAAAAATATTTACTACCTGAACAACATTCTTCAAAATATCTTTAATTGTGTTCTGCAGAATAAAGTTAGTCATACAGGTTTGGAAGAAAATTAGGGTAAGTTAATGATGACAGGATTTAATTTGGGTGAACTGTCACTTTAACTAAATAAAACCTAGACCTGGTTATCGATCATGTATTATGTGTTACGGTTAGGTACATTGATCAAATGCTGAATTACAGATAGGTAAACATGAATAGAGAGTATTTATTTTAGCATTTATATATCAATTTTAAACACTTAACCCAGACAATATTTCTGCATGAATGCATTACTCCAATATAATTTTTAAGCTGCTTATCTTTGCAGAACTCCAAACACACACATTGTGTAAATTAGAGATGCAATGCATTTAATACATAACATCATTGCATTTGTCTGGTGTGCATCTGTGCAATGTGATGCAGATACTCCAGGCTGCAGAGGCACGTCCAGCTCCACCAGGAGAAGAGATTTACTCACTGACCACTACCATATCAGCTCTAACACTTGGCCATAGTCTCATTCTCATCACAATTACACTGGTATTCCTCACCTTGCTTGTTTTCGGTTAGCTGTCTCTCAAACTCGTCAAAATCTGACATTTTCCAGCAGCTCCAAAACGCCGACAGAGTCAAGCGGGCAAGCTAGCAGCTAGCAACTCAATGGCTGCTATTATCTCGCAAACAAAAATTAAGTTCACACCAAGCGTGAAGCAATTAAGGAACTACAGTTTTGTGTAAGGCAAAAACGCGACTCTGAGGAAGCAAAGCGTAGTTTAATAAAAGCAGCTGGAATCGAGCTGATGTCTTCCAGAAGCGCTCAGTACATAGAAAGACTAGCATGAGGAAACCGTGCTTTCAAAGACAACGAGAGTAAACACACATGCACCGGATGATGTACAGGAATAAACGACTGCTCTGCTCGTGGAAGAGCTCATGTATTCCTCAAAATTACCGAAATACGTAAAGCACAGCCTCTATTTTCCACAAAATCTCTGTGACTAGGCCGTGAGTTTGCGCACACTAAGGTCAGTGTCCACTCCCAAACACTTCCGGGTCAATTTTACAATTTTAAACTATTAATATATATTAGATTATAAAGGGTACATATAATTGCTGCTGATTTAAGGAATGTGTATATGCATTTAAAATCATAACATGTAAATACACATGTTCTTTACCAACAAAAACTGAATAAACTAGGCTATATTGTTTTGTTTCTGACTGCGCCGCCTAATGGCAGAGGATTCTGATTCAGTCTAGATAATCTCGAATCTTTTGAATCCGTTCATGAACATGTTTTGTTCAAATTCAGTGATCCTCTGTGGGTTGCGTTTTGTGGGTGAACTAGTGAATAATTTGCTCAACCGATGCAGCATCCATTCCGTTTCGTTCACAAACGAGATGACTCAGAACACTGACTCGTTCAGTGAAGGGGGCGTATTCGTTGAGCAGTACCAACCAATAAAATGTTCCTTTACATCCCTTACTCGAATGCTATTGGCTCTTTCTATAGCCAGTCTTTGAACGCAGCGAGTGAGAATGCTTTGTTCATTTAAAAGATTCATTATGACCGAAACGCCACTAGTGGGGTCTTATCTGGAGGTTTGTGCAATGTTACAGCGAGCGAATTGTGCTGCCTTGTTGTAATAATCAATGATATATATATTTCAAGGATATGTATATTTCAATATCACACGTAGATATTAAGATATATATATATATATGTGCTGTAACGAGTCGTCTTTTCTGCATTTTATGTGCTGCTGTCTTTTATGTGACTTATGATTCTGTTGGTGTTATACTTGGCTTACTCATTACCATATACACTTCACTAGAGTTTAACAACAGTTCTACCAATAAGAGCAGTGGGTGGACCCTTTAAAGCACTTACACACGGGTGATGGCCCGGTTAGTCTTCACTTGATCTTTGCGGTCTGCGACTCCCCCGTATTGCTCTGCAAACAGTAAGTACTCCTCGTTAGCCTCTGAATACCATTGAACTCTTTTATCAGCGCAGTATGACAGTTGCAATCTATGAGTAAGTGGGAAAGATTCAATGCATTATTAATATGCAGGGCATTAGAGCACTGCCTACGTACTTTCACTGTTGTTGCTACAAGGACAGTGGCTCAAAACCAATGACAGCGTTTTTAGACATGATTGTAATATTTATTTTCATTAAACATTTTCTTTTAATTTAATTTAGGTGACACAGTCAGATAATCATTACAGTTTATTTACGAATATGTATTACTGTGCAGTAGCTCTCAATCTATTTTGCTTTCATTGCCAATAAGCTAATATGTACTGCTGGTACTTGTGTTGTGATAAAACAAAAATATATTGTAAAACGTAATTTTCACTGTTTTATTATTTCATTTAAGATTATGTTAATATAACTAAACTGAAATAATTTTAAAGCTTATTTGGGCCCCTATGGAAGATTTCCGAGGCCCTCTAATGGCCCCCAGACGTGGTAGAGAACCACTGTATTACAGTCTATGCACAGAGATACAGTGATTCACAAATGACATCATGTTTGTTTCTGCAGTGGCAAGACTTGGCAGGCTGTCTACCAAAGGCTCAGTCCTGCTACTGTGTGACATACAGGAGAAGTTCAGACCCACTATTTTCCAGTTTACAAACATCGTGAGCAATGCCGCAAGATTGCTACAGGTAAAGTCAACACCTCCAAACTACCATAGGAAATTAATAGGGAGTGGCAAAAATTCAGAGCATTTTTTTACCAATATTCCACAATGAAGTAAACTTTGATAATGTCTAAATATATTTAATGCAAACTGCAATACAGTAAGTATTTATGTACTGTAAAAATATTGTTGTAACAACACTGGACATTCATTCAAGTAAAACAATTTTATTTTGAGTCTTACTTGAGTCTGTTTTGACCAATGGGATCACACAGGTTAAATGAGGAATATCAGGCATTAATATACTATTAATATTAACATAATATTCATTATTTTTTACTTCCAGGCATGTCGAATCTTAAGCATCCCTCAGATTTTAACCGAGCAGTACCCTAAAGGTTTGGGCCCCACTGTTCCTGAGCTGGGGGCCGAGGGCTTGAAGCCTCATACGAAGACCAGTTTCTCCATGCTGACGGAGAGTGTGGAGAGCTCACTCAAAAGCCTGGGAGACCCTCAGCAGGTCATATTATGTGGCATCGAGGCTCAAGCATGCATTGCGGTAACGTCAAATGTCTGTTTAAACTGGTGCCATGGCACTTTTTTACTATCAGCCACTCCTTTATCTCTTGATCATGATCTTTAAGGTTCTTGTTCTGCTGTAGTGCACAACCTATGATCTCCTGGAGCGAGGCATGGAGGTTCATATCGTAGCAGATGCCGTCTCCTCTCGAAGGTATATAATAATAATTTGGTTTAAAATATACAAAATGAAAAACTGTTGTGCTACTTTATATTGATGTATCTTGGCGTTATGTGATTAAAGTATGAAAAGCTGTGTTTTAAATAATTGCAAAAACAAGACTTCTACATAACTTATCTTGACTCACACCCACGTCTTTTCAAACACAAATTCAAGTCAAGTGATGGATGGCATATATAAGCTTTTTTCTAAAGGCCTATAGAAACAGGAGGAATTTGACTGTGCTTGCTTACAGATATATGTTTATTTGTTGAGGTGGTTGTGTGTAATCTGTGTCCTATGAGCCAGTGATTCTCAGGGTTTTCTACATATCTGTCTGTCATTTTCAGTCAGACAGATCGTCTTTTTGCACTGTCACGACTGAAGCAGAGTGGGGCGTTTCTCACCACTACAGAGGAGTTTTATTACAACTAGTGCAGGATGCCAAGCACCCCAACTTTAAAGAGGTACCTGTTGACCTGTGTGTCAGCCATAGTTTCATTATTTTAAACCTTAAAAGCATTCTGACATTATCTCATTCACTGCACTCTAAATCCATCTGATTTTTTTCTTGTTTGTACATTAAGATATACAGTGTGTGCATTATTATTAGGCACTTTGATACTCCGATCATATTTTTGTTCCAAGCTAATTGTACCTTAATTTTGTATTTAATCATTTATAACTGATATATAATTGTGCATGAAGCCTGGAATTAAAAAACACCTATTCAGGTGTGCATAATTATTAAGCAGGTTTTCTTTTACAGATAAAATGAGCCAAAAAATATATATTTAACTCAGACTGAAAGTCAAAAATTATTAAATACCCATAAGAAGAATGCATACTTATGCAGTACTAGAATTCGCAAAGTTAAGGCATGACCTTTGGACAGCAAAATGCTCATTGGGTCAGCGGGGTCAGAAAAAACAGGTGGGGAAGAAAAGACATGGCTTATTATTAGACCTTGAGGAAATCTTGATTCAGCAAGGTTTTTTTTAGCCCTGGCTGGAGGTTTGTTTGTGTCTGTATGAGGAGCTGCTGAGGTGGTTGGGATTTTGTAGTGGTTAAGTCTGCATTCGGCTATTGTTGTGTTCGTGTTTTGACCTGTCCTCCTTCATTGTTTGCACACAGATCCAGAAGCTCTTGGCTCACCCCTCCCCTGATACGGGCCTGCTGGCCTTCTTGAGCTCTCTGTAGGACCAGTCACACACCACACCCTGCAGACATAATTACATCAATTACTAGAAATCAGCACAAACCACTTTTTTCTGAACCTGTTAAGAGTCATGCGAGCTCTGATGCATAATCAAATAAAATTACATCCA